>JAQPPZ010017000.1:10785000-11333107 GCA_028583015.1 Wollemia nobilis | reverse complement strand
TTTTACGAAAGAGGGGTAATTTGAGCACTACATCGTGGTCATATGAGGGCCAAATCACATTTGCTCTATTTTGGTTCAATGAACAATCACTAAAGTTTCATGGTAAAATAAACCAACATTACCCCTTGTTTACAGTTACTTGCAATCACTAAGGTGTTCCAAGCATTTAAATTGAATATCTTTATTTGAGATTACTAATACACATATGCAAATGCTAATACAACAGAGACCTTGGATAATTTGTTTGTTTAACTTCTTTGCAAGAGGGGATTTGGAACCCAAATCCTAAGGAAGAGTGTACTTTCACAATTGGGTGAAAATACCACTCAACATGTTCATAAAATAGTCGCTCTATTTCTCAACTAGAGCCTTAAACTCCTTAAATTTTTCAAATACTTCTAACTTTTGTTTAATAGGATAAACCCATGTCCTCCGATTGAAATTGTCAATGAAAGTCAAAAAATACTTAATTCTAGCAAATGTGTTGGTTTGCATTGGACCACAAATATTAGAATGCACTAGCTCCAATGGTTGTGAAGCTCTCCAAGATTATCCTATAGGGAACACATCCCTGTGCCACTTGCCAATTAGGCAACCTTCACAAACTTGATTCGGTTGCTCTATGAGGGGTAAAAACTTCACCGTTTACTTCTTGTGTAGCATTTCAAGCCACTTAAGCTCAGGTGATAGAATATGAGATGCCACTACCAAGTAGTATCCTTCATCACTACACTCTAACATCTGCAATTCATTTTGAATTTGCAAGAGAAACATTTTGTTATTTGTCATGGACACTATTGCAATTTGCCCATGCTCTTTGTCTCTAATGGTACAAGATCCATATTTAAATTGAATAGTGTACCCCTTCTGTACAAGCTATCCAATGCTCAACAAGTTATGTTTCAACCTAGCCACATAATACACATCACAGATCTGCTTACTTTCACCTTGCCTAGTGTAGATATAGAGTTTTACTTTTCCTTTGATAATTACCTTACTGTTGTTCCCCATATTCACTTCATATTAGACTATTTCATCCAATTGTGAGAACATCTCTTTGTTCCCAGTCATGTGATTACTGCAACCACTATCAAGATACCAGGTGTTCTTCTGGCTCTCCTCCTTAGTATTGCAATTTAACAATATGTTCCCACAAGCATCTCTACACTCCAAATATCTAGCTTCATTTTTATAGTGGGCTTGGTTTTTATTATCCTTGGCCAAATTATTTCTGCACTCATAGCTGTAGTGGCCACATTTCTTGCAGTAATAACACTAGATATTGGATTTGTCAAACCTCTGATTAGATCTAGCTTTTTGATTTCTGCCATTGCCTCTTCCTCCTTCTTTATGGAAGTTGTAGCTATTCTCTCCTTCATCGGAGTTGGACCTTCCTCCTCACTTATTACCTCTTCCATGCTTACCTCGATTTCTTTGTCCTCTTCCTCCTTGAGAACATGAGGCACCTTGGTGGGATTCATCTCTTCTATCACTATCTTAAAATGAGACTTTCATATTGAACACTTACTCTAGAGAGGACTGAGATGACCGACTCAGCCTCTGCTTATGTGTCTGTAGAGAACCCATGAGCTCATCTATAGAGAGGGTTATCCAATCCCTTGATTCGTCAATCACTATCACAATTGAGTCAAACCTTGCTGGTAGGCTCCTCAATATCTTCTCCACTATTATCTAGTTCTCCATATTCTCCCCATTCAACTACATCTAGGTGATGATATCCATTTTTTGGGTGAAGAAATTTCTCATGGACTTTGAATCGCTCATCTGCAGGTTCTCAAAAACCCTTCTCAACACCTGTAGCTTCACCAAATTCACCTTGTTGGTGCCTTGATAAGAACTAGCAAGTATTTCCCAAGCTTACTTTTTTGGTTGTTGTTGTAATCTATGGGAAGATGGTATCTTCGACCGCTTGCATTATATAAAATAATACTTTCTGATCTTTCTTTTAATTCTCCTTTAATAGGGTTGAATACGCTTTGGAGAGATCAGCCAATGATATCGTATTTGTTGGTTTTGCATAACCATTATCAACCACGTCCCATAACTCCTGAGACTTGAATAGAATTTTCATCTGGATGCTCCAGTAATTGTAATTTTTTCACCGAACCATGGGATTTGCAACTACAAAGAGTTGTTTTAGGAAGCCATTACTTCTATATTCCATGGGTAGGCTCAGGCTCCGATACCAATTTGAAATATTTAAACACAAATGCGGGAGCGAAATAAAATCTGCATCATTTGCTTCTATGCAAAAGTAGAATGAGAACGCTCACCAACAAAAGTAGAGTCGTGTTTATCAAATCTAGAGCATATAATTTGTAATGTGGAGTAGAATGAGAATACAATGGGAAGTAGTAGAATGCAGGTTTTTTAGGTTGACATCACTATTGTTGCGGTTATAGAGCAGAATAGAAATATGTTAGTGAAAACAAAGGATAGGAGTGGATTTCAAATATAGAGAATGCAAACGGCTTGCAAAAGACAAAACCTAGCATGTATTTCAATACAAAGTATGGGAAGATTTAAGACTATGTCAATGCACAAGCGGATTGGAGTTATAATGCAAAATATTCTATAAATAAAGTATAAAGCATATGATATAAATAAGGTATTTCCTATTCCACTAAAAAATACAAAGAAGCAGAGCGGAATCCAATCTTGTTCTATTCTGCAAGGCACAACAAAGGTTTTAATGCGGAATGAAGAAAATATTAAGACTAACTTTGCTAAGTTATCAAACAACACACAAAAGGCAAAATATATGTAAGTATTATTTATTACTTAAAACAAAAAATACATTTATATACACTCGATTGGAAATACATCCACAATCATCTACAACTATGATAGTTTGCATGATAACACTACGCTTCTACTGTGCTTCTATGATCTCTTGCTCCTTCTTCTTCCTTTTGCTGCTGCATTCTTCTTCTACTCTCTTTTTGATATGATATTCTCCAACCTCTCTAACCTCACAAAATATAACTATGACATATGTATATAGCTAGGGATTTAAGGATGAGGCGGGAAAAAATCCACCAACTTTTGTCATTATTCCTCTTGGCCCACCTAAAAATCACACAAAATTCATCTATGGGAGTGCCTATACATATTCCCCCATACCTAGAGCCCAAACAATCTAAGGATAATTTTTGTGGTAATTTTTATCATATGTGAAATCTTGATTTTACGAGATGCTATTTCTAATTTTTCCACTAACATGGGTTTGGTTTGGGCCATTGCGAACAAGGGTCTAGAACCCTTATTGACCCATCGTATCAAAATCCCAAAGGCAAATGTGGCTTAGATTATCAACACAAACCTATCAATGTATTTAAATATGAGCTTCATTACCCTTCTCTAGACCCTCTAAAGGATAGTTATGACATCAAACCCGAGTGTGACCCACATAATGATCTTCTATCACCTCAATCTAGGTCAATATTCTTGGCCATTTCTTCTAGGATTCCTCATAATATGTCATTCCTTCCACTTATACTATTGAGTATCTCATCAAATATTTCACAACACTACCCCTTACATCCTCTTCAATGGATCTGGTTCTTATTCTCATTTTTCTATTGCTTGTCCACCCATGCACTCACTCGCATAATAGGAGATAATTTTGATTGTCTCCTCATTACCGCACTCTACACCCATAGTTTTGTGGCCCTGATTGAATCAACCCATTCCTTTATCCTCCTCCAAAGCATATTCTACCAATTCTATACTTTATCCTATATTAAATTCATTGGTAAATATGATCTCCATAGATCTATTTGCCCCACTTCATTATGATGCTCATCTTGATTGGATCATTTGTACAAATCTTGATTACATCGATTTTGATCACATTTCCTCTAAACCTTATTAAAAGGACTTCCTATAATCATAATGCTTGATACACTTGGCTAATGTCCCCCTTTCTTCCATTCCCTCTCATACTCCTTTCATTCATTATGCAAAAGTTTCTCATGACTATAAAACTCCTATCCCAAATGTTGTAGAGGACTTACATCTCATTCCCATCCCAACTCAACTAGAGGATGGTTACCACATGCTTGTAGAGGATAAAATCAATGTTGATATTGTTAATGATTCTTCCAATCCTCATATCATCAAACTAGGTAAGGTCCTATCCATTTAAGAGGGAGAGCTTCACTATCCTTATCAAAGAATACAAAAAGTTATTTGCATGGTCTTACACTAACATGCTAGGACTCGATCGATCTCTAGTTATTCATAACCTCATGCTCGATAATATTTCTAAACCCATTAAGCAAAAGCTTCACAAGATGCATCCTACAATCATGTTAATGGTAAATGAGGAGTTATAAAAAATTTGGACGTGGGATTTATCCAACCAATTGATTATCCTAAATGGGTTTCCAACCTGGTCCCCATCACTAAGCCAAAGAGAGGGATTAAAATAAGCACTTACTTCAAAGATCTAAATAAATCATATCCTAAAGATAGCTTCCCCCTACCCAACATTGAAACATTGTTCAACTCCACAACAATTCACAAAATATTATTGCTCATGGATGTATTTTTAGGATACAACCAAATCTACGTTAATCCTGATTACCAACATAAAACATCTTTTACCACTTCCTAGCGAATGTTTTGTTACAAGGTCATGTCATTTGGTCTTAAGAATGCATGCACCATATATCAACATACAATGATCTACATTTGCTATGACTACTTGCATAATGCCATGGAATATTATAAGGATGACCTACTAGATAAGTCTAAGAAACATCATCAGCACATTGATGACCTACATACAAATTTTTATTGACTTCTTGAGCACAACATACATTTAAATCCAAAAACATATCTTTGATGTAACCTCAAGAAAACTTCTAGGGTTTATTGTTTCTTAATGTGGAATTGAAGGACCCAAATAAGGTTAAGATTATCATTGCCATGCCACCCCCTTACAAACTTGTAATAATTACGTAGCTTGCAAGGTAAAATGCAAGTGATTCATCACTTCATTGACAACTATAAAAAAAGTGTAATCCCTTCAACCATATCTTATAAAAGGGTTTCACATTCAATTGGGAGCATGAGTGTCAAGCCAATTTTGATACTATCAAGACATATCTTACTTCATTACTTATATTATATTTACCTCATCCTAATTTTCCTTTCCATCTATACAAATCCACCATAGATTTTTCATTATGGGCACTATAAACCCAAACAAATGAGGTTGATAAGAGGCCATTTATTACATCAATCACATAGTAAGATATGAAACATGATATAATTACATAGATAAATTGTACCCCATTGTGGTCTTTGTCATAAAGAAGCCATCCCATTACATGCTAAATCATACAACATATATTATAGCTCACAACAATCCACTCAGATACATGATGGGAAAAAGTTACAATAATAACCATATTTCCAAATGGATAATGTTGCTAACTAAATTTTATCTTGAATTTATCAGTAAAAATCCTTTAAAAGCTAGGTCATTATCGACCACTTTGTAGAAGCTCCTTTAACTAGTGATAAACCACTTCTCATTGAGCTTCCTAATGATTCGGTGTTCCATGATACTAAAGTTGAACTATATATGGAACCTAAAACAAAATTAGACCTAACTCTCTTCTTCAATGGCTCTCATTGCAAACAAAGAGGAGGCATAGGGATTGTCTTCTTTACACCAAAAGAGGTACCACTCCCATTCTCATTCAAATTAGACTTTCCTTGTACAAATAATAATGCTAAATTTGAAGCAATCATCCACAGTCTTAAAACAATGCTTTCTATGTGCATAAAATGACTACAGATATTTGGTGATTCCCTACTCATTGTTAATCAGGTAAAGAGAATTTACCAATGTCAATGCCCAATGTTTAAAAAATACAAGCAAGTCATTGATAAAATTGCTCGCTCAGTTTGAGTGCTATGAAATCGATGTTTTCTCTTGGTTCCTTGATACCTCAAAATCTACACAATGAAATTACTCATGTGTATATCCAAATGATTCATAAATCATCCATCACCCCATAAACTTTCTTCAATGATGTGAGCATCAATTTTATCCAAGTTAAGCCTTGTGACCCTTGGTTTTTTCAAATCAATGACTATATCAAACTAGGTACTCTTCTACCATATTTCCTCCATGTTGGTAAGTGTACATTCAAACAAAGGGTAATATGGTTTACTTTGTTGGGGTACATCCTATACAAATGCAACTACAATGACATCCTTCTATGTTACCTAGAGTCACATGAATCCAATCATGTTCTTGTGTCTACCCATGATGGTACATATGGTAGCCAATTTAGTGTAATGATCATCACTAAACGTATCCTTTGCATGTGCTACTACTAACCTACCATGGAACATGATTGTTGTACATATGTCAAGAAATGTGTTAAGTATCAATAGCATGCTAATATCACATATTTACCATTTGAGGCTTTACAACCTATTCAATATATGTGGTAATTTTCTCAATAGTGTTTATATCTTATAGATAAAATCACTTCAATCATTTATGGCGATCATAAGTTCATTATTATAGCTATCAAATATTTTACAAAATGGGTTAAGACAATTCCTCTTATCCAAATGATAAGGCCTAAAATTGTTGATTTTATTACACAACACATGATTTATCATTTTAACATTCCTTCAAAAATCATCTATGATAATGATATACCTTTCAATAATAAGAATATTTGTGCACTATGTGACAAATAAAATATTCAACACAACTTCTCAACTCCAAACTACCCCTAGGGTAATGGTCAAGCAAAAGCTACCAACAAAATAATATATGCCATTATTTGTAAAATCATTATAGAGTCACATCATGATTGACATAATCAAATATCTTTGGCACTCTAGGCCTATAGAACTAGTATCAGAATACCTACTAGGGCAACAAAATTCTCTTTAGTTTATGGTATAGATGCCATTATGCCCTTAGAGCTAGAGATTCCTTAATTAAATATCTCCTTACAAAAATTCATTGATGATGATACTTCTCATCAGACACAATTAGATTAACTTATTTCTATATGAATTCCATGTAGGCAGGAAAATCCACATCCCAAAAGGAAGAAGCAATAATAAAGTTGGATTTGCATAATTTTAAGTAAAATGTACAATTGGTGAAATTGTACAATTGGCAAGTAAAAATGTACAATTGGTGTAATTGTACAAGGTTCAAGTAAAATGTACAATTTGGTATAAATTATACAATTAACAAGCAAAACATACAATTGGATGGAATTGTACAATTAGAAAATAAATAAAGAAATAAATAAAGGTAAAATGCATCTAAAATGAAATGAAATGTGAAGACATGCAAATGAAATGTAATTTTAAAAAATTACATTAAACCTTATTAAACAATAAATAAAGTTATTAATGTGAGTATGGGTAGTTGTAAATAATGAAATGTCTTAGGAATTGCTTTGGAACGACCTAGAAATGAAGTGCATACCTAGAAAACATACAACCATCCATGTGCTTTTATGTGAAATAGATGAATAAAGAGAAAATCAAATTAATGGATGTTACCCATTATTAGAAATGATGTTTTTGGCAATAATATGCAAATGGGTATTTTTTCTAAGTCAAGTTATTTGGTAGAAAGAGGGTTTTTACCAAATTGTATAAGCAACATAACCAAACCGTACAAGGGTTTGTAAATCCATACAGCTGATGAGTTTTGTCCTAAAATATTTTTTTAAGCATTTTGAAGGTAGATCAAGGGATATTCCAGTAATTCATTGCAAAGTGATTGATATTTGAACAATTCCAATATTCTTGGAGAAAATGTATAAGTGTGCAGTTATAACCATACAACTATACATTTTGGGGTTGTATAATCTCCAATTTTATGTTTTAAAGATTGTACAATTGTGGATTTTACAACTATAGATAATTGGCCAGATTATGTACAATTAGTCAGAATTTATATTAAAAATATTTCATCACATCCCCCTCCGAAAATACTACACACCACTCATACTACATTCCATATTAATGATATTAAGTATACAAGTGTTTATCAATATCACCTTCAATATGCATATAAAAACAAGGCCCTCAAACTAAATCAACAAAACACCAATCAACCACACCATATTCACGATAAATTTATGCCAAATTGGTTAGGGCCATATATAATCACGAGCAAATTTGGTTCTAGGGCATACCACCTAGACAATATCAAAGGAATAGAGGAGCCTAAATCCCTCAACATCATCCACCTCTACTAGTTTTATTCTTGACTAATGTCCAGGTGATTTGTTCACTTTATGTAGAGCTAATATTGGCTATTACATATGTACAAAGTTAAAAAAAATAACAACAATAATGAAAATGCAAACAAAATCAAAATCATCCATCTGTGATGTACTTTTCATCTCATTTCTTATGTTATCTTCATTTGTCTCTTCTTTTTCTCTTCTTGGAGTTTTCATCAACATTGTATGGTCACACTTTGAGTAGCTACATACCTTTGATTTGGTCCTATTTTTATTTTTTGTCTTGATGTTATCTCTCTCTTTCTGTTTTTGATCAATGTTGTATGGTCATGCTTCGAGTGACTACATACCTTTGATTGGTTACATTTACTTATTTCTTCTTCCTTATAATTTTTCTTTTCTCTCTCTTATCTTTTCATTTACCATATATTTTATAGGTTCACCTTAGTTCCTCTTCCATGATAATCCATGCTCATCAATCATGTTGATACCACTAGACATTGACATTCAATTCACTCACCAAATGCACCCATACATGCCATCAATATTTATCTGTACAAATTGGGTGAAACGTTTAGATTCAAGATTCACACTAAACTATATCACTTTATTTTCTTACTCAGGATTATATTAGTTGTATCTTTGTCTACATTCATAGGTATTCCATCATGTCACTCACCCATACTTCCATTGTACTTTATTGTTCATTAGCACATTTTTATGTCACTCAAATTGTACATATACACACCATATTTTGCATACAACAAACCATTGAAGAGTTAAACATATGTTGTTAGCATGTCTGTAGTAATGTTTAATTCTATTCTTAGTTGTATAGTAATGAGAATATTTTCTATTACTCAACCATTCATAGTTGATCTAATAAAACTTTATCAAATACCATCAAATTCTAAAAATATTTTGAAGCTTCCCATGGTTGAATTTAGTTCTTTCATGGATCAATCACACATCTCACACACTAAGCAAATTTTGAGTCTAGGGAGGAAAATATAATGTGTAAGCCTTTCCATAAAGTGAATGGTTTTCCCTAATCATTCTACCATTTGCATGATATAAAACTAAGGATCAAAAAAAGAATAAGCTACAAAAAAAAACAAAAAAAAAAAGAGAAAGATGAAAGCAGAAAACAAAAGCAAAATAAAAAAAGAGGGCACCACAAAAATAAATAAAAGAACACTATAAAAAATCTTGAATCCCTAAGGTCCTTAGGTCCATATATCATGGGGTAAATCTCCATCAATGCTATACATTTCTGACTAGTAGTGGAGTGTGCCTTGTAAATGATGACATGTTTGTCACATTAGCAACCTTCTTTTGTACAGACCACTACATACTTGTGAATGAGCTAGTTTATTTGGCTAAGTTTACAATCAGTTAGTCTAACGTATCTCAAAGTGGATAAATAAATATCATGTGCATATACAAGTCCATGATAGGATTAATCTTAGTTAGTATGACCAATATTTTTGTATGATATTAATCGACTACTAGAGTTTGATTATTCAAACTATGGTGTTTAAATTTCTAGGAGTTCTAAAAATACAAAAATCCTAGGAACAAGGAGTGAACATCACTGCTAGATATACTAATAATAATTATTCTCTTCATAACATTTGTACATTGTAATTCATCATATATTTAAATCATCTTTTTCATTACCTACATAGGTTCATTTCAAGTTGCATTCATCATACACATTATATGTTTACTTATTTCATAATAGGGTACATGGTCAACACATCTATTCATTTGTATTTGATTAATTCAACCATTGGAAATAATCATAACCAAATATGGATTTCCAAAAGTATGAACCCATACATGCATCTGAAATACATGTATAATGCATGTATCACATCCATATATGTACATTTTACCATAATCACAACTAGTCAAATTAATGCTACATTTTAGATACTATCTATCCAATCACATCATCAATGCATACTCACATGTATTAAATAGCAATAAACATACATCATACACAATGAATACATATCACACCATTATGTATAACCAAATGCACTCATTATATATCATATAATAATATGGTCTATACATAGTCAATATCGCTCGTAGGCTACATGACATATCTATCATGCTAAACATTGCTACATAAACAACTATCATAATATATACAAATTATGGTACACTAACCAAACCCAAATAGAATAATAAATCCATATCATTTATGCTATAGTCTTGAAGTCTCTTCACTCCTCTCATGGGAGGCTCTTAAACCCTTATCAAAGCTCCCTCATCACTCTGTCCTAGGGTAGATCCCTCTATCTATGGTATTTTTGGCTCTTCTACCCAAGAAACCAACATAATAGCTGATTGCGTGCTCTTATTGCTATGATACAATTGCAACTCAAACTTTGTATAAGTTGAGATATCTATCCCTTGACTCGCTAGTCATAACACCAACCAGTGCACCCTACTACCCTCTCTATCAAACAATCACTCCACATTCTTCTTTACATGGCACATCCCCTCAAACCCAACCTAAAAAATAATCACTTCACTCTAAGCCTTCTAGTGCTCTATATTATCATGTAATATATCCATATCAACTGCCATCACCTCATACTAAGCCCTCTGTTGGTCTACTTCCTCACATAATTTGGCCATATTAGCCACCATAACATCACTCTAAGTCCTCTGCTATATTACCTCCTCATGTAAATTGGCCACCTTTACCTCCTTTATATATCACTCCCTTTAATGACTTTGAGCCTCTCTCATCACTCTCTCCAACATAGTTGGCAATGCATTGTGCTTCCACTGCAACTCATTTGCCTTCACCGCAACTCTCTATGTTTCCATCTCTACATCATTCCACCCTATCATGGTTGCATCCTTGTCAGCTAGTGCTTGGTCCTGCTCCACCACAAAGGTAGCCCTTTCCTACATCTAGACTATCTCTCATTGTGTCATCATGGCCTCCACTTGGCATACCTTGTATCACAACATATGGATCTCATCCAATGCATCCATCATGCTACATAGACAAGTACTCAAATATACCTTCATTATAGCTAAGACATTGGTCACATCGGCACCCACTTCCACCTAGGCCACATCCCCTACCACCCTATATACACCTTCTCCACAAACCTCAAAAGGGCCTATCCCTTTATCCATATATTATCTCATGTATTATATGAAATCTAAATCTATCTTCTCCTTGCTGGTCTTATCAATATCAATGTTAGTGCCACCCACTACTCCACTTGTGATACTCACCCCTACATCCACAACTACATCCAGGATACTCACAAATCTAACCAATACTTATCCTAATATACTCATTACTCCTACTATACCTATCATAGCCCACTCTAAGTCCTCAAATATTGTTTCTACTACCTCATCAAATTGATCTATCACCCCTCTACCAAAATCCCATATTTGTGTAGCTCACCATAACTCATACTCTGGTGTCATACCTAGAACATCTACATTTGTAATAACAATATCCACACCCATTAATATATCCAAGTGTCCCACCTATATCTATATCCCATTATCTCCCTTGATACTCCAGATAACTATTGGTAGATCAAAAAATCTCTATGGCAATCCAAATTGTCTCAATACTTGAGTGAAGGGAAAATACTCTATTATTGTTGCATCTCTCCCCATCATACATCATCCCTACCTCACACAATATAGCTCAAATATAATCTCATCCCATGATGGTACACCTCTACACAAGTGCTAGATAATGTCCTATCACCTCAACCTATCAAATTCCCCTATGTAATAGAGTGGATGCCCCTCATGTGGCCTTATTAACTACACCATGTCTATCTACCACCTCAATGAATATGACACATTAATTATCGTTAGCTCATAAACCCTATATGTAACCTCTAGCCTCAACACCGATATGTGATCCTAACCCTAAATCTATAGTAGCAAATTACTCCCCATCCCTCTTCATGTGTTCATCCATAGTTCATACAATTCACTAAATTTCTATGCTAATAGTGCTAGTGCCCATGCAAACCAATATCTATGATCCACCATGTTGTATACTACCCCCATCATCCTCCAAGGGAACCTTTATCTAGAAGTATTGGGAAACACATAGTTTGAAATAAGGACCATCACCAGGAAATACCTCAATGATATCTCCTTGTTCTTCCAACAATCCTCATATGCTATGCCTTTGATGCTCACCTTCAATCCTTGCCATCTATATCCAAAATTTCATTGCAGTATGGCTTTCTTCTACCTCCTCCTTGAAATGATCATGGTCAATCCCTCTACTAGTAGTTGATATATATGATATATATCCTCCAACATGATAGTCATTTACCCTATCGAGAAATGAAAGGTGTTTTAATCTAGATATACTGTTCACACAATATGAACAAATACAAATGGTCATAATGCATTGTCATCATCTCTACCACCCCATGAAAACCCATATCCCACAACAACTATCTCTCACCTGTCCCCTGAATCTTCTTCAAATCCTCAAGAAAGGGATAAATGTTTTGCCTTGGCTATATGCAATTCACCTGTTTGGTACCAATACTTCATCAACCATCAATTTTTTTTTTGTACATTTATAATGAATTTTATACAATTACATACAATCGTACGATCGCAAGTTACCCTAAAACTATACATATATAGGTATATTACACTACCAATTTTTTTTATTTGCATGCATTTTTCAAAAAATTACAAAAATTCAATCAAACACACATGCAAATAGGCACATGCATGCACATGCCCACACACACACACCTCAAAAATATTGCCACAAAAAAAAGCATACACAAATATATACATACATGCCACTTTATATTATTATCATTACCCCTGCATCATCTATGCTATAGTTTCATTTCACTATAGAAGGGGTCTTATGGTTCCTTTTATTCCTCAAAATTTACAAAATAGGGTCACATGATCAACTTACCCAAATTGCACACCCTCCAATACCTGCTTGCACCACACCTGTGGCCATCTCATCCACCTCAATATCCAATTTGGTAGCACTATGATTCCAAACCTTCCTCACTCTCTCCTCTCCTTGTGGATATCTTCCCTTGCATATCATAAATGAATCATGTGCATTACAATTCATCTTTTATATATGCATGTCATACGGTTACATGTACCCTATGACCATTTTAGGTCGTAGGCTACCTTGTAACTAAAATTAAACTGCTTCAATTTATTCCAACTGGTCCAAAACGGTGCCAATCACCATATTTTCATGTAAATTTTCCATTCTCACTCCATTATCATACGATTCTATACATTATATCATCCCATAACAAAATTTATCACGCATTTCACTATTGTTTCAAAAATATCCTCCCATAGAGTCATCGCTTGAGGAGATAGACAACATATAAAAGTCACCTTGTACATTATCAATAATCAAACATTCAACAATAAAAATTGTATTTGTTCTAAAACCTTTGCCAAATATAATCTCAAGCCCTCCTTTTCTGGGGTAGATAAAAGCAAAATTTATCTTCTCAACAAAATTATAATTAAACAAACATTTGATTGGTCCAATGCCTAAGTTTATAGTTTAATCATGGATGCCCTTCACTAGAGTGAAATTCATAAGACCACTTGCAATAAAAGCACCTAACACAAATCTACCAAGGGCTAAGTAGTTCATCAAATCAAATTAAGTTCAACAATGCATCAAAGCTAAAGTTTTAAAAATAGGCATCCCTTACACAATTGGGATATTTTACATTGATCATGACAACAAGACAATATTGTGTCTACTCTTTCAAAAATAACAATATGATACGATAAAGTCCATAATCATCCATAATCATTCATTGTAAATTCTTCTTCTTCAAAATCAAGCCACCAATTTGGTGTCACAATTTTTTGCATTGCACAATGTTTTCACATAAAGTAGTACAAAATGGGGTAAATATAGACACCCAAAAGTCATACATTACCACTTTTCCCCTCATAATAACTAATCAATTTGTAAAACCCATAAAATTTTCATACATTTACCTAAAAACACTATTAATTTATCAAAAAAACTACTCATGCACTATTCATAAGCCCCCTTGGGCCACTAAGTCCTTTTCTATGCTAAAATCTAGGTCCTTGTGTGACCATCATCTTTGCCTAACCTTGGTAAATTACTAACCTGATGCAGGAGCATCCCAGGGAAAACAAAAAAAATGCCGCAAGGAGAAAAGGTGTCGCAATATCGTGACATTTCGCATTATCGCGACTCAAGAAGGAGAGAGAAGGTGCGGAGGAAAAAGTGTCGCAATATCGCGACAGAAAAAGTGTCACGATATCGCGACATGTCGCATTATCGCGACTCAGGAAGGAGAGAGAAGGCACGGAGCAAAAATGTCGCGATTTCGCGACATGTCGCGAAATCGCGACCAGAAGACGAAAGAAGGCGCAAGGGAGCAAAAGTGTCACGATATCGCGACATGTCGCATTATCGCGACAAAAGGATGAAGCAAGGCGTAGGAGTGAAAAATGTCACGATTTCGCGACATGTCGCGAAATCGCGACCGAAGCAGGAGAAAGAAGGCATCCACGAAAGCGACCAAATCAGGAGAGAGAGGGCATCCGAAGAAAATGTCACGATTTCGCGACATGTCGCGAAATCATGATCGAAAGAAAACAGGATGGGACGGAGGAGAAAATGTCGCGATTTCGCGACATGTCACGAAATCATGACCAAAGAAGCAGAAAGGAGGCAAGGAAGGAAACTGTCGCGATATCGCGACATGTCGCGATTTCGTGACCCGAAGCAGAGAACGAAGACAGAAGGCAAAACTGTTGCGATATCGCGACATGTCGCGATTTCACGACCCGAAGTAGAGAACGAAGACAAAAGGCAAAAACTGTTGTGATATCGTGACATGTCACGATTTCGCGACCCGAAGGGTGAAGAGAAGACAGAGAGCAAATATGTCACGATATCGTGACATGTCGTGATTTCATGACCCGAGAGACGAGCAGGAGGCAGAAAATAAAACTGTCGCGATATCGTGACATGTCGCGACATCGCGACCCACAGAAGAGGAAGACAGCGAGAAATAAAGTTGTCGTGATATCGCGACATGTCGCGACATCGTGACCTGAAGGAGGGGAAGGCTGCCAGGAAAGAAAATGTCACGATATCGCGACATGTCGCGACAGCGCGACCCGAAGGAAAGAAATGTTGCAAGGAATAAAAATGTCGCGATATCATGACATGTCGCGATATCGTGACCCGACGAAGAGGAAAGTTGTAAGGAAGAAAAATGTCGCAATATCACGATATACTGCAGGTTCACGACCTGAAAAGGCACGCGTTCCTAGATGGTGCTTCCCGAGGCAATCAAATGCCTCATCAATGCAGGATTTATTGCCCGATAAGTTTGCTGAGCATGGCGGCCACTCGAAGGCTACGCCCAGATGTCAGAGAGATCAGATAGCTCATCAATGTGTGTTCCCATGGCTGACCTGGTGATAGTTGCCAATTAGGGTAAAAGATGAGAAGGTTCAGTCACGAAGGCGGGGAAAGAGCCGATTTTTGAGATCAAGAGGATGTTTTTTTGTAGGTGGGTCATTAATGGCTCAGAGGATCGAGACCTCTATAAAAACCTAGACATTGTAATCTGAAGGGGTCAAAAAATGGCCAAGGCAGAGTTACAGAGCTGAAGGCAAGAGGGCCGCTCTGGACTTGTTTGGTCTATTTTTCTTCTAGGAGGGGAGGAGGAAGTGAGAAGCTCATAACCAAGTGTGGAAAACTATGCCTGCAGGCTAGGAAGTGTGCGAGCAGATCGCCGAACGTGAGGCAACTTGCACCAGGAAAATAAAACTACGCTTGCGGGCTAGTATTGTAATATTTTTCCAAGTTTAATGAATGAGCATTTGAAAATTTTGGTCTGAGTAGATGATGTGTCCCCCATCAGTGGTATCAGAGTGGGAGGTTCTTGAGTGTGCAAACAGATCACCGAACGTGAGGCAGTTTGCACCAGGATCTGTGGAAGATGATATTCTCACAATGACACTGAGAGGGGGGGTGAATCAGTGTAACTATTTAAAAACTTGAATCTGCAACTCTTAAAACTTAAAAATGCAAGCTTAAAAATAGATAAAGCAAGTATAACACATGAGCATCACACAACACAAGATTTAACGAGGTTCACCGATGTGGCTACTCCTCAAATAATGACTGTTTGGACTACAATCCAAATCCAGTCTTTGCAAGGATTCAATATTTACAAATAGTTTACCAGCACCCACTGGAAGGAGCACCAACCCCTGATTTTTTTGCTGCAACAGATAGGAGCACCAACTCCTTTTACCAAGCACCAACTTGGATTTCAATTTTTTAACAAAAATATTGACATAAAAATGCCTTCTCTATTGCAAGACCCTCACTGGTCTATAGCTCATACAAATTAATCTCACAGAAGCATAAAGAGAATTGTTAGAAACTCAATATCTTCTTTTCCAGTCAAAAACCTCTCTTCTAATTTTTCCAAAAAAATACTTTCAGGTTTTTGTTCTTTTGCTGTACTTCATGCAGCACTCTAACTCAACCACGCTTTTTGGTTTTTCAATGTAAAACACGGTTGCAGTGACCTTTCTTACTGTGCTTGTTCGAGTCTTTATACTCGATTTTCTCGAACGACTCAATTTTTAAACGGCTCAAATTTTCCCTCCAATTTTTTATGCAGTCTTGGTTATGATCAATCTGTCAAACCCTCTCTGACGCGTTCTGCTTTTTAGCCGCTTTCTTTCTGTCTAATTCTGACATTCTTCTCTGCACATTCTGACAACCTTTTTCTGACAGCCCTTTTCTGTGTATCCTAACACCTTTTTCTGCGTATCCTGACAGTCTTCCTGCGTATCTCGGCGCTCTGTTCTTCTTTCTCCCTTTTTGAATTCTGTGCTACCTTTTACTTCAGCGCTCGACTGTAACTTTTTGATATACACAACCCAAAAAAATCTCTGTAATCGATTCTCGGTATAACCGCCCCTATAACAGCTGTTCTGCATTCAATGCTATGTTCCGTAGCTTCCCTTTGTAACTGCCACCTTTGCCAGCCATGCTGCATCACGGCCCTGCAACAACCGTTCTTTTCTTAAGCACGCAGTTTTGACACCTGTCACTTTGCATGCTTCTTTGGCCTTTTTCCCGCCAAACTGGTACCTGTCGCGATATCGCGACATTTCTTCCAATTTGACTTTAGCTGGACTGTTGACCGTGAAAACCTGACTTGTCGCGATATCGCGACGTTTTTCGCCTCCTAGACCTTCTCTCTGCATGCAACCACGAAAACATTACATGTCGCGAAATCATGACACATTTGCTACCTTCAGCACTATTCTTCGCTTGCACCCACGAAAATGATACATGTCGCGAAATCGCGACACTTTCAGCTTTTGCTGACGTCATCCTCAAAGTTGTCACGAAATCGTGACGCTTCCGGCTTCCTGAGGCTTCTCTTGCAACTTGTCACGAAATCGCGACACTTTTAGCTTTTGCTGACGTCATCCTCAATGTTGTCACGAAATCGCGACGCTTTCGGCTTCCTGCAACTTGTCACCCTTCTCGGATTGAGGCTTCTCTTGCAACTTGTCATGAAATCGCGACGCTTTTCGCTTTCCTGCACTTTCCTTCGCTTGCCTCCGTGAAAATGGAACATGTCATGAAATCGTGACACTTTGGGCTTCCGTACACTCTCCTTCGCCAACACCAGCGAAAATCTGACATGTCACGAAATCGCGACATCTTTCTCTTCCGTACACTCTTCTTCGCCAACACCAACGAAAATCTGACATGTCACGAAATCGTGACATCTTTTTCTCCTTGGTGTTTCTAGTTCGAACCTGTCGTGAAATCGTGACACTTATTCGTCCGTACCATCCTTCTTGCTACTTGTCACGAAATCATGACATTTTTCCTTGCAGACTCTTTTTCTCATACATGTCGCGAAATCGCGACATCTTCTTTTCTAGCATTTCACTATGTCGCAAAATCGTGACATCTTCTTTTCTTGCTTTTTCCCATGTCGCGAAATCGCGACCTCTTCTTTTCTTGCTTTTTCCCATGTCGCGAAATCATGACCTCTTCTTTTCTTGTTTTTTATCATGTCGCGAAATCGTGACAGTTATGCTTGAACTTTCTCTCTCTTCGACCATGTCGCGAAATCGTGACAATTTTGCTTGCGTCTTCTCTCTCCTTGGCCATGTCGCGAAATCACGACAATTTTGCTTGCGCCTTCTCTCTCCTTGGCCATGTCACGAAATCGCGACAATTTTGCTTGCGCCTTCTCTCTCCTCGGCCATGTCGCGAAATCACGACAATTTGGCATGCATTTTCTCTCTCCTCTGTTATGTCGCGAAATCGCGACAATTTGGCATGCATTTTCTCTCTCCTCCGTTATGTCGCGATATCGCGACAATTTGGCATGCATTTTCTCTCTCCTCCGTTATGTCGCGATATCGCGACAATTTGGCATGCATTTTCTCTCTCCTCCGTTATGTCACGATATCGCGACAGAAAACATGTCGCGATATCGCGATAGTTTTCTTACTTGTCTTTTTTTGCAAATTTTTGAATCTGGGTCACTTCTGTTTTCCTTGAAAATCACTGTACTTGATCCGACTGACCTCTGAACTGCATCAACTGCATCAATCTGTCTATGTTGACAACAATGACAATACTTTTGCAATGCTTTTGCTGCACCTTGCTCAACAATCTCCCCCTTTGGAATTGTTGGCAACACATGTGCAACCTTGCTCAATTTCTTCTCCCCCTTTGCCAATAATACCAAAGGGTTGCCGCAGACTCCCCCTGAGTCTATGCACAACATTCTCAGGCATAAATAATTTTAATGCTCCCCCTGAGAATGTGTTCCCCATAGCTAGTCAGTGCTTGGGAAGTGTGACTACTCCCAACTTACCCCTAAGGTATTCAAAAACTTCCTTGGGCAAAGGTTTGGTGAATATGTCTCGCTACTTGCTCTGTAGTTGGAACAAACTCCAATTTGACCTCTCCTTCCGCAACCTTATCCTTCAAGAAGTGATACCGGATTGCAATATGTTTGGTGCGGGAATGCATTACCGGATTCTTTGAAATGTTGATTGCACTAGTGTTATCACATTTGACCGAAATGGGCTCATTGAAGTGAATACCAAGATCTTTCAATGTTTGTCTCATCCATAATATTTGTGTACAACATGTTGTTGCCGCAATGTATTCGGCCTCTGCAGATGGATAGAGAAACCGATTCTTGTTTCTTGTTGTGCCATGCTACCAATTTATCTCCAAGATAAAATGCTCCTCCACTTGTGCTTTTTCTGTCATCAATACATCCTGCCCAATCTGCATCAGAATAGGCAAAAAGAGTGAAGTCTTTTCCTTTTGGATACCATAGCCCATACTCCATAGTACCCTTGAGGTACCGAAAAATCCTTTTCACAGCTGTCACATGAGTCTCTTTTGGACTAGCTTGAAATCTTGCAACCATGCAAACAGCTTGTAAGATATCCGGTCTGGTGGCTGTCAAATACAGCAGGCTCCCAATCATTGATCTGTACATTGTTTGATCAACACCTGGAGATTTATCATCCTTGCTCAACTTGGCACTCGTTGTCATGGGGGTGCTGACAGGCTTACTATCCTCCATAGTGAACTTTTTCAGCATTTCTTTCACATATTTAATTTGAGAAATAAAAATTCCTTTTTCAGTTTGATTAACTTGCAATCCAAGGAAATATGAAAGTTCACCAATCATAGACATTTCAAATTCTTTCTGCATTTTGTTTGCTATGTCTTTGCATGATTCATCATTGCTGCTCCCAAATATTATATCATCTACATAAACAACAAGAACAATGAAATTGCCATTTTCAGTTTTGATGTATAAATTGCTATCCACCATACCTTTCTTGAATCCTTGCTTAGTGAGATAGCTGTCCAATCTTGCATACCAAGCTCTAGGTGCTTGTTTCAAGCCATACAATGCTTTCTTCAGCTTGCAAACAAAGTTAGGATTATCACAGAGCTGAAAGCCATCAGGCTGTTCAATATACACTTCTTCTTCAAGATTTCCATTTAGAAATGCAGATTTCACATCCATCTGATAAACTTTGAAATTTCTATGAACTGCTAAAGCCAAAAATAGTCTTATTGCTTCAAGTCTGGCCACTGGTGCAAAGGTCTCTTCAAAATCAATCCCCTCCACTTGAGCATATCCTTTACAGACCAATCTTGCTTTATTTCTAACTACCTGTCCGTCTTCATTCAGTTTGTTTCGAAATATCCATTTAGTACCGATTATGTTTTTATTTTCAGGCCTTGGTACTAATTCCCAGGTTTTGTTTTTCTCAATCTGATCTAGTTCTTCATTGACTGCCTCCATCCAGCTTTCATCTGTGCTTGCTTCAATGATATTTTTGGGCTCGATGCTGGATAACAGAGAGTAGTTGTTTACTACTCTTCTTCTTGTTTGAATACCAATT
Organism: Wollemia nobilis; assembly: GCA_028583015.1. Classification (NCBI taxonomy): domain Eukaryota; kingdom Viridiplantae; phylum Streptophyta; class Pinopsida; order Araucariales; family Araucariaceae; genus Wollemia; species Wollemia nobilis. The sequence continues at coordinate 11,312,333 of JAQPPZ010017000.1, read as the reverse complement.
GTGGGGTCCCCAATAATCTGCTCTCGGGATGATTTTTCTGCCACCTCTGCTTCGGATTTCCTATTTTCTTCTCTTTCCAAATCATCCGAATCTGATTTCTGTCTCTCTTCCTTTTCTTGATCTTCATCTTCTTCAATAAATTCTTCATAAGTTGGGTAGTTTTCATTATGGCTGATTTCTTGTTTCCTCCCTTCATCAACCTTAACATCCGCACTCTCCACAATTTTCTTAAGTCTTTTGTTGTAACATGTGTAGGCTTTGCTTTTTGTTGAGTACCCAAGAAAGATACCTTCATCAGCTCTATCTTCGAATTTGCCAAGATTGGCTTCAGTCCGTTTAATGTAACACTTGCTGTCGAACACTTTGAAGTATTTTGTTGTAGCCTTTTTGCCAAACCACAGTTCATAAGGTGTTTTGCTTTCATGCGGCCTTAACATACACCTATTCTGAATGTAGACTGCAGTATGAACTGCCTCTTTCCAGAACCTGTCAGCAATTTTGCTCTCTGTTAACATGGTCCTTGCCATTTCCTGCACAGTTCTGTTCTTTCTTTCAACTACTCCATTCTGCTGTGGTGTTCTAGCTGCCAAAAACTGTCTTCTAATCCCATGTTTTTCACAATATTCTGCAAACTCATCTGAAATAAACTCTCCACCTCTATCTGATCTCAAACATTTAATTCTTTTTCCAGATTGATTCTCAACAAGATTTTTGAAAGTTTTAAACATCTCAAAGGCTTCTGATTTAAGTTTCAGAAAGAGTACCCATGTCATTCTGGAAAAGTCATCTATACACAGCATAAAATATTTGTAGCCATTTATGCTTTCCGTTCTCATGGGTCCACATAAATCTGTGTGAATTAGTTCTAATGGCTTGCTTGTAAAATACTCTTTTGCTTTGAAAGTGGATCTGGTTTGCTTCCCCTTTTGGCATGACTCACAAATGTTGTTTGAAGGTTTACCAATAGTGGGTATGTCTCTTACTGCTCCTTTTGAGCTGATCTTTACCAGATTATCAAAGCTTATGTGACCGAGTCTCTTGTGCCACAGCCAATTTTCTTCTTCCTGTCCAACCAAGCAAGCTCCTTCTAAAGTCTCCGAGAGAGTATACAAATTTCCAGAAGTTCTCAGTCCAGTGGCTATTAACTTTCCATTTTTTGTCTTTCTTACTTCACAACCCTCTTTCTTGAAAATTACTTCATGACCTCTGTCACAAATTTGACTTACACTCGATAAGTTATGCTTCAGACCTACCACAAAAAGAACTTCCTTAGAGTTGATTTTTTCGTCACTTAACTTAACTGATCCTTTACCCACTATCTTTGCTCCATCATTGTTTCTGAATTTTGCGTAACCACCTTCGTATGTCCGTAGCTTATCAAACTTCTGTTTGTCTCCGTCATATGACTCGGAGCATCCACCGTCCGGAATCCAAGGTGCAGATTTATTCTGGGCTTTGAGAGCTGTTTGAACGATTAGAGATTCCTTGTCTTTCTTCGGTTGTTCCTTTTCTTTCCACTGAGATTTAACAGCAGATCTGATCACTTGTTTTACCTTCTCCTTTTCATTGGCTTGTGATAGTTTTTCGGGAAATTTTTTGTTTTGTTTTAATCCAGTTGATTGATACTTTCTTCCCTGATATTTATTTCCTGCAAAAGAGCTACGACAATTTCTTGCAATATGTCCGAAGTTATGACAGTTATAACATTCTACAACATAATCTATCAAAGGTGAAAAAATATTTCTACTAGCAAAATTTCTTTGTTCTACATTATATCTACAACTTGAAATTTTATGACCATATGCATTGCATTTAAAACAATAACCAGAAAAGGAACGAGTGTACCTGGGAAATGGTTGTTGCCATGTGGAAGTAGGAGCCAAGGGTCTTCTTCTTCTTTGATATGTGACTTTGGTGAATCCATCATTTGCAGCACTCCTTTCAAGCTTGGCCTTATTGTTTTCTTTTGCATGAAACGGTTTTTCTTGATCGACTCTGATCTTGTCTTTATTCTTTATTGGTTCTACAGTTACAGCCTTTGAGTCCTTTGATGATTCTCCTTCATCAAAGCCCAAACCAAATTTGATGCCTGTAGGCCTTTGATTATTTAACATTTTATTCAGCTTTGCAGAACTGTCTTCAAATTTATGGTGACAGCTCAATTTCCGATTCGTCTCTTCTAGCTGCATCCTTAGTCTAACTACATCTTCTTCTAGCTTATTACACTCATCTATTTTCATGGTTAGCTGTGCTTCAAAATCTTTAGACTTTTTCTTATGTTCTTCAGTTTGTACTTTTAAACTGATTATTAATTTGCTGGCATCCTCAAATTTTCTTGAAATCTTTTTATTTCTTTTCCTTTCTGCACTTAACTCTTCAAGTGCAGCAACCAACTCACCTTCCAAATCTACCTCAGCCTCATCCTCTAATTTTTCTTCACACTCCTGGGTTTCCTCTGTTCTTTGTTCTTCAAAAGCCATGAACAAAGCTTCACCAGTTTCTTCTTCTGAGTCCTCACTGGAACTGTCTTCAGAGGAGTCAATATTCTTGGAGATGAAACTTTTCTTCTTGAAGTTCCTTTTTCTAAAATGTGGTTTCTTCTTCCAGACATTTCTTTCTTGGTGTGTCCCTTCATCACTTTTGTTTTTCTCATTCATTGGGCATTTTGCTGCAAAGTGCCCGATGCCTCCATAGTTAAAGCACTTGAACGGTAGCTTACCTCTATACTTTCCTTTTCCCTTTACTAATTTCCTAACAAAGTTTGCTTTAGTTTCATCTGTAGAATCTTCTTCCTCAGATTCTTGTTTAGATTTTATATTTTTCTGTGCTTGAAAAGCAGCTTCTCTGTCTCGAGGGCTTAGTTTGTCCAATTCTCATTTCATATGTTGTTAAGGAACCGTGCATTTCATCCATACTAAAAAAATTTAAATCTTTAGCTTCTTCTATGGCAGAAAATTTTGCATCAAATCTTTTATGGAGAGTTCTTAGTACCTTCTTCACAACAACTGCATCTTCCATCTCCTCGCCGAGTCCTCTTATTGCATTAATGATTCCATTTACTCTCAGCATGTAGGCTTCTATGTTCTCATCATCAGTCATCTTTAATGCTTCGAACTGGGCACGATGTGTTTGCAGCTTGGCTTCCTTGATCTTGCTATCTCCTTCATGAATGCTTTGCAGTTTGTCCCATATGTCTTTTGCAGATTTGCAGTTCATGATGCGTATCAACTCACTGTCTACTAGTCCACACATAATAGCATTCTTGGCTTTCGAGTTGTTCTCAAACTTTTTCTTCTCAACCGCATCCGTTGGAGGAACAGAGGGTATAGTATATCCATTTTCAATAGATTCCCAAATGTCATATCCCAATGCACACAGATATGTCTGCATCTTGAGTCTCCAGAAAGAGTAGTTTGTTCCATCGAACAAAGGAGCTTTGTTGGAAGAAAATCCTTCACCGTCGGCCATTGTGTATCTTCCAAGATCACCTTAGCTGATTAAGCTTGTTCAGGTACCTTGCTCTGATACCAATTGATATTCTCACAATGACACTGAGAGGGGGGGGTGAATCAGTGTAACTATTTAAAAACTTGAATCTGCAACTCTTAAAACTTAAAAATGCAAGCTTAAAAATAGATAAAGCAAGTATAACACATGAGCATCACACAACACAAGATTTAACGAGGTTCACCGATGTGGCTACTCCTCAAATAATGACTGTTTGGACTACAATCCAAATCCAGCCTTTGCAAGGATTCAATCTTTACAAATAGTTTACCAACACCCACTGGAAGGAGCACCAACCCCTGATTTTTCTGCTGCAACAGATAGGAGCACCAACTCCTTTTACCAAGCACCAACTTGGATTTCAATTTTTTAACAAAAATATTGACATAAAAATGCCTTCTCTATTGCAAGACCCTCACTGGTCTATAGCTCATACAAATTAATCTCACAGAAGCATAAAGAGAATTGTTAGAAACTCAATATCTTCTTTTCCAGTCAAAAACCTCTCTTCTAATTTTTCAAAAAAAATACTTTCAGGTTTTTGTTCTTTTGTTGTACTTCATGCAGCACTCTAACTCAACCACGCTTTTTGGTTTTTCAATGTAAAACACGGTTGCAGTGACCTTTCTTACTGTGCTTGTTCGAGTCTTTATACTCGATTTTCTCGAACGACTCAATTTTTAAACGGCTCAAATTTTCCCTCCAATTTTTTATGCAGTCTTGGTTATGATCAATCTGTCAAACCCTCTCTGACGCGTTCTGCTTTTTAGCCGCTTTCTTTCTGTCTAATTCTGACATTCTTCTCTGCACATTCTGACAACCTTTTTCTGACAGCCCTTTTCTGTGTATCCTAACACCTTTTTCTACGTATCCTGACAGTCTTCCTGCGTATCTCGGTGCTCTGTTCTTCTTTCTCCCTTTTTGAATTCTGTGCTACCTTTTACTTCAGCGCTCGACTGTAACTTTTTGATATACGCAACCCAAAAAAAATATCTCTGTAATCGATTCTCGGTATAACCGCCCCTGTAACAGCTATTCTGCATTCAATGCTATGTTTCGTAGCTTCCCTTTGTAACTGCCACCTTTGCCAGCCATGCTGCATCATGGCCCTGCAAAAACCATTCTTTTCTTAAGCGCGTAGTTTTGACACCTGTCACTTTGCATGCTTCTTTGGCCTTTTTCCCGCCAAACTGGTACTTGTCGCGATATCGTGACATTTCTTCCAATTTGACTTTAGCTGGACTGTTGACCGTGAAAACCTGACTTGTCGCGATATCGCGACGTTTTCTGCCTCCTAGACCTTCTCTCTGCATGCAACCACGAAAACATTACATGTCGCAAAATCGTGACACATTTGCTACCTTCAGCACTATTCTTCGCTTGCACCCGCAAAAATGATACATGTCACGAAATCATGACACTTTCAGCTTTTGCTGACGTCATCCTCAAAGTTGTCATGAAATCACGACTTCGCTGAGCTTCCTGCAACTTGTCATGAAATCGTGACACTTTCCATCTAGCGACTTGATGAAAGATTTCCTCAATGTGTCCGAAATCGCGACACTTCTGAGGCTTCTCTTGCAACTTGTCATGAAATCACGACGCTTTTCACTTTCCTACACTTTCCTTCGCTTGCCTCCACGAAAATGGAACATGTCACGAAATCACGACACTTTGGGCTTCCGTACACTCTCCTTCGCCAACACCAGCGAAAATCTGACATGTCGCGAAATCGCGACATCTTTCTCTTCCGTACACTCTTCTTCGCCAACACCAGCGAAAATCTGACATGTCACGAAATCGCGACATCTTTTTCTCCTTGGTGTTTCTAGTTCGAACCTGTCATGAAATCGCGACACTTATTCATCCGTACCATCCTTCTTGCTACTTGTCACGAAATCGCGACATTTTTCCTTGCAGACTCTTTTTCTCATACATGTCGCGAAATCGCGACATCTTCTTTTCTAGCATTTCACTATGTCGCAAAATCGCGACATCTTCTTTTCTTGCTTTTTCCCATGTCGCGAAATCATGACCTCTTATTCTTGAACTTTCTCTTTTCATCATGTCGCGAAATCGCGACAATTTTGCTTGCACCTTCTCTCTCTTGGCCATGTCACGAAATCGTGACAATTTTGCTTGCGTCTTCTCTCTCCTTGGCCATGTCGCGAAATCATGACAATTTTGCTTGCGTCTTCTCTCTCCTTGGCCATGTCGCGAAATCGTGACAATTTTGCTTGCGCCTTCTCTCTCCTTGGCCATGTCGCGAAATCGCGACAATTTGGCATGCATTTTCTCTCTCCTCCGTTATGTCGCGAAATCGCGACAATTTGGCATGCATTTTCTCTCTCCTCCATTATGTCGCGATATCGCGACAATTTGGCATGCATTTTCTCTCTCCTCCGTTATGTCGCGATATCGCGACAATTTGGCATGCATTTTCTCTCTCCTCCGTTATGTCACGAAATCGCGACATTTTTCTTTTTCTGTCGCGATATCGCGACAGAAAACATGTCGCGATATCGCGACAGTTTTCTTACTTGTCTTTTTCTCGCAAATTTTTGAATCTGGGTCACTTCGTTTTCCTTGAAAATCACCGTACTTGATCTCGATCGACCTCCGAACCGCATCAACTACATCAATCTATCTGTGTTGACAACAATGACAATACTTTTGCAATACTTTTGCTGCACCTTGCTCAACAGAAGAGCGTAAAGTTCCTGAGTGTGTAAACAGATCACCAAATGTGAGGCAGTTTACACCAGGATATGTTGAAGGGTTGAGAGAAGAGAGCGAAGAAGAATGCCTCCATGAAGAAATCATGGTGGTGGTACCTGAAGAAGATTTCAGAGCTTTGCGGAGGCAAGTGCGAGCCCTGCAAGAGGAGTTGCGAAGACCGTGGTGAAGATGAAGTTTGGGAGGTTGATGATCCATCAGATTAAGAAGAAGCAATGGATCCTACACAATGCAGAACAGTACAGAAGTGAAGGTCACTTCTCAATCCACCCCGGTTGTCTGATGCAGGAGCATCACAGGGAAAACAAAAAAAATGCCGCAAGGAGAAAAGGTGTCGCGATATCGCGACATGTCGCATTATCGTGACTCAGGAAGGAGAGAGAAGGCATGGAGGAAAAAGTGTCACGATATCGTGACAGAAAAAGTGTCGTGATATCACGACATGTCGCATTATCATGACTTAGGAAGGAGAGAGAAGGCATGAAGCAAAAATGTTGCAATTTCGTGACATGTCACGAAATCGCGACCATAAGACAAAAGAAGGCGCAAGGGAGAAAAAGTGTCGCGATATCGCGACATGTTGCATTATCGCGACAAAAGTACGAAGCAAGGCGTAGGAGTGAAAAATGTTACAATTTCGTGACATGTCGCGAAATCGCGACCGAAGCAGGAGAAAGAAGGCATCCACGAAAGCAACCAAATCAGGAGAGAGAGGGCATTCGAAGAAAATGTCACAATTTCACAACATGTCGCGAAATCACGATCGAAAGAAAATAGGAAGAGATGGAGGAGAAAATGTCGCGATTTCGCGACATGTCGTGAAATCGTGACCAAAGAAGCAGAAATGAGGCAAGGAAGGAAACTGTCGCGATATCGTGACATGTCACGATTTTGTGACCCAAAGCAGAGAACAAAGACAAAAGGCAAAACTATCATGATATCGCGACATGTCATGATTTTGCGACCCGAAGCAGAGGACGAAGACAGAAGGCAAAAACTGTCGTAATATCGCGACATGTCACGATTTCGTGACCCGAAGGGCGAAGAGAAGACAGAGAGCAAATATGTCACGATATCGTGACATGTCACGATTTTGTGACCCGAGAGACGAGCAGGAGGCAGAAAAGAAAATTGTCGCGATATCGCGACATGTCGCGACATCGCGACCCGTAGAAGAGGAAGACAACGAGAAAGAAATATGTCACGATATCGCGACATGTCGCGACATCGTGACCTGAAGGAGGGGAAGGCTGCAAGGAAAGAAAATGTCACGATATCGCGACATGTCACGACAGCGTGACCCGAAGGAAAGAAATGTTGCAAGGAAGAAAAATGTCGCGATATCGCGACCCGACGAAGAGGAAAGTTGCAAGGAAGAAAAATGTCACAATATTGCGACATGTCACGATATCACGACCCGATGAAGAGGAAAGTTGCAAGGAATAAAAATGTCACGATATTGCGACATGTCGCGATATCACGACATACTGCAGGTTCACGACCTGAAAAGGCATGCGTTCCTAGATGGTGCTTCCCGAGGCGGTCAAATGCCTCATCAATGCAGGATTTCTTTCTTGATAAGTTTGTTGAGCATGGCGGCCACTCGAAGGCTATGCCCAGAGGTCAGAGAGATTAGACGGCTCATCAATGCGTGTTCCCACAGCTGACCTAGTGACAGTTGCCAATTAGGGTAAAAGATGAGAAGGTTCAGTCACGAAGGCGGGGAAAGAGCCAATTTTTGAGATCAAGAGGATGTTTGTTTGCAGGTGGGTCATTAATGGCTCAGAGGGTCGGGACCTCTATAAAAACCCAGACATTGTAATGTGAAGGGGTCAAAAAATGGCCAAGGCAGAGTTACAGAGCTGAAGGCAAGAGGACCGCTCTGGACCTGTTTGGTCTGTTTTTCTTCTAGGAGGGGAGGAGGAAGTGAGAAGCTCATAAACAAGTGTGGAAAACTATGCCTACGGGATAAGAAGTGTGCGAGCAGATCGCCGAACGTGAGGCAGCTTGCACCAGGAAAATAAAACTACGCCTGCGGGCTAGTATTGTAATATTTTTCCAAGTTTAATGAATGAGCATTTGAAAATTTTGGTCCGAGCAGATGATGTGTCCCCCATCATAACCTTGGTCAGAGTCATATCACAGTCAAATTTTATCCCATGGTCAACTTAACTCATGGCCACCTCACCTAGTCTACTCTTTGACTAGCCTAGCCTCCACCTCACCCATTTGACCTTGGTCTAATCTAGGATCAACATAAGCAAGGTTAACCTTAACCCTTGCTCCACACATCTTCCTATGAGCATTCAAAGCCTTAAATGTATTTTGGATATTTTTGTGTCCCAAAGCATGGAGGACATGGTGAGTCACCCTCCACCTCATCCAAAGTCAACAACTAACCTAGGGTCAACCTAACTCTAGTCACACTAACACTTGCTCCATTTTAAATTCCCATGTGTATTTAAGTTAATAAATGATATTTGAGGACTTTTGGGTTTCAAAGCATGGATAAAGATTAGTCATATTCCACCTCATCCAATTCAACTCTTAATTTAGGGTTAACCCTATCATAGTTAGGATTTAAACCTTACCCCACTCCACATACCCATGCTCATTTATGACATGTAGGTGGGTGCGAGATTCTCTCATCCAAATACACTTATGAGGTATTCCACATCAGAGGACACCTTGCAAGAAACACCTTATAGGGGACACCTCAAGAGACACCTCATACCTCCTAGTCTCTCCAAATTCTATAAATAGAGGTTTATTCCTCCATTTGAAAGAATCCAACATTTACATACCCAAAATTTGTCAAAATATAGCTAGGTTACACTACATTCCATCACCCATTTTTCCATAAATCTCCATCAATCACCACATCAAACATCTTTTTACATCCTTTTTGTGTTCCAAAATTGGTTTGTTTTGTAGGTTCGTAAGTTGACCGAAAAAATAAAAGAATTCCAACAGTAGTAAAAGACCATTTTGAACCACCCAGAATTAAGTTAGGATATCACTAAATTGCAAGGTACCTTATGGTCGAAAATAATCACACCTTAAGGTGCAACCCTTTTCAAGGGTTAATTTTAGACATCTAAAGGAAAAAAACCCTCCCAACAAGTAAATAACACTATCATAACTAGTTTTGTAAGCAATTTTATAGCTTTTGTATTGATTTAGTTTTATTTTGATTATTTTTATCTATAAACATTAGGGATATAATCAAGATAGGCCCCTAAATATTATAACCCCTTTTTTCAGGTCTTGTAGGTATAGAGGATAAGTCATACTTATAGTGGTACATGAGCAGTAAGCCACTCCCCATTGAAGATCTCTTGGAAGACCTTTTGGTGTTGTTGACCCCTTCACTAAAAGAGGGTATTTCTATTTTCAAAACTGTATTTTATGGCCTCCAAAGGAAATTTTGTAAAAGGGAACCACTCATATTTCTTTTAACCATCAATTGCAAATAATACCGAGTTTCCATTAATAAAATGAGTTCTTTCAATTGCTAGAAAGCATCATTATGATAATCGGATCTCTTGTGTTAAAGTATGTATTTTAGAAAAAAGGATCCTTGAAATTTTATGATAAGAATTTGTATTATGTGCAATTTGGATTTTTTTCAAGATGAATCTTTATTATCAATTGCAACATGTTGGATTATGAAGTTGCTTTATAAATGCTTTCATATTATGTAATATGTAATGATTTATTTTAGAATTATATTTCAATGCAATATTTGTTACCTTGGAAAGGGGTGTATAGATATACTCTTGTAAACCAAAACATAATAAAGACCAATCCTAGGAGGATTTGTGTGTATGCAATAACTAGGTAAATATGAGTCTTAGGAGTTGCAAAGATGCAATAACTAAGAACTTATAAATATAGAATAAGTTGTGTGAATACAATATTTAGGTATCTTATAGATATTTGCACCTTGAATGAGTAGGATTAAGTGTATCCCAACTAGATTTTTATGAACCATTCATAAGTTAGTAGTGGTTTACCTATCAATAAAGTAAAAATGACCTTAGTTAGCCAATAGAGTTGTGGTAACTAACCACCAAGGCTCAATGCTTGATTTGTCTACCTATATGGACTTAGATTTGGGTTACGGAATAAGTGTTCCCATTTAAATGTTATGGGACTTAAAGTATAATCCATACACCATGGTCATATGGTCCTATGCTTATGCTGATGAGGGTATATGTATGGTAGGGGACCACTTTTGGTATCCTTCTAAACCTATAGGTTTAGTAAGGTGAAACCCCAAAAAATATGGGAGTTGGCCATTCTTGTCCATTGAGTGCCATCTGCAACAGCTAAAAAATCAAATATGGTGAAGCCTTGATTTCTAAGATATGTAAAAAAAGTTATTCCCCTTGCAAACCCTTGCTTTTAATATTTTTTTCAATAAATTTGAGTTGATAGTTTTGAGTTGTTACACTCTTCCTCAAGACTACCTAAAAGGATCCCATCTCATCGAAGCATAATGACAATGACAACAAGATGTTTGATAAGAAGGAACAATATCAACCCACAACCTCAAACTTATATACACCAAAGGAGTATTTTAAAGCACCTAAAAGGAAGAATTAAAAAAAAAAGTATCATGAGAAAACTAGATAAAAGAGAAAAAATCTTAATACCCTAATGGACATGGATAATGATATAGTTATAATGGGTTAACAACAAATAAAAAAAATTATCCTCCAAAAATGTAGAAGTAGTCCAGTAGAGCATAATTCAACTATTTTTAGAGACCAATATCCACCAATCCCAAACTATATTACCATAACAAGTTCAGAGAACCTTAATATTGCTATGGTCTTGGTTGATAAGGATATCTCTATAAAATACAAAGATAAATATTGATAAAGAGGTTGGATCAAGATAAAATGCTATCTATATATAAGATAGATTGAAACCTTATCTCTAATGCAACTAAACCAATGGGAAGAGTGGCCAATATCAATCTCTCCAAATTTTATACCATTTCTGTAGGGGATATTAAAGCAATGTAACCTTCAAGAAAAGGAGGAAGAGGACAAGATAGCTTGGGGTCATAGGGATTTTGACATCTATACATTTCGAGATCATTATAATAAATTTCTCCCTCCCTCATTGGTGTTGTTGGATGTTCCATGGGATAGATTATGGTTGTCAAAGGGCTAGCCAAAAATAAATTTCTTTTCCTGGTAAGTTATGCATTGAAGCTTCCTCACCTATGATAACTTACAAAAGAGGTGTTTTTATGGTTTCACTAAATGTATCATATGTAATACCCAAAATGATACAATAGATCATTTGTTCTTCCAATGTGACTTTGGCTTGGAGTTATGGAGTCATTGGGTTGATCTTTTCAAGACCTATCTCAACCATTAATTAACACTTATTAATAAATGAGAGGTCTAAATATGAAGAAGGTTAACAAATAAATCAATTCAATTGGGCTGGTCTCTAGGTCTAGGTTTTATTTTATGGAACATATGAATGGAAATAAATGCTAGATTTTTTAGAGAGGAATATACTCTGATAGCAATAGTTTGGCATAAAATATTAAACAAGGTTACAAAAATAGTTAAAGTTGATGTGTGGAAGAAAAAAATATAGAAGGGAGAGAATGTTGCCATGAGGTGGACTAATGAATCAAGAACATAGTAAGTCAAATCAAAGTCATATAGCAACAATTTAAGGATGTCATTCCAATTCATGTAGGTAGACAAAATAATATAGCACTTGACTTTTTGGTTAAAAAGGGAAGCAAGCATCTTGGTGGTTACTTTTAAAATCTTATTAGAATAGGGATACCCTAGATTGGATGGAGGTAAGCCAACAAGTTTTATTACTAATAAATAAGGATTTAGGGAATGAAGTGTGTTGGACCAAGGTAGTTGATTATGATAATTAGTCTCTAGTCTAACATCATAGTATTGCTTGTAGTACTCTTAGTCCCAATTTGGGGTAGCCCTCGCAGTCATGGCAAGAGGGAGAATTTAATCTAGGTTTTCTAGAATAATATTAACCAAAATTGTAATCAAGATAGGAGTTTGTACTCTTTGGATTACACCAAGAAATTTTTGGTCCAAGAAAATACTAATTTTGTTTTTATTTGGTTATTGTGAGAAACCCTTATGACTGACCTACATGGTGAGCTATACTTATCAAGAAAATACTAAAATTAGTTTTATTAGGATCTGGAAGCTAGCCAAAAGTGACACACCAATTATTATAACTTTGAATCAATAAATAAACAAGGGTCTACACATATGACCTATCATCTTGTAAATTTTAAAAACTATTTAAACTTTTTAAATGTTTATAATTATTTAAATAAAATTAAAATATTATATTACATAACTTTTCTAGTAAAATCCATAATAATATAAATACAAACCATGTTATAACCATACGCCACTTACATTATGGGCGATGTGATCCGGGTTCAATCCCTATGACGGATGTGTATAAAAAGTATTTCTTTAAAATAAAAAATAAAATACAAACCATGTTCAATATTTATAAACGGTTAAATATTTAATAGCGTGAAATGAAAATTGTAATAAAAAGTTTTTTTAGATGGTTTCTTTTGTTATACAGGATGCCTATTATGGTTGATCCTAACAGTTTGGTTATATGCTCTTTATGTAAAGTTTTGGAGACTATTTGTCATATCTTTTTTTATTGTGTCTATGCTAAAGAAATATGGCTTCTTTTCTGCTCTAGTATTCTTGGATGGAATTGTAACTCAATTGAGTTTAAAATGCAAGTTGTTTGTGGGCATATTTAGCAGTAGAAAAAAACTTATAATTTGTTTTGGCTCATTTTATCTTCTAAAATTGTATGGATGATATGGAGATCTCGTAATGATGAAGTTTTTCAGCAACATTGTAGAAATCTTAGTGGGTCTCATTTGAGACTCATACGCTTCAAAATCTTATTGGACATTGAAGGGCAGCTGCAAATCAAAAAAGTTTTTGAGGACTTGACTCAATTGAAGACAAATGATTGGGCTATATGCTCCATGTTTGATGATATTCATGATTTCATGTATATAAATGGTTTTGTAATTTTGTTATAAGATGTAACGCTTTGTATGTTAAAAACAACAACACTGACTTTTTTATAGTTGTTATGACTACAATCCTCTTGGTTTTAGCCTATTATGATGCTGTGAGCTTATGATATAATAATTTGTTTTAATATAAAGTTCAAGATGTTTAATTTTGTATAAGTTTATAAGCAATAAAAATAATAATATAAATACAAATCATGTTGAATATTTATAAACGGTTAAATATTTAACAGCGTGAAATGAAAATTCCAATAAAAATAAAAAAACGTTTCCAAAGTGTCCAAAGTTCCCATTTGTATAAAGTTTATAAGCAATAAAAATAATAATATAAATATAAACCATGTTAAATATTTAATAGCGTCAAAATGAAAATTCCAATAAAAGCAATAAGAATTCCAATAAAAAAACGTTGTGTTAAAACTCATGTAGAGGAGTTGGAGAGCAAGTGGGTAGTTAAAACTCTCCAGCTATGGAGAGGCCCAGATTCAAATCTCTCCCCTCACATGTTGCGGATATGTTGTATATAAAAAGTTCCTCATAACAAAAAAAAAAAACGTTGTGTTCCAAAGTTACCGTTTGTATAAGTTTATAAGCAATAAAAATAATAATATAAATACAAACCATGGTCATGGTGAATATTTAGAAGCGGTTTAAATATTCAATAGGGTTAACTGAAAATTCTAATAAAAGCAATAAGAATTCCAATAAAAAGGTTGTTTCAAAGTCAGTGCATAAGTTTATTAAACAATAAAAATAATAATATAAATAGAAACGGTTAAAAATTCAATAGGGGTTAAATGAAAATTCCAATAAAAACTTTGTGCCTGTGCCCAAAGTTACAGTTTAAAATATTCATTTCAAAACCCATATTTAATACAAGTATGGGCTGCCTCCTGTGATTTATAGGTTTTCTATGCCCAACGTGGTGCCCAAATTGATTCTACGGTCCATGATGGTCGTGTTTGGCACGGTGGTGGACACCATGTTCTTGGCTGATGTTAACGCAGTGATCGGCGCATTTGGGTTTTTGCCGCTGGATTTCGTATTGCCCATGGTGTGTTACAATCTCACCTTCACACCCTCTAAGAAGAGCATAATTTTCGACGTGAAATGGCACGGGCACCCTGTGGCTGCAGTTAAATTTAATTTTATATATATTTTGAAAGCATTATAGTGAGAGGTTAAATGGTATTATGGCATCCATGTGTGGTTGTACGGTTCATCCTACTCCAAGACAAGGTTAGTTAAGGGTTTCATTTTTTACTAAAAAAAAATTTCTTTCACTTTCAAAAACTTTGAAGAATTTATCTGCAGATCCGTGGAGATCCGCGTGAAAGTTGGAAGGGCTTGTTGCTAAGGCTTCAAAAATAAGGTTTTTATTCTCTATTTTTTTTATGTTTGAATATTATACATACATACCATAGATTTATGAAAATTATTCAATTCTTCCTATATGGATTTTAGATATTTTTTAAATGGAGAAAAACTTCTCCAATTAAAATCAACCATTATGTTACCATGATATACAGATCAATAAGCATCTATGATTATTAATTCTTCTTATTCTCAAAAATGTTTATAATGTACTAAGATTACAAGGTTTTTAATCATTATGTTTTTTTTATATAAGAATGTAAAGTAATATAAATAGAGAAATTTAGAGAAATTTATATTGTTCATTAAACCTATTTATAAACACAAAAACTAAATACTAGATTTAAACCAAAATTACAAGAGTAGCAGCAGTTCAAGCTGATAAATAAACGACAAAAATCAATCATCAATGTAACCTTGTGATTATTAATTCCTCTTAAAGTTTTCAGTAAACTATATAATTATTTTTTTATTTTTAAACTGCAAAGTGATGGTTACAACCTTGTGATTATTAATTCCTCTTAAGGTTTTCAGTAAACTATATAATTTTTTATTTATTTATAAACTGTAAAGTGATGCTTACTCTAATTCAATTCCATGAAAAAAGAAATCTGTGAATTATTTCATTCATTTTTAAGGCTCTAAAGTGATGCTTACTCTAATTCAATAACAAGAAAAAAGAAATTTGTCATGACATATAGACTCATCAAACCTGGATCATATTCCATGTCGACGAAATCATACTATAAATATTAATATTTTTTTTAAAATTTTTGATGTTATTATTATAATAATATATATTTGATATAAATTTTTTAAAAACTAATTAAATTTTAAATCATAACCTAAAAATCAATTAATGTTTTTTAACTTTAACCGTAATAAAAATTCGGTATGCGTTGCTACAGTCCGTCAAATGTCGGTGGATGCTAATACGGTGATAATTTTTGTCGGAGAGTTCCATTAAGTCTTCTCGGCGCGCGGAGGGCACTAATGGAGGTTACATTTTTTTTTTAGAAAATTGGTTACATTCATTTTTTTATTATTAAATAAGTTTAAATTTTTGGGGATCACCTATCCTTGAAGATTCATAATTTTGTTAGTTTTGATATAGAATGTCGAAATTATCGACTGAGGTTAGTTTTTATATGCAATGTCAAAATTATCCATGGAGATCTTTGGACTCATTGGTGTTACCATAATTTTCACTCACCATTATACTTTATTAGCTTTATATTTTAGAAGAGTGTAAGAGAGGATTAAAAAATTGTGCTTCTGGAAATCTTTGGACTCATTGGTGTTACAGACATAATTTTCATTCACTATTATATTTTAGTAGCTTCAGTACAGTGTAAGAGAGGACTGAAAACTGTGTGTAGTGTTATGCATGCGAGGTAGCAAGAATACTGAATTTATGTTTAGGTGTTTGCAAATTAGTGTATAAGATTATTTTACAATAATTTAATTGTTTTTATCATATTATTTAGATTTTTTTTTAGTTTTACATGAAAGCAAAGTCATAGCTTTCTTGTTCCTCGAAAAGGACTTTCTCTTGAAAGGGAGTCAAGAAACTATAATCAATATCAATGAAAAAATTAAAGATCTATAAGAGGCATATTTTCCTGTAATTAATGACAAGGAAAAAAAATAATGAATGATGTATCTAACCGGAACTCATGCCCATTTGTTTCATCAACAATGTTTTTTTTTATGGTAAGACACTTGTTTGTGTGGAAGATTTGGACTATGATGATTTTTCTTTTGTTCCAAAAGGGTCAAACTGGTTTTAGGGTTAATGTCCATTAAAAAGAAATAGGAAACCAGGAACCATTTGCCGGAATGAATTTTAAGCTCTTCAAGCCCATGTTAATGAAGCTGCAAAGGTCTTTGATCAACTCCATTCATACCACCATTATATATGTGGAAGAAATCTTCATTTTGATGGAATGGGAGAAGTGGGAGATGAAGTAGAAAAATGGGATAAAGTTGGTCCAAGTGAAACTAAAAATTAAGGCTTCTATTTTATGGTGGGATCTCATGTCTGTTTTTGTTTTTTTGGTTTTTTTGGGTTTTCTTGTTTTCCCATAGTCTTTGTTCTCTTCTATGTGGGAAGCTTGTGTCTCTTTTGTTTTGGCATCCTCTGCTTGGGATGGTGATTCATTTAGTTTTATTTGTGGTTGACTTGTTCTGGTTTTTTTTGCTCTCTCAGTTCTTGGGGAGCTTGCACTTCTCAGGATCCTGGTTTCTCATGGTGTCTTGCATGTCCCTTAACTTTTTAGTTGGTTGATCCTTTTTGTATAAGGTTCAAGGATCCTTCTAAAACGCCTTCATTCACCTAATAAAAAACAATATTTTTTTAATGCAAAGGATTTTACGACAAGAAAATTACAGATCACATGATTCAATCCCTTCCTCACACATGTATCAAAGAGATATTATGAGAGTTGTCTCTCTCTAAACGTTTTAGGTATCTAAGTGAATTTGATATGCTTGGTGTAATTCTAGAGTTTCAAATTCATGGGATGATTGCAAAGGTATATTTTTATAAATCACTATGATGATATTTTAGTTTATAACATCAACAATTCTCAATAAGAACATACTATTTGAGAACATACTATGCGAGTGAATAGACAGTTAGAGTGGGAGTCTTAGAGTTTCAAGCCTCTTTTTTTCCCTCTAACTGTAAATCCAAAGCTTAGGTTTTCTTATTACATGATGAAAAATGGAGAAAATGTTTTCATTGACCTCAAGGAGGACTGAGACACCAAGTCTTATGAGGTAATTGCTATGAGAACTTTACTTGAAAAATATTGCATATTATAAATCAAAATATGCAATCTTTTGCAAGTAAATTTTCCCATAGCAATTACCTCATAAGACATGGTGTTTCAGTCCTCCTTGAAGTCAATGACAATATCTTCTGGGTGCCTCTTCATGTAGTAAGAAAGCCTAAACTTTAGATTTATAGCTAAATCCGGAATATGGTGAACTTGCATTGTCAATGGATTTAGAGCTTCAAGTGTTCATTATTTTTTACTCAGGGAAACAAGAATACCTCATGTTGAGACTCTAAGACTCTCACGACAATTATCTATCCACTCACCTAGTATATTCTAAGACCATTGAGGATTGTTGATGTTATAAATTGAAACATCATTATAGTGATTTATAAAAGATACCTTTCCATAATGTCATAGTCCCATGCATTCTAAATATTGAAAAATCTTGGATAATTGTACCATATCAAAGTCACTCACATCCATAAGAAGTTTAGAGAGTTCCAGCCATGAGAAGATCTCTTTGATACAATTTTGAGGAAGATATAGGAGAAAATAAGCATTCACATATTATTTAAATAACTCTTTCTTGAAAGGAATTTTAGCCATCTTCAATGATAATAAAGTATAAATTCAAAATAAAATATAGAAAATTAAAACAATTATATAAAACTCTAATTAAATTGGAGGTATAAGAATTAAAACTGACAATAAAATATAAATTCAAAATAAAATATAGAAAATTAAAAAAATTATATAACACTCTAATTAACTTGGAGGTATAAGAATATGTTTTAATTTATTAAATATAAATATGGTGAATAAATATAAATAATAATGGTTTTTTATAAATTGATTATATTGGATTCAAATGAATACCATCTATATTATATTGTGATCACCTAGTCATATTACAACAACTTGGTAATTATGCATGTATCCCTTAGCAAGATTTTTTTTATATTGAACATCATTTACAAATATTTAAAAATAGTTCGAGCAAACACAAGAGGAATCGACCTCACAACCACATGGATGATAATAACTAGGCAACTGTCATTACACCAAATACCATTCGACATCTCTTAGCAAGATTTGAATCTCATCTCCTTGAAAGTTTAGAAATTTAAATAGTTGAGATCATACCATTTGTTAAATAGTGATGTTTACACCTAGGTTATTGTAGGTGAGTTGGAGAGGAGAGGGCAATCCTCCAATGAAATATCCACCCTACCAAAAAGTTGAATTGGGTATCCAAAATCCAATTGATAATATTGGTGCAGGCAGGCCGAACATGACTCTGAGTGACTTTTATGGTGTAGAACCCCTGATAGGGGTCTCTCAACCAAGGTGGTCCCATAAAAGGATTTTTGCTTAAAAAAAATAGTGAGGTTTATCCATGGGAATGGAACCTTGGTCTATAATGTGAAGTACATTATTTTCTATTTTTGGTCCAAACTCCCTTTGGCTTAAAAATATAATTTTTAAAATGCATATAAATTTCAAAATATATTTTTTAAATTTAATATTAACAATATAAACATTATAGATATATAATGCACCTTGGTTTATTTAAAATCTAAATAATTTTTTTTTTGTTACTTAATTATTTAATTTTTACATTATTATTGACCAATAATGCAACATATAAAAATATTGGACATGCATAATCACTATATTACATACCGTATACATATAGTAAGGATTGGAAATCATAATATTAATTATTATAACCAAAGTACCCACAAAAAATACAAGTTAGGTTTAAAACATAGCAAGTTTATTTATAATACTTTAATTATTTTATTTTATTTTTTAAATGAAAAACCCATTCTACACCCGCCTTGGTCTAAGAGACCATTCTACACCGTTAAAGTCACCCGGGGGTCGCACCCAGCCCTGCCCACACCAACATTATCAATTGGATTTTGGGTACCCAATTTAGCTTTTTGGTAGGATGGAGATTCAAACCTGGGACTTCCTTGGAGGATTGCCCTCTCCTCCCCAACTCACCTGCAACACCTGGGTTATAATAATTTAATTTTTAAACCTTGTATCATGAAGGTCATTTTTATATCATAACGACACGTTTAGATTATAAGTCTTTATGATATAAATTCTCTATAATGACTATTTTTTTTGTGTTTTTAATATTTTTTTTAATATACCATAATGGATTACTTATATATCCGTGAGTAATAAGGCCATTCATATGTAAAAGAGAAGAAGTGTAATCAACATGTAAGACTTCCCTTCAAAAATTTTAATCTGTATATTTCAGAGAATTTAAATAAGTAAAATATTTTCATGGAAAAATGTTTGACTTGTAAATGATATGTTACTTATGTAATACCTAGCTAAAAGAAACAATTCTTTAATAAAGAGAAGTAACACTTTTTTTTTTTTTTTTTTTGATGGTGGCCACAAGGGGTAAACAGACTGTGACCACGAGGGAACCATTACATAACATATCCGCAACATGTGAGGTGAGATATTTGAACCTGGGCCTCTCAGCAACTAGAACTAGAGAGGTTTAACTACCCACTTGATCTCCAACTCCTCATAAATAGATCAAGAATAAAAAATAAAAAATAAAAAATAAATAGATAGTAATCACTATTTAGATGATAAATCATATACTAGAAGTGATTATGAAGGAGGACATGATGAATCATGATAAATTGATCTTAAAATAAAAGGTTTAATATGCAATTTCAATTGATACCAATTATGATTTTTAGAGAATCAATGTGGAGTATATGAAAGTGGGAACCGATTTATAATTATAGAACAACTTTTTTAAAATATTGGTTGATCTTTCATTAAGCTCATTATTACATCAAGCAGGTGGATAAAAACACCACAAGTAAGGTCCCTAGTAAACTATAAAGAGTATTTTTTATTAATCTTTCCAAATTTACAAATTAAGAAAAAATAATGGGTGGTGGTGGATTAGAGAAAACGAATATCCCATACCATATTACAGATCGTGAAAAGAGGATTTCCTGAGGTGATGAAAACTTTAGAAATATTTTCAACATTGATTAGGCATTTTATGCTACAATATTAGCTAAACAACATAGAGGTTTTGAAAAGTATTATTAATGTCATAAAGAAGTTCATAGAAGAGAGGTAAATTACTAAGGATCAAATCATGGTATGCATACTTCAATATATATTGCCGTTTATATTTATAGGCCTTTACCAAATTATATTAGCGTTAATTTTTACTAAAGAGAATGATAGATGATAAAGTTTAAATAATTGAGAAAGTTATGATTTTTTTATCATAATATATAGTAAAATATAAAGAAAGTGGATTATAATATAGTATTAAAAGTATTATACCAAAATTATTTTTGTCCCAAAAATTAGAATAGAAATTACCTCAAACTCATTATTGAAGCAGATTTGCATTAAAAAAGCACATACAATTCAGCCAAGATAGAGAAAAATACCAAATGAGCCAAAATTTTCTTGCATTCTATTCCCCAAAGATAGAGCTTACAGAGACTAACTCTTACAATTTCGAAATTCTCCCCTTTTGAACCAATTTTCCCTTTTCCCACCTAAAACCATCTATTTCAAATTTGAATTTCGGGGGCAAATTGAGGTCATAACTTCACGCTTGTTGCTCCGATTGACTCGTACAAGATATTTTAGGAAAGGGCACGAGATGAACTAAGTGGGGCAAGCCTTAGCTCTTTGTTATAAGGCCTGCATCTAATTGAAAATCCTAAAATTTGGCCTCTAAGGCATTCAAAATTTACCTGCAAGTAAAACTAGTTTTACTAGTTTTTACCAGTTTTAAAAAATTAAACAATTACAATTTTTTTTTTTGGTGATGCAAGATCACTCTTACACCATTGGATGCTCTTGCATTAATTATATAGTGAATGCCTTCATATCATTTTAGAGAAAACATTTGAAAATGGAGGTATAATGTGAGGATGCATACTCTGTAAGTTCAAATGTAGAAGGTATTTAAAATGAAAAGAAAAGATGAGTCAATTTTGAAAGCAAATAAGGTAAAAAAGGTTATGTTTGTCCTAGGTAAATCATATCAAATATCCTTAAATAGTATAAACAAATCTCTTTTACAATAAAATTAAAATTAACATAGAGGATGTCACTTACTCTTTACAATATTCTAGAAGGCATAATAGATAATGTAGTATGGAAAATATGCATTGCATCTTAGGGTTTTTAGGACAACATGAGAAAGTAAGTAGTATGGTAATTACCTATTACACTTGAGGATTTTCAATGAATCATTAAGAAGAAGCTATTATCAAGGTTATGGCATGCACTTCAAATTCTCCAATGCAATATACATCTATAGATAACAAATTAAAATATGAATAATAAAAAATAGAAGATATTAATAATTATAAAAGTATTAGTTAAAACCAAATAATATTAGCTCAATAAGTTTAATTCATTTATTATCAAGGGAGAGACTTAGACTCAAGTATTTCTAAGACATACATGTGTAATATAAAGATATTGTAGTCCTACTACATGGTCATGATGAAGTATAGGAAGATAGTATTTAAATATAATTAAATCAATAATAACACTAGTGAAAATGAAAAAAAAAAGAGGAAGTACTTCAAAGAGGAAATAGAGACATGAAAACTCAATGGGATATTATTTTGGGAAACCAAAAATATATATCCAAATGTTAAGAAGAAGTGGTTCAAAGACCAAAATAAGAATATAAATGATAATGAATATAGCACATTTGAATATTTTGGGTATGATATGGAATGAAAAAAATGTTATCAATGAATTAATACATTGCTTTATTTGTGAATATATTTTAATATAGGAAAAATCTGATAGCTGATATTCTCACAATGACACTGAAAGGGGGGGTGAATCAGTGTAACTATTTAAAAACTTGAATCTGCAACTCTTAAAACTTAAAAATACAAGCTTAAAAATAGATAAAGCAAGTATAACACAAGAGCATCACACAACACAAGATTTAACGAGGTTCACCGATGTGGCTACTCCTCAAATAATGACTGTTTGGACTACAATCCAAATCCAGTCTTTGCAAGGATTCAATCTTTACAAATAGTTTACCAGCACCCACTGGAAGGAGCACCAACCCCCGATTTTATCTACAGAGATAGAACAGATAGGAGCACCAACCCCTTATACCAAGCACCAACTTGGATTTCTATTTTGAAAGATAAGTTGACATTAAAAATGCCTTTCTTTTTACAAGACCCTCACTGGTCTATTGCTCATGCAAATCAATCTCATAGAAGAATAAAGAGGATTGTCAGAAACTCAATATCTTCTATCACAGTCTAAAACCTCTCTGTTAATTTTCAAGAAAAATCTACAGGTTTTAGTTCCTTTTTGTTGTTCTTCATGCAGCACTCTAACTCAACATTTTATTTTTGTTTTTCACAAATAACCTCGGTTGCGATAACCTCTCTTATCGTGCTCTGTTCGAGTCTTTATACTCGATTTTCTCGAACGGCTCATTTTGAAACGGCTCTAAATTTCCCTCCAATTTTTTTCATGCATTTACGGCTACGTTCAATCTGTCAAACCCTCTCTGACTGCTCTGTCTTTTAGCCGCTTCTTTCTGACTTGTTCTGACATTCTTCTCTGCACTTTCTGACATCCTTTTCTGTGTAAACTGACAGCCATTTTGCGCGTTTCGATGCTC
The DNA here is from genome assembly GCA_028583015.1 of Wollemia nobilis. Classification (NCBI taxonomy): domain Eukaryota; kingdom Viridiplantae; phylum Streptophyta; class Pinopsida; order Araucariales; family Araucariaceae; genus Wollemia; species Wollemia nobilis. The sequence continues at coordinate 11,289,163 of JAQPPZ010017000.1, read as the reverse complement.
TCTGATTCTTTTCTTCTAAACTCTACGTAACTGCCCTCTTAGCACTTTTACACTTTCTGATGGCACATTTTTCAATTCTGCGTCGATCTTTCTCTTCTGCCCGCAACTTCCATGTCTGACATACGCAACCACCGAGAGGATTTCTTGTTTTTCGAGAATCTCTGTCTATCTGTACTTTTGCCAGTCATGCTGCATCACGGCCCTGCAACAGCCGTTCTTTTCTTTAATATGTTGTTTCGTGACTTCCCTTTGTAACTCCAGTTAGTTTGTCCATGGTTGGCTGCATGAATTTTCCTCTATGCTTTCCCAACACCTGTCACTGTGTAACTGCAGATCTGACTCCAGTTAACTTTTACGTAACTGGCTGCATGCTTTTCCTTTGTGCTTTTTCGACATCTGTCACTGTGCATGCTTTTTCGGCTTTTTCCCGCCAAACTGATTTCTACTCAGTTGACTAATTCTGGACTGTTGACCGCGAAAACCTGACATGTCGCGATATCGCGACGTTTTCCGCCTCCTACTTTTCTCGGATACACCCAGAAAATGAGACATGTCACGAAATCGTGACGTTTTCCGCCTCCTACTTTTCTCGGCATACACCCGCGAAAATGAGACATGTCACGAAATCGCGACGTTTTCCGCCTCCTACTTTTCTCGGCATACACCCGCGAAAATGAGACATGTCACGAAATCGTGACGCTTTTGCTGCATCGAGCTCTTTTCTGTCTCCTAGCCGCGAAAATGAGACATGTCACGAAATCACGACACATTCGCTGCCTCTGCACTATCCTTCGCTTGCACCCGCGAAATCGGAACATGTCACGAAATCATGACACTTTTCTCTGTCGTACACTTTTCTCCGCAAGACTCAGCGAAAACGGAACATGTCACGAAATCGTGACACTTTTCTGCCTTAGCGCTGTTCTTTGCTTTTCACCCGTGAAAATGCAACATGTCATGAAATCGTGACATCTTTCGCATCCGTACATTTTTCCCTTCATGCACCAAAGCGAAATCAAGACATGTAGCGAAATCGCTACAACTTTGTGTCTTGCGCTTCCAACTTTGCTTCGACTCACGAAACTTAGACTTGTAGCGAAATTGCTACACCTTTGTGTCTTGTGTTTCGAACTTGTAGCGAAATCGCTACACCTTTGTTGCCTTAGCATTTTGACCTGTAGCGAAATCGCTACACCTTTGTTGCCTTAGCATTTTGACCTGTAGCGAAATCGCTACACCTTTGTTGCCTTAGCATTTTGACCTGTAGCGAAATCGCTACACCTTTGTTGCCTTAGCATTTTTTCAAACTCGACATGTAGCGAAATCGCTACACCTTTGTTTTCATGCATTCTCTCTCTTCTTCGGGTCACGAAAACTCGACGTGTCGCGATATCGCGACACTTTGCGCCCTTAGTGCTTTTCTTCCGAAACTGTCGTGATATCGCGACACTTTCTCATGCACTTTCTCTCTCATCTGTTTTGTCGCGAAATCATGATAGTTTTGGCTGTGCCTTCTCTCTCCTCAGTTTTGTCGTGAAATCGTGACATTTTCAGCTGCACTTTCTCTCTCCTCCTTTTTGTCGTGAAATCGTGACATTTTCTTTCTCTCTCCTCCTTTTTGTCATGAAATCGTGACATTTTTGCATTTTCTCTCTCCTCCTTTTTGTCGCGAAATCATGACATTTTCGGCTGCATTTTCTCTCTCCTCCTTTTTGTCGCGAAATCGTGACATTTTCGGCTGCATTTTCTCTCTCCTCCTTTTTGTCATGAAATCGTGACAGAAAACATGTCGCGATATCGCGACAGTTTTCTTACTTGTCTTTTTTTGCAAATTTTTGAATCTGGGTCACTTTTGTTTTCCTTGAAAATCACTGTACTTGATCTGACTGACCTCTGAACTGCATCAACTGCATCAAACTGTCTGTGTTGACAACAATGACAATACTTTTGCAATGCTTTTGCTGCACCTTGCTCAACAATCTCCCCCTTTGGAATTGTTGGCAACACACTGCAACCTTGCTCAATTTCTTCTCCCCCTTTGCCAATAATACCAAAGGGTTACTGCAGACTCCCCCTGAGTCTATGCATAACATTCTCAGGCATAAATAATTTTAATGCTCCCCCTTGAGAATGTGTTCCCCATAGCTAGTCAGTGCTTGGGTAGTGTGACTACTCCCAACTTCTTTCGAAGGTACTCAAAAACTTCCTTGGGCAATGGTTTTGTGAATATGTCTGCTACTTGCTCTGTGGTTGGAACAAACTCCAATTTGACCTCTCCTTCTGCAACTTTGTCTTTCAAAAAATGATATCGGATTGCAATATGCTTGGTGCGGGAATGCATTACCGGATTCTTTGAAATGTTGATTGCACTAGTGTTATCACATTTGACTGAAATGGGCTCATTGAAGTGAATACCAAGATCTTTCAATGTTTGTCTCATCCATAATATTTGTGTACAACATGTTGTTGCTGCAATGTATTCTGCCTCTGCAGTGGATAGAGAAACTGATTCTTGTTTCTTGCTGTGCCATGCTACCAATTTATCTCCAAGATAAAATGCTCCTCCACTTGTACTTTTTTTGTCATCAATACATCCTGCCCAATCTGCATCGGAATATGCAAAAAGAGTGAAGTCTTTTCCTTTTGGATACCATAGCCCATACTCCATAGTACCCTTGAGGTACCTAAAAATCCTTTTCACAACTGTCACATGAGTCTCTTTTGGACTAGCCTGAAATCTTGCAACCATGCAAACAACTTGTAAGATATCCGGTCCGGTGGTCATCAAATACAACGAGGCTCCCAATCATTGATCTCGTACATTGTTTGATCAACATCTGGAGATTTATCATCCTTGCTCAACTTGTAGCCTGTTGTCATGGGGGTGCTAACAGGCTTACTATCCTCCATAGTGAACTTTTTCAGCATTTCTTTCACATATTTAACTTGAGAAATAAAAATGCCCTTTTCAGTTTGATTAACTTGCAGTCCTAGGAAATATGAGAGTTCACCGATCATAGACATTTCAAATTCTTTCTGCATTTTGTTTGCTATGTCTTTGCATGATTCATCATTGCTGCTCCCAAATATTATATCATCTACATAAACAACAAGGACAATGAAATTGCCATTTTCAGTTTTGATATATAAATTGCTATCCACCATACCTTTCTTGAATCCTTGCTTAGTGAGATAGCTGTCCAATCTTGCATACCAAGCTCTAGGTGCTTGTTTCAAGCCATACAATGCTTTCTTCAGCTTGCAAACAAAGTTAGGATTATCACAGAGTTGAAAGCCATCAGGCTGTTCAATATACACTTCTTCTTCAAGATTTCCATTCAGAAATGCTGATTTTACATCCATCTGATAAACTTTGAAATCCCTATGTACTGCTAGAGCCAAAAATAGTCTTATTGCTTCAAGTCTGGCCACTGGTGCAAAAGTCTCTTCAAAATCAATCCCCTCAACTTGAGCATATCCTTTGCAGACCAATCTTGCTTTATTCCTTACAACCTGTCCATCTTCATTCAGTTTGTTTCGAAATATCCATTTAGTACCGATTATGTTTTTATTTTTAGGCCTTGGTACTAATTCCCAGGTTTTGTTTTTCTCAATTTGATCTAGTTCTTCATTTACTGCCTCCATCCAGCTTTCATCTGTGCTTGCTTCAATAATGTTTTTGGGCTCAATGCTGGATAACAGAGAATAGTTATTTACTACTCTTCTTCTTGTTTGAATGCCAACTGTAGGGTCCCCAATAATCTGCTCTTTGGGATGATTTTTCTGCCAGCTGCCTGTTTTGAATTTCCTGTTTTCTTCTATTTCTAAATCATCTGATTCTGATTTCTGTCTCTCTTCTTTTTCTTGATCTTCATCTTCTTCAATAAATTCTTCATAAGTCGGGTAGTTTTCATTATGGCTGATTTTTTGTTTCCTACCTTCATCGACCTTCACATCCGCACTCTCCACAATTTTCTTAAGTCTTTTGTTGTAGCATGTGTAGGCTTTGCTTTTAGTTGAGTAACCAAGAAAGATACCTTCATCAGCTCTATCTTCGAATTTGCCAAGATTGTCTTCAGTCCGTTTAATGTAACACTTGCTACCGAATACTTTGAAGTATTTTGTTGTAGCCTTTTTGCCAAACCACAGTTCATAAGGTGTTTTGCTTTCATGCGGCCTCAACATACATCTATTCTGAATGTAGACTGCAGTATGAACTGCCTCTTTCCAGAACCTGTCAGCAATTTTGCTCTCTGTTAACATGGTCCTTGCCATTTCCTGCACAGTTTTGTTCTTTCTTTCAACTACTCCATTCTGTTGAGGTGTTCTTGCTGCCGAAAACTGTCTTCTGATCCCATGTTTTTCACAGTATTCTGCAAACTCATCTGAAATAAACTCTCCTCCTCTATCCGATCTTAAACATTTAATTCTTTTTCCTGATTGATTCTCAACAAGATTTTTGAAAGTTTTAAACATCTCAAAGGCTTCTGATTTAAATTTCAGAAATAGTACCCATGTCATTCTTGAATAGTCATCTATACATAGCATAAAATATTTGTGTCCATTTATGCTTTCCGTTCTCATGGGTCCACATAAATCAGTGTGAATTAGTTCTAAAGGCTTGCTCGTGAAGTATTCTTTTGCTTTGAAAGTGGCTCTGGTTTGTTTTCCCTTTTGGCATGACTCACAAATACTGTTTGAAGGTTTACCAATAGTTGGTATGTCTCTTACTGCCCTTTTTGAGCTGATTTTTACCAGATTATCAAAGCTTATGTGACCGAGTCTCTTGTGCCACAGCCAATTTTCTTCTTCCTGACTAACCAAGCAAGCTCCTTCTGAAGTCTCTGAGAGTGTATACAGATTTCCAGAAGTTCTCAGTCCAGTGGCTATTAACTTTCCATTTTTTGTCTTTCTTACTTCACAACCCTCCTTCTTGAAAATCACTTCATGACCTCTGTCACAAATTTGACTTACACTTAGTAAGTTATGCTTCAAACCCATCACAAAAAGGACTTCTTTAGAGTTGATTTTACCGTCACTTAACTTAATTGATCCTTTTCCTACTATCTTGGCTCCATCATTGTTTCCGAATTTAACAGAACCACCTTCGTATGTCTGTAGCTTATCAAACTTCTGTTTGTCTCCTGTCATATGACTGGAGCATCCACTGTCCAGAATCCAAGGTGCAGATTTATTCTGGGCTTTGAGAGTTGTTTGAACGATTAGGGATTCCTTGTCTTTCTTCGGTTGTTCCTTTTCTTTCCACTGAGATTTGACAGCAGATCTGGTCACTTGTTTTACCTTCTCTCTTTCATTGGCTTGTGACAGTTTTTTGGGAAATTTTCTGTTTTGTTTTAATCCAGTTGATTGATACTTTCTTCCCTGGTATTTATTTCCTGCAAAAGAGCTACGACAATTTCTTGCAATATGTCCGAAGTTATGACAGTTATAACATTCTACAGCATAATCTATCAAAGGTGAAAAAATATTTCTACTAGTAAAATTTCTTTGTTCTACATTATATCTACAACTTGAGATTTTATGACCATATGCATTGCATTTAAAACAATAACCAGAAAAGGAACGAGTGTACCTGGGTAATGGTTGTTGCCATGTTGTAGTAGGAGCCATGGGTCTTCTTCTTCTTTGATGTGTGACTTTGGTGAATCCATCATTTGCAGTACTCCTTTCAAGCTTGGCCTTATTGTTTTCTTTTGCATGATACGGTTTTTCTTGATCAACTCTGATCTTGTCTTTATTCTTTATTGGTTCTACAGTAACAGCCTTTGAGTCCTTTGAGGATTCTCCTTCATCAAAGCCCAAACCAAATTTGATGCCTGTAGGCCTTTGATTATTTAACATTTTATTCAGCTTTGCATAACTGTCTTCAAATTTATGATGACAGCTCAATTTCTGATTCATCTCTTCTAGTTGCATCCTTAATCTAACTACGTCTTCTTCTAGCTTATTACACTCATCTATTTTCATGGTTAGCTGTGCTTCAAAATCTTTAGACTTTTTCTTAAATTCTTTAGTTTGTACTTTCAAACTGATTATTAATCCGCTAGCATCCTCAAATTTTCTTGAAATATTTTTATTCTTTTTCCTTTCTGCACTTAACTCTTCAAGAGCAGCAACCAACTCACCTTCCAGATCTACCTCAGCCTCATCCTCTAATTTTTCTTCACACTCCTGGGTTTCCTCTGTTCTTTGTTCTTCAAAAGCCATGAACAATGCTTCACCAGGTTTCTTCTTCTGAGTCCTCACTGGAACTGTCTTCAGAAGAGTCAATATTTTTGGAAATGAAACTTTTCTTCTTGAAGTTCCTTTTTCTGAAATGTGGTTTCTTCTTCCAGACATTTCTTTCTTGGTGTGTCCCTTCATCACTTTTGTTTTTCTCATTCATTGGGCATTTTGCTGCAAAGTGCCCGATGCCTCCACAGTTAAAGCACTTGAACGGTAGCTTACCTCTGTACTTTCCTTTTCCCTTTACTAATTTCCTAACAAAGTTTGCTTCAGTTTCATCTGTAGATTCTTCTTCCTCAGATTCTTGTTTAGATTTTATATTTTTCTGTGCTTGAAAAGCCGCTTCTCTGTCTGAGGGCTTAGTTTGTCCAATTCTCATTTCATATGCTGTTAAGGAACCATGCATTTCATCCATACTGAAAAAATTTAAATCTTTAGCTTCTTCTATGGCAGAAAATTTTGCATCAAATATTTTATGGAGAGTTCTTAGTACCTTCTTCACAACAACCGCATCTTCCATCTCCTCGTCGAGTCCTCTTATTGCATTAATGATTCCATTTACTCTCAAGCATATAGGCTTCTATGTTCTCATCATCGGTCATCTTTAATGCTTCGAACTGGGCACGATGTGTTTGCAACTTAGCTTCCTTGATCTTGTTGTCTCCTTCATGAATGCTCTGCAGTTTGTCCCATATGTCTTTTGCTGATTTGCAGTTCATGATGCGTATCAACTCACTGTCTACTAATCCACACATAATAGCATTCTTGGCTTTCGAGTTATTCTCAAACTTTTTCTTCTCAGCCGCATCTGTTGGAGGAACCGAGGGTATTGTGTATCCATTTTCAATGGATTCCCAGATGTCATATCCCAGTGCACACAGATATGTCTGCATCCTGAGTCTCCAGAAAGAGTAATTTGTTCCATCGAACAAAGGAGCTTTGTTGGAAGAAAATCCTTCACCGTCGGCCATTGTGGATCTTCCAAGATCACCTTAGCTGATTAAGCTTGTTCGGGTACCTGGCTCCGATACCAATTGATATTCTCACAATGACACTACGAGAGGGGGGGTGAATCAGTGTAACTATTTAAAAACTTGAATCTGCAACTCTTAAAACTTAAAAATACAAGCTTAAAAATAGATAAAGCAAGTATAACACAAGAGCATCACACAACACAAGATTTAACGAGGTTCACCGATGTGGCTACTCCTCAAATAATGATTGTTTGGACTACAATCCAAATCCAGTCTTTGCAAGGATTCAATCTTTACAAATAGTTTACCAACACCCACTGGAAGGAGCACCAACCCCTGATTTTTCTGCAACAATGATAGGAGCACCAACCCCTTATACCAAGCACCAACTTGGATTTCTATTTTGAAAGATAAGTTGACATTAAAAATGCCTTTCTTTTTACAAGACCCTCACTGGTCTATTGCTCATGCAAATCAATCTCATAGAAGAATAAAGAGGATTGTCAGAAACTCAATATCTTCTATCACAGTCTAAAACCTCTCTGTTAATTTTCAAGAAAAATCTACAGGTTTTAGTTCCTTTTTGTTGTTCTTCATGCAGCACTCTAACTCAACCTTTTCTTTTTGTTTTTCACAAATAACCTCGGTTGCAGTAACCTCTCTTACTGTGCCTGTTCGAGTCTTTATACTCGATTTTCTCGAACGGCTCATTTTGAAACGGCTCTAAATTTCCCTCCAATTTTTTTCATGCATTTACGGCTACGTTCAATCTGTCAAACCCTCTCTGACTGCTCTGTATTTTAGCCGCTTCTTTCTGACTTGTTCTGACATTCTTCTCTACACTTTCTGACATCCTTTTATGTGTAAACTGATAGCCATTTTGCGCGTTTCGATGCTCTCTGATTCTTTTCTTCTAAACTCTACGTAACTGCCCTCTTAGCACTTTTACACTTTCTGATGGCACATTTTTCAATTCTGCGTCGATCTTTCTCTTCTGCCCGCAACTTCCATGTCTGACATACGCAACCACTGAGAGGATTTCTTATTTTTTGAGAATCTCTGTCTATCTGTACTTTTGCCAGTCATGCTGCATCACGGCCCTGCAACAGCCGTTCTTTTCTTTAATATGCTGTTTCGTGACTTCCCTTTGTAACTCCAGTTAGTTTGTCCATGGTTGGCTGCATGAATTTTCCTCTGTGCTTTCCCAACACCTGTCACTGTGTAACTGCAGATCTGACTCCAGTTAACTTTTACGTAACTGGCTGCATGCTTTTCCTTTGTGCTTTTTCGACATCTGTCACTGTGCATGCTTTTTCGGCTTTTTCCCGCCAAACTGTTACCTGTCGCGATATCGCGACATTTCTACTCAGTTGACTAATTCTGGACTGTTGACCGTGAAAACCTGACATGTCGCGATATCGCGACGTTTTCTGCCTCCTACTTTTCTCGGCATACACCCGTGAAAATGAGACATGTCACGAAATCGCGACGTTTTTCGCCTCCTACTTTTCTCGGCATACACCCGCGAAAATGAGACATGTCACGAAATCGCGACGTTTTTGCCTCCTACTTTTCTCGGCATACACCCACGAAAATGAGACATGTCATGAAATCGTGACGCTTTTGCTGCATCGAGCTCTTTTCTGTCTCCTAGCCGTGAAAATGAGACATGTCACGAAATCGTGACACATTCGCTGCCTCTGCACTATCCTTCGCTTGCACCCGCGAAATCGGAACATGTCATGAAATCGTGACACTTTTCTCTGCCGTACACTTTTCTCCGCAAGACTCAGCGAAAACGGAACATGTCACGAAATCGTGACACTTTTCTGCCTTAGCGCTGTTCTTTGCTTTTCACCCGCGAAAATGCAACATGTCATGAAATCGTGACATCTTTCGCGTCCGTACATTTTTCCCTTCATGCACCAGCGAAATCAAGACATGTAGCGAAATCGCTACAACTTTGTGTCTTGCGCTTCCAACTTTGCTTCGACTCACGAAACTTAGACTTGTAGCGAAATTGCTACACCTTTGTGTCCTGTGTTTCGAACTTGTAGCGAAATCGCTACACCTTTGTTGCCTTAGCATTTTGACCTGTAGCGAAATCGCTACACCTTTGTTGCCTTAGCATTTTGACCTGTAGCGAAATCGCTACACCTTTGTTGCCTTAGCATTTTGACCTGTAGCGAAATCGCTACACCTTTGTTGCCTTAGCATTTTCTGACATGTAGCGAAATCGCTACACCTTTGCCTTCGTGCATTCTCTCTCTTCTTCGGGTCACGAAAACCCGACGTGTCGCGATATCGCGACACTTTGCGCCCTTAGTGCTTTTCTTCCGAAACTGTCACGATATCGCGACACTTTCTCATGCACTTTCTCTCTCATCTGTTTTGTCACGAAATCATGACAGTTTTGGCTGCGCCTTCTCTCTCCTCAGTTTTGTCATGAAATCATGACATTTTCTCACTTTCTCTCTCCTCCTTTTGTCATGAAATCGTGACATTTTCTGCACTTTCTCTCTCCTCCTTTTTGTCGCGAAATCGACATTTTTTGCACTTTCTCTCTCCTCCTTTTTGTCGTGAAATCGTGACATTTTCCACTGCATTTTCTCTCTCCTCCTTTTGTCGTGAAATCGTGACATTTTTGCATTTTCTCTCTCCTCCTTTTTGTCGTGAAATCGCGACATTTTCGGCTGCATTTTCTCTCTCCTCCTTTTTGTCGCGAAATCGCGACAGAAAACATGTCGCGATATCGCGACAGTTTTCTTACTTGTCTTTTTCTGCAAATTTTTGAATCTGGGTCACTTCTGTTTTCCTTGAAAATCACTGTACTTGATCTGACTGACCTCTAAACTGCATCAACTGCATCAAACTGTCTGTGTTGACAACAATGACAATACTTTTGCAATGCTTTTGCTGCACCTTGCTCAACAATAGCAACTAATATAAGAAAAATAATAAAATATTTTGAATACGGGGGATTACCTAGTGATTTTAGCTATGGTATCCTTAGGAGGTATAGCAATGGTATGGGACAACACAAATAGATGGTCAATTACTAGATGAAATATGAATTTGGGCTTCTATTATCTTTTGCAAGAAATAGGATGACATGAAATTTGAAGTCATAAATTATATATGCTTTAGGTAAAACAAATATTCAAGATAAATGTTGGAATAAACTTAGTTTATTCATGTACTTGGATTATTGAATGAAAATTTTGTATAGATATATCTCTTCAAAAAAACGAGGGTTGTATTGTTAAATTTTATAATACTTTTTAGAAATCAAATAAACATAACATTCAACACATGTCATACACAACACATATAAAATTAAAATAAAATGATTAAAAATACAAAAGAAAAGAATATAGAAAGAAGCGATGGGTACCCATAGGTATCACCTTGATATATTTGCTCACTAAAAAATGATATAATTACAATTACATTACCTTAACTCTACATTGTATAATCCCTAAATACCTACTTTATAATTACAATTACATTAGAAAAGAGTAACATAAAGCTTAAGTGAAGTTACTAAACCTTTAATAAAGTTTTAGTTAAGGTTAAATATCAAAGTTGTTTAACCAATATGAATAGGGGTGAATACATAACCATATTAACATTTTAGCTAATCTCAAAAGGGATGAATACATAAATATTACTAAAAGGTTTAGACAATATAGATCATAGGATTATATCATTAATACTCATAGGTTTACACCAAGGTTGCACATAGGCTTACATCATCATTAATCAAACCTGGCTAATACGGTTAGATTATTATATCTTCCAACACTCCCTCATAATATAATCCTAGGGACAAGGAGAAAAGACATTAAAGATGCTATCATCTCCCCAATATTGAATGGTCAATTATTTCGAAGACTATCAAGTCAACAAGTAATAAACATCCATCACCATCTAGAATATAATAATTTCCCCCAAAAAACCATTCGATCAAATCCAAGATAGTCCCACAATCACTCTCATGATAATTAGGGCATGATTTAGATTAAATTTATCTATTGTAGAGCCAATGCAATATATATGGTCCCTAATGTTGCTACAAAGTTACTAAATTATGTTGGTAGGATAGAAAAAACTGCTACAACCATTGTGAAGAGCTTGAAGAAATCATGTAGATAGAAAAAAATTGTCTCAATTCATATGCAAAATATATTGACTTCATGAATTTGATCATCTTGTACTAACAATGATGACAAAAATCTGAATTCAAAATTTTGAATTAAATCTATCACCAATACGAGGTTTTCACATGTCATAGAATTATTGTAAGTAGAATTACTCCATATATTTTATTGACTTGAATAATGATTAGGTATATGATATATTCTTCATATACTAATGGTGCATGCATAATAGGAAGAATAGATAAAGTCTATGTATACTCAAATAACTATCATGGATGACCACTTGGGTGTCAAGTTGGTCACCAACTATCCATAGCTCCAAATAAGTACCACTCAATCAGAAAAGTAAAGGGATAGGATTTTAAAACTTGAACCTCAAAATTGTAACACAATTGCATTTCTTTACTCTATCCACAAAGCTACAAATTCTTCCTCCCCTAATAATTATGATTTAGTAAGTATACCATGTACTTAGGGTTGTAAGGAATTTGTTCATGTACTCTTTCCACCTTTCCTATCATATATTATAAGAAGTGAGGATAAGTATCTAATTGTATGGTCAATGTTTAGATTAGATAATATAAAAATATGTTAAATATCCACATAGTTATCACAATAGTCACTAAAGAGTAGTCACATCAATCCAAATGATAATACAAATATTTGAATATGCACTTATTACTTGAAATGACCTCTCAAAGCAAATAGATGCCAATGGACCAAAGTTGATATTGGAGTTTGATGTTAACCATATGAAAAATAATGTTAATTGAATCATATTCCATAAAAAAATGAGGCATCCAAGTTTTGAACTTGCATCCTTCATAACCATAGTAGCAATCTACTTGAGTCTTCTACACTGCTTTTAACATACAAAATAATTAAAAAAATCATGACTTGAATAATGATAATGTTATTACCCACACAAATATTACTTATTATTTATACTTTTGTGTTACTCCCTCAAATCATGAAAGGAAAATATACCATTATAAAAAAAATTAAAATTGGCATCTTCTCACCTCCAATATTATTCACTCATTTAACCAAGCCATAGACCACATGATGCTTGACTTTAGTGAGTTGCAAAAACATCCAACGAGTGTATATCCTACCAATATTTTATCAAAAATATTACATCCTATGAAAATATAAAATGGATCACAAGGGTACGAAATCAAGGTTTGCTTTCTCTATCACTTCATAGAAGCCCTCTATGTCATTTCTACCTAGACTGCTTTGAGATAAAATATGCCCGTGTCAAAAATATCTAGAATAAAAGAAGCAAATTCTATGCTTTTGAATATTTAAAATATCAAAATGAAAATGCAAAGGGTTTCCATAGATAAAAAAATAACATCTAGGTTTCAGACTCAAGACTTCTTAACAATAAATTGAGTGCCTTAATACTTTGTAATCTTATCAAATAATAACCAATGCAACTACCTCTGATTCAAATTGCATATATCCAAGGAACCAAGTTATACATATGTATATTTGTATTTATGCCTTTGAAAAAGTTTCCTATCAACTCATGTAATATTTAACACACATAGTATTTTTCTAATATTTAAATTTTTAAAATATTGGAAGCAAAATACAAAAATATTTGGAATATAAATGAAGGTACCAAATAATAAAATATCAAAAAATGTTGAACTAGGACTCATTAAAATTTTATAAAGAGTTTAGGAATATCAATGGTTCATCCATATATACCATGATTTTCTAGATATAGATTTTTTATGGAACTACCCTCTCACCTACGCCACACTAATGCCAAAAATGAAAACTAAATTAGAGAAGGATATATATATTAAAAATGTATGAAAACCAAGTAGGTTTTGTATAAGATTATAAAAAATTAATCCACCTAATTAAAAAGAAAAATTCTTAAGGCATCACAAGAAACATCCATAAAATTATAATTCTTCATATAAATGGATTAAATGTCAATGAGGAAAAACATTGTGAACCTATTGATGAACATTTCTCCTATGACAATTGGTGGCTACCACATAAAAATATTCATAATCCAAGTTCCTATAAGGTTGGTTTTAGAAAAACACTAAAGGTTTTCCAAATGGTATTTCTTAAAATTGCTTCAAAAGTAATATCTTTGTATTGAGCTACTTCATACATTGATATCATGTTGCATACCATGGTATTTAAAAAAAAAAAAGCATATCATTTACACAAGTCACATACAACATTGTAGAGAAGCAAAACATAAGGATGAAGTATATGAAAGACTATAAAATAGGAAGAAGGTATGGATACCTTACATTGCTAATTCCTATAGGACTAGACCAAATTTACCAATTGGTTGACATCATAATTTTTTGAACTTGTTCAAGACTATCATATTACCATATCTTCTAAAAGGTACTCTTGTTTTTTTTTATATTAATGAATGGTTTTTTTTTGTTAAAATAAATGCCCTTAAGGATATTTTTTCTTCAAAATTTTAATATACATGCTATGGTAAGAATATTCAACAACCTTATGTGGAAAAAATATTGGATATGTTATTTATACCTAGTAGTTTCCTATAAATATAGTATACAATCTCTTCAAACAATTTGTTCCAAGTAGGAATTGTTTCGAGATGTGATATTCTCAATGTTGGAATAAATTGTGGTTAAGATTTTAATAAGGCCACAAATGATTTTTATATTAGATTGTTCACTATCCCTTTTTATCCTTGTAAAACTTTGAAAACTTATTTTTGTAATATTTTACTATTTTATACCTAAATGTTGGTCTCACAACCTTGACCTGGAGGGAACTTGTTTGTGGGTATAAATACCCCACCATATCAACTATTTTGAAATTTGTTTGGGCATAGTTATATTTATTGATAGTGAGATTATTTCATGTCCATAGATGTTGTCATACATCTTGTGTTCTTTAAATTGTGTGTAATTGTTTTAGTAATTCCAAGTAATATGTTAATTCTATTTTTTGGAAATTGCTATGAAATCTAATATGGTATCAAAGTGGGTGTGAATATTCATTAATATATCACTTTTAAAATAATGTGGCTTATATGGTTTCTACAAAGGGAAACTATTATTGGATCAATTAAGAATACTTTTTCTTTAAAAGTTGATGATGGGATTAAAATAAGGGTTTTCTAATAAAAATCCTAGATAGACTCAAATAATAATGATATCACTAGGTTCAAAAAATTTACGCTAGGATAAAAATTCATTGATAGGTTTATTTATTCCTTAATTAGTAATCAATCCTTTCTTGTTTTTCAATTTTGTGTGCTTTACTTTCAAAATTATGTTTTTTAAGGCCTTTTTAAATCTCATTTATTTTTATGGCATTTTCAAAAAATTTCATTTCCTTCTCTTCCAACTTCTTATATACAATAGTAGAACAAATAAAAGGATAAATTTTTTAGTCATTATGAAAGAAAAAATAAGCGGTTAAATATCTTTAGATAAACCCCTAGTACTAGAGAAGCTATTAGTAGGTTTTCATGCTTGATAAAGGCCTCTAACCCACTTGAAAAAGTTGCAACAATGGTCAAACAACATTTTTATTACATAGGCATAAGAGGATGTCCTAATTGGTTATGTTCGATATAAATTCTATGTAACATATATAATGATAGATATATATAAATATTTATTGTTTTTAAATTCTTTGTAAAATTTCAAGGGATCTGTAGTTTACCAGTTTTGCTTATTCTGTCTCTAGGTACCTCAAATTTATGTAAACAAATTGTATTTTCCCTCCAAAACTAAATTATTTTAAATTTAAAAATATAATATGATACGAGGAAGTAAATATGGATGGGCCTTCCCAATATTACCTAACAAAAAATAGGACATGATTTATTTGTAATTTATAGCATTTAGATTCTCTTTATAATTCCAAGCAATGTGCCGACATAATTATCATGGACCTCCTCGCAAGATATAGCATTGGTATTGATTATGTGTTGAGGTATTGATTTTAAATGATTAATCTTTTGATTATGTGTTCTCATGATATGTGATTAATTATAGATTTTTCATTGATTGAATTATGTTAGAATATGGTACTACTAATGGAATTTATGGTTATAGGACCATGTACTCTCATAGGTGGATTGATATGGATAACCACCAAAAAATATAAATAAAAATGGAAAACAATGGTGATGACATGCTCATCGACAACTCCAAGGTAACTAAGTACTCTCATATCATTGCATTTCATGATTTGTGATTGGTTGAATTATACCACGGGTAAGGAGCTTGCTTAGGCAAAGGAGCCCTCAATAGATAGTTGATAATACTATGATTATTGTAAAAACTTGTTACCCAAGAAAAATAGATGGTAATTTGCATGGTTTGATGTGCAATGATTATAGGAATGTTTGTTTGTATGTTTGGCAAAATTATTTAACCAGAAAGGTATGGATAGTCATAGAGATACTATTAATACCTAAAACTATTCAATATCTCTATTGATGGTAAATATTAATATGAGATATTAATTAAATTAATTAAGGGGATTAATTAATTTAATTATTAGATATTAATTTAATTAAGCATATTAATTAAATTATTATATTTTTCTTAAAATCATGTTTTAACATTAACTTTAGAAAAAATCTTAAATTGGAAGCTAAATTTAGGTTAAACATTACCTTGGGTAATAAATGCTTTTTGGGTTAAATTAATTGAATAGTTATATTTCTTAAGTTCTCTTCGAAAAGGTATTGAATAACAAAAAAATGCTATATGATAAATAAAGGTGAAATTATGATTAACACATTTAATACTTTACATAAGAGGAACCTTTTTTTTTAATTTGTGGAAAACATCCCAAAAGGGATGCCACTTTCGGGTAAGACCCAAGGAGGTAGGGGTATCCATTCCGCCAAAAATGCCCAGGACTCGGACCTGGCCTACCACCTTTGACATACTCAAGGAGCAAACAAACACACAAAACAAAATTAAAAAAAGTAAATAACAACAAAAATAATAAAATAAAATAAAAAACAAACTCCTTGAGTGTGTCAAAACCAAAAGCACAACAAAACACGCACAATAAGATAAAAGAAACCACAACACAAACCACATAGAAAAACACAAGAACCACATAACAAAACACAAACAAGACAAAAACAACAGAACACTACAAAGACATAACCCAAAAAAACATAAAAAATAAACACAACCAAAACCTAAAAAATAAAATAAATAAAATAAAAATAAAAAACAACCAACAACAGACAATAAAAAAAAAAAAAAACATAGAAAACACTCACACATGAAAAAATGAAATAACACAAACAAAGAGAAACCCAAGAACAAGAACGAAAAAAACACAAGAACAATAACAAAAAACATAAAAAAAAAAAAAACAACAAAAACACAAGAACAACAAAAAACAACACAAAGAACACAAAAACAAAACAAAACAAAAGAACCCACCCACCTTAAAAAACTAAACAAAAAAACAAAGAAGACAAAAGAAAAAAAAAAATGAACAAAACAATGACCTATCTAGACCAGAAGACTATTAATGCAAGAATCAACAGAGGAAACAAAATAAAGAATAGAATGAGCTAGGGAACTAAAAAAATTGAATGAACCAAAGAGAAACAAAAAAAAAAAACAAGAAGAAACTAGGTACCTTTAGAACTGGAGCCATCCAAAGAAATGATAGAAAGAAGAGCTTCCCTAATTTGAGAAGCCCACAATATAGGAGGGTGGCCATAACAAGTAAGAACGCCTTTGTCCAAAGCCCAATTAGCTAAAGCATCAACACTCTTGTTTTGATCTCTGACCACATGATTGTAATCAACTTTCAAAAATCCCATCTGGATTAATTGAATCTTCTCAATAATTCTTTTTATTCTCCAATCCACCTTATGATTCTTAGAAGGAGTCTTCAAGATATTAATCATAAGTTGAGAGTCAGACTCAACTAACACCTTTTCCCATCCAACCTTAGTAGCCTCCTGAAGGCCTCTAAGGATACCATACCCCTCAGCAAGGTTATTGGAAAGAATACCCAAATTCTCAGCAAAAGTAAAAACCAGGGAGCCATCCGAAAGTCTACCAATTCCTCCCACACTGGCTTTTCCAGGGTTCCCTCTAGAGGCTCCATCGGTATTGACTTTTCCAAAATCCTTAGGAGGAGGTTGCCAATTTCTAGTCCTATCCATCTTACTAATACTCACATTCCCTTTAAGTTGGTTGCCCTTAGAAGGTTTAATATTCAATCTTTGCATCACTTGATCCCATCTTTGGTGGGAGTTTTGGGGGTGATTAAGGAGATGATGGACTGATTCAACTAAGTTGGCTATGGTCTTTTGCCAAATATAGTGAATATCCTTCCTATCTTGATTAAAAATTTGGTTGTTCCTTTCATTCCAAATATTCCAAAGAAGAATGGTAGAACCCATCCAAACTAAGTGCCTAATAAAATGATCAACACCCTCTTGATTAGGCCAATCCCTCCAAAGCTGTTCAAAAGTGAAAAAATTGGACCACTGTAAGCCAAGTAAAGTTGCCATTCTCCTCCATAGCTCAGAGGCTAAAGTACACTCAATAAAAATATGGTTGATATTTTCTATATTCTCTTCACACATTTCACATCTAAAAGGGCCATGAAAACCACGCTTCATAAGTTGCTCACCAGTAAGCACCCTACGATGCAATAAAATCCAATTAAAGAACCTCACCTTAGGCCAGAGCTTTTGAGCCCACAATTGAGAAAATATGTCAGAAGAATGGTTTGGATTATTATGGCATAAGGTCAAATAACCTTGAGCAACTGAATACTCACCCTTAGTAGTGTTGTTCCATCCAAAACAATCTTTTTCATGGGACCAAGAGAGGGATATCATATGAAGGATGCCTTGGATATCTTGTCTTTGCCTTTCTGGGATTTGAATAGGCCAGTCCTCAATAGGGATCCAATATCTACCAACCTTTGAATTACCAGGTATGGTACCGACGAGTAATTAGCCACCTTTATCCAATTAGCTTGGTGAAGCTCCTCCATCCAAGGCCTCCAATCGGAAACTGAGTTATCAAAGGCTTGTGACCATCCCAAGAATCTATCCAAAAATTTGCATGTTGACCATTATGAATGATCCAAAATAATTTTTTCTTTATCAAATCCTCACCAGTATTAAGAACTGCTAAAATGGGAGAACCTTTGGTAGGAAGTTGATAGCAAACAAGGTCTTCAAGACTTTTGTTCTCAGCATATTTAGCATGGAGATTATTGGCCCAAAGAGCATTGGGGTTATGCAACATCCTCCAATATAATTTAGCAGCTAAATCTTTGTTGTTATTAATTGAAGACCGGAATCCTAACCCCCCTTCACTCTTAGGAAGACATAAAGTATCCCATTTCACCAAGGCCCATTTTATTTTCTCCTTAGTACCACTCCAAAGGAAACAATGACTGATTTGATCCAATTATCGAAGAATAGCCTTTGGGATATTCAAAACGGAAGAAACATAAATAGGAATAGCTTGAAGGACTGATTTTACCAAGGTGATTCTACCCCCAGAAGAAAGCCACTTGTTGGTCCACTTTCCAATTTTCTTCTTGACTTTGTCCAACAACCAATTCCAATATTTATTTTTCTACCTTTGAATATTTATGGGAATACCTAAATAAGTGATTGGAAGAGAGGTCTTCTTATATCTTAATTTATCCAAGACCATGGATTCTTGTCTAGCAGAGCAGTGAAAGAAAATAACTTTAGATTTGTCTTCATTGATCAACTGCCCAATAGCCTTAGAAAAACAACTAATGATTTGCTTAATATTAGAAGCTTCCTTAATTGTAGCTTTACCTAAAAGGGTAGAGTCATCCAAAAATTGAATATGAGAGATAGGTCTAGCTCCATGAGCAATGGTAACTCCCTCAAGGGTTTTGTTTTCCCTCTTTTTGGTTATAGTCCTACCCAAGCATTTAGCAAGAATGATGAATAAATAAGGGGATAGCGGGTCACCTTGCCTAATACCTCTGGAAGCTGGGAAAGACTGAGAAGGCCTACCATTGATAAGAACTAAGTAGGAAACTGAAGAGATACATCCCATAATCCAATCCATCCAATCCTTAGAGAAACCAAATTGCCTCAAAAATTTGATAAGGAAGTGTCAATCCACTCTGTCATAAGCTTTGGATAAGTCTAACTGGATGAAAATAGAAGGAGAATTTTACATATCCATGTAATGGATGGCTTCCTCAGCAAGAACTATCTCATCTACTATTTTACATCCTTCCACATATCCCCCTTGATCTGGGGAAATAATCTTATGTAAAAGAGGCTTCAACATTTCTGCCATGATTTTAGTAATAATTTTGAGAACATTACATAAAGCAATAGGTCTAAAATCTGAGATATGATCAACCTCTTGAGCTTTTGGAACAAGAGTAATATAAGTTTTATTGATAACCTTCAAAATTTCTTTGGATTTCCTGGTTTCTTCCACCACCTCTAATAAATCAACATGAAGGATATCCCAGAACTCTTGGTAGAACTCAATAGGAAAACCATCGGGACTTGTGGTTTTCCATTTTTGCATTTTAAAAACTACTTTTTGAAGCTCATTGATAGTAACGAGAGCGATCAAAATAGAGTTATCCTCGAAGTGATAAGAGAAGGGATTGCTTGAAGAACATTTTGTTGAGAAGCTGAGTCAAGAGGAGTAGCAGCAAAAATATTGGAAAAGTAATCAACAACAATAGAGTTCATGCCATACCAAGTATAAACAACATCTCCAGAATCTAATTTTAAGGAATATATAAAGTTGTGAGATCTTCGAGCTAGAGGATATTTGTGGAAGAAATTTGTGTTTCGATCTCCTTCTTTGAGCCATTGAATTCTAGATTTTTGCTTCCATAAGATTTCTTCTATTTTTTCCCATTCCTCTAACTGAGTTGTGAGTTTAATTTCATCTGCACTTCTCTTCTCTATGAGGCCATCTAAATGGATTTTATTATTCAAATTTTCAATATGAGCAATAACTTCATGTTTTTTTTATGAACATCCCCAAACTCTTTCCAGTTCCAAGTCTTGATTTTGGATTTAATGTATTGCAGTATTTTGGCAAAACAGAACATCTTAGTCCCATGCCTAGGTTTACCTTCCTTCCACCATTTTTGCACACGAGGTCTGAAGGAAATGTCTCTAAGCCACATTAATTGAAAACGAAAAGGAGAGAAACTCACATTGGTTTTCCACATTTTCACCATGACTGGCCAATGATCCGAACCAGCATTATTAAGAGTCTTCACTTTAGAAATGTGACCATGGATTAATAAATTTTTAGAGAGCAAAAACCTATCCAATCTCTCCATTATACAATCTAAGACTTGCCTTATGTTAGACCAAGTCATAAGGCCATTATCTGGTTGGATATCCACAAGATGGAGGTTTGCAATATATTCGCTCATGAGGTCAGTACTTTTGTCCAAATTTCTATTTCCCCCCTTTTATCATCCAGAGAGAGGATGGTATTGAAATCTCCTCCGATCAGGATCCAAGCTTTAGGAAAATGAGAGATAATATGAGTAATATCCTTCCATTGTCTTTTTTTTTCCTCCAAAGAAGTCGGGGCATAAACAGTAATGTAGAGCATAATCTGGTTGGAATGTCTACTTTGAATAGCTATAGTCAAAAAACCCCAAATGCCAACCATATGGTGAATAACTACCTCTTTTGGGTCCCAAAGACAAGAAATTCCACCCGAAGTCCCTTGGGAACTGAGGGAAACCACTTTTTCAGCTGGCCAAATTTTACTGGCAATTAAGTCCATATCCTCCATTGACATTTTTGTTTCTTGAAGGAAAACAAGATGTGGATGATTTATCCGAATCATTCTTCTAATTTCATTTTGTTTTGAAAGACTCCCTTTGAGTCCTCTAATATTCCAAGTGATGATCTTCATTAATACCAGGGCTAAAAATGTTGGGAAGGGCATTAATATTACCTTCCTCTACAAGCTTTTCACCTTCTTTTACCATATGATATTGATTGGTCTTGTGACCTACTTTTTGATTAGAATCCATCTTCAATTTTTTTTTCCCTGTTTCTTGACTTATTCCAATTGAATTTGAGATGGATTCTAACCTTGAAGAATGTTCATACATATCCAAAATTTTACTAGATGGTTCAATGGAGTCTATATTGGGACCTGCATTATTTGAAGTTTTGACATTTGAAATATTGTTTTTCTTGTGTAAATTTTCTCCTTTTTTTCTGTTGAAAACCTTTGATTTGTTGGTTTGTATCTGAGTTCTTTCCTTCATATTTAAACTGCGTTTCTAAGATTTTAGTTTCCATTATTTCCTCTTCCTCACTTGGGACATCATTTGTGGAAAGGATTTCAAACATATTAGCAAATGACTTTGATTGATCCTTCAGTATTGGTTTTTTCTGAGTGTTCTTCTTCTTAGGTATTTGGAAACCTGCTGAGTTTATATCTTCTTTCTTTTGATCAAGAATTTTATTTGGGCAAGCATTGGCAAAATGACCATATTCATGGCAAATTCTACAACGAAAAGGAATGTTCTCATAGTCCACTACTTGCTCCCAAGTGTCTTCCCCAAATTGTAATGTGATATTTTTAGGTAGGGGTTTGTCAAAATCCATTAAAACACAAATTCGAGCATAAATAATATGTTCAAAATTTTGAGTACAATCAACAGTCATCATAAAAGTTCCTAAAGATTTTCCAATTGAAGAAAAAATAGTAGGATCCCAAAATTCAATAGGGAGGCCAAAGAGTCTAACACACATGGGAGCTATAGAAGGCATCTCTTCTTCGGCTTTAAATTTAGTATGTCAGGGCTTCATGAAAAGCCTTGCCCTTCCAAAAAACCAAGGACCCCCTTGAAAAGTTTTCTCTCTATCTTCATTATTAGCAAAGAAAACAAGAAAATAACCATTTGGATAAATAGAGATTTGTAACTCACCTTTACTTTTCTAGCTTTTTGCAGCCCAGAATTTGAAAGCAGATAGACTTGGACGAAAACCCACGAACCGAAAAATTAGTCCTCTTTTTTCCAAATCTTCAATGCCAGATTGAATGTTACCCATATCAAGCTTAACAATAGGAGTTCCATCAGATGCTTTAAGACATCCTGACTCTGTTTTCCTGGGATCAATATTAGGCATTCTTAGAGGTTTATGAGAAGCCCTAATATTGATATTAGCATTGGGCTGAGGTTGTCCACCATGAAGGGCATCCCTAAAATTCATTTTTTGGACTGAGTCTTCAAAATTCTTACCCTTGAAAAGGGTTTTCACAGTAGAATTATTTTGTGGGTGCACCTTAGCACCATATTCACTTGAGATATGAGCCATTTTTTGATCAACTGCTCGAAATTTATTTCGTGGTCTCTTTAATCCTTGCCCTAGACACCATGGAAAGGTATCGTTTTCACTTTTCTTTTGTGCAGCAAATTGGAAGCCATTGTCACTCAAGTTCACAGTATGATCTGTTGAAAGACAAATTTCTAACCCATATTGTATCCCTTGCAACATTTATTGCTAAAATATTGAGCACAAACCACCAAAATATTGGTCTCTAGGGCCCGAAGGCCCTAAAAACCAACCTCTAAAGCTACTTACTGATGCAGGAGCATCTAGCAGCACCTGCAGTAGAAGCATCCAGTTGCGGGAGAGCCACTTCTGAAGAGTCGGCTCAGGAAGAAGAAGAAGAAGGCACAAATTTTTTTTCTAAGGCAGAGGAAGAAAACTATAGCAAAATCGCGACGTCATGAAATCACGACGTCGCGAAATTGTGACATCCAGGCGAGGCGGGGGCAGAGGTAGGAGTTTGTCACGATATCACGACATCACGAAATCATGACATGAATTGAAAGTCAGGGTGAAAGTGAAGAATTGTAGCGAAATCGTGACGTCGTGATTTTTATAGAGGCCCCGACCCTCTAAAACACCTGTCATGCATTAATCGGGACACCAACCCGATTTATTACAAATACTGGGTTTTTATAGAGGCCCCGAACCTTTGGAAGTTCAACACAAAAATCGGGACACCAAATCTATTTAAAGACCCCTCTCCGCATGGTCCCTGTCACCACTGAATCTGTCATATTCTCTATGCGACCCATCCTTCTCATCTCTCGCGCTCCTAGGTAATCACCTGCTTTTACTGCACCTTGTGCCATGTGTCGTCCTCTTTTTCTATGTGCATGGCCGTCCACGTGGCCATTTCCTTCTTCTCCCGTGCCTTTTTCTCTCTCCGTCGCGATATCACGACATGTCACGATATCGTGACGTTTCCTCTTCCTTGCTCTGCTTTCCCTTTTTGGTCATGATATCGCGACATGTCACGATTTTGCGACCATTTTGCCTTCGAGCTTTCTTTTCAAATTCTTGTCCTGATATCACGACATGTAGCGATATCGCGACCAATTCTCCTACGAGCCCTTTGCATTGGTTTTCGTCATGATATCGCGACGAAAACTGCCTTCGTACCTTTGCTTCGAAAACCGTCGTGAAATCACGATGAAAACTGCCTTCGAGCCTCTACTTCGAAAACCGTCGCGACATCGTGACGTCACGATATCGCGACATCGCGATATCACGATGAAAATTGCCTCCGTGCCTCTGCTTCAAAAAACTTCGTGATTTCACAATGTCGCGAAATCATGATGTCAGAAAGGTGAAGGCGAAGGCGGAGGTTTTGGTAGCGAAATCGTGATGTCGCGATTTTAGGACGTCGTGAAATCATGACGTTTTTTGAAGCAAAAGCACGGAGGCAGTTTTCATCGTGATATCGCGACATCGCGATATCACAACGTCATGATATTGCGACGTCGCGATGTCATGACGGTTTTCGAAGTAGAGGCTCGGAGGTAGTTTTCGTCATGATTTTATGACAATTTTCAAAGCAAAGGTACGAAGGCAATTTTTATCGCGATATCGCGACGAAAACCAAGGCAAAGGGCTCGCAGGAGAAGTGGTCGTAATATCGTGACATGTCGCGATATCGTGACATGTCGCGATATCGTGACATGTCGCGATATCGTGATATGTCGTGATATCGTGACAAGAATTTGAAAAGAAAGCTCGAAGGCAAAATGGTCGCAATATCACGACATGTCGCGATATCGCAACCAAAAATGGAAAGCAGAGCAGGGAAGAGGAAACGTCACGATATCGCGACATGTCGCGATATCACGACGAAGAGAGAAAAAGACGTCGGAGAAGAATGAAATGGCCACGCGGACGACCATGTCGCGATATCGTGACGGAGAGAGAAAAAGACGTGGGAGAAGAATGAAATGGCCACGCGGATGGCCACGCGCATGGAAAAAGAGGACGACATGTGGCACAAGGTGCAGTAAAAGCGGGTGATTACCCAGGAGCGCGGGAGACAAGAAGGATGGGTCGCACAGAGAATCTGATCGATTCAGTGGTGACAGGGACCGTGCAAAGAGGGGTATTTAAATTGGGTTGGTGTCTCAATTTTTGTGTTGAAGTTCTAGAGGGTCGGGGCCTCTATAAAAACCCAGGCTTTGTAATAAATCGGGTTGGTGTCCCGATTAATGCATGACAGGTGTTTCAGAGGGTCGGGGCCTCTATAAAAACCCAGTTTTATGTATTAGTTGGGTGGTGGATCAAGGAATAGACACAGTGGTGTGATTTTGAAGACCAAGCCGAGCGTTGGTCATTTGTAAGCCTACGAGCTATTTTTAATGTATTTTTCCAGATTTAATACAGAGGAATTTTCAAATTCATAAGTGCAGTTGTGTGTTTTATTACTCGGTCCTCAATCAGTGGTATCAGAGCTAATATTTCTAAGTGCATAAACAGATCGTCGGCCATGAGGTAGTTTGCGCCAGGATCTGCGGGAGGGTTCTAAGAGAGGAGAGAGAGTTTAGGATTCCTAAGTGTGTTAGCAGATCATCGGACATGAGGCAGCTACACCAGAATCAGTTGAGCTTTGTGAGTAAAGCTGAAAAAAAAAATATATATGCATCCCCGAAGAAGTCGGGACAGCAAGGAAGATATGGTGCCAGAAGAAGAGTTCTTGGCATTGCAGTACAAATTTCAAGCCCTGCAGGAGGAGTGGCTCAGCATAAAATTATGGGAGCAAGAGGAGCGATGCAAAAGGCATGAAGAAAGATAGAAAAAGAAAGATGCGGGAGTGCATCAGAAGCTGAAGCTGAAGAAGGTTGCATGCAAGGAAGGGTGCAGCAGTGTCGGGATCTGTCTGAAAGAAGAAAAAAAATTATTTGGCAAAGAGGAGGAGTGCAAGCAGGTTGCAGAGGAAGTATGTAGCAGTAAAATCTGTCTGGCGGAAGACAAAAGTTATGAGGACTAGGAGAAGGGTTTGGAGTAGTCTACAGAGGCAGGGAAATGTCGAAAAGTGTTGCAGGAGGCAGCAACCAAACCTTGTAGAAGTGAAGATCACTTCTCCACTTACCCTAGGTGTCTGATGTAGGAGCATCCAGCAGCACCTGCAGCAGAAGCATCCAGTTGTGGGAGAGCCACTTCTGAAGAGTCGGCTCAGGAAGAAGAAGAAGAAGGCACAAAATTTTTTTCTAAGGCAAAGGAAGAAAACTGTAGTGAAATCGTGACGTCGCGATTTCGTGACGTCGTGAAATCATGATGTCCAGGCGAGGCGGGGGCAGAGGTAGGATTTTGTCGTGATATCATGATGTCACGATATTGCGATGTTGCGAAATCGTGACATGAATTAGAAGTCGGGGCAGAAGTGAAAAATTGTAGCAAAATCGTGACGTCGCGATTTCACGATGTCACGAAATCGTGACATCAAAAAGGCAAAGGCGAAGGCGAAGGTTTTGGTAGCAAAATCGTGACGTCACAATTTTGGGACGTCGTAAAATCATGACATTTTTCGAAGCAGAGGCACAAAGGCAGTTTTCATCGCGATGTCGCGACGTCGCGATGTCGTGACGATTTTTGAAGCAGAGGCTTGGAGGCAGTTTTCATCATGATTTCATGACAATTTTCGAAGCAAAGGTACAGAGGTAGTTTTCATCATGATATCACGATGAAAACCAAGGCAAAGGGCTCGCAGGAGAAGTGGTCACGATATCGCGACATGTCATGATATCGTGACAAGAATTTGAAAAGAAAGCTCAGAGGCAAAATGGTCATGATATCACGACATGTCATGATATCGCGACCAAAAAGGAAAAGCAGAGCAGGGAAGAGGAAACGTCGTGATATCGCGACATGTTACGATATCGCGACAGAGAGAGAAAAAGGTGCGGGAGAAGAAGGAAATGGCCACGCGGACGGCCACACGCATGAAAAAAGATGACGACACGTGGCACAAGGTGCAATAAAAGTGAGTGATTACCCAGGAGTGCGGGAGATGAGAAGGATGGGTCGCGCAGAGAATCTGACGAATTCAATGGTGACAAGGACCGTGCGGAGAGGGGTCTTTAAATTGGGTTGGTGTCCCGATTTTCTTGTTGAAGTTCCAAAGGGTCGAGGCCTCTATAAAAACCCAGTATTTGTAATAAATCAGGTTGGTGTCCTGATTAATGCGTGATAGGTGTTTCAGAGGGTCGGGGCCTCTATAAAAACCTAGTTTTATGTATTAGTCGGGTGGTGGATCGGGGAATAGACGCAGTGGTGTGATTTTGAAGACCAAGCCGAGTGCTGGTCATTTGTAAGCCTGCGGACTATTTTAAATGTATTTTTCTAGATTTAATACAGAGTAATTTTTGAATTCGTGAGTGTAGTTGTGTGTTTTATTACTCGGTCCGCCATCACTTGCACTCAACCTAGATGAAACCCTCGCATAGCCGCTTGCCAAATATATCGTTCACACATAGGGATGTTCTAGGATCTATGTTGCTCCAAATGATATGAAAATTGGTGGAGACGTTCTATGGTTTTTCAGGCATCTACCCTCAAAATTTTAGCTCAATCCAAGTTTGGATGAGTGAGATATGGCCGAAACGAGTTTGGAAGTTTGGGCAGTCCTGCGAAAAACGTCTCTACCATTCAGCTCCAAAATCAGGATGAAATTTTTTCAGTTATCCCAGCCCTCAGAGGAACCTTCTATATTAAATAAAATATATTAAATAAAATATATTAAATAAAATAGAAAAAGGGAAGGTAATGTGGGTGTTATTTTAAAATAAAATTAAAATCTTTTAAGGAGTTTCTTCTTATTAAAAGAAAAATGTAAAGTTAGTGGAAATGATGGAATATGCTTTTATGGCGAACAAAATGACCAACATTAGTGGAAAAGAAGGGAGCATGTCTTTTTTATATGTGATGCTTTGTACGATAGGGAGAAATAGTAATATTATGCTTGGGGTTTCTTGGTCTAAGTAGGGAGAGAGTAGGAACAAAGTGAAGAGAGTGAAAGAAGGATGAGATAGGAAGCACATAGGTGAGATCTAGAAAGGAGGTTGGTTTGATATAGCATTTCTAGGGGTTCGGATGCTATTAAAAAATATTAAATATTGTTGAATTTTATTGGGAATTATATGTTATTAAAAACTTTTGAATGCTTTACATCTTTAGGGGTTTAGATGCTAATGAATAATCTTAAATAGTGTTGCACTTATTGGGAATTATATGTTGTTAAAAATTATTGGATGCTCTGCATTTATAGGGGTTTAGATTCTAATGAATAATTTTAAATATTGTTGCATTTTATTGGGGATTATATTCTCTTAAAATATCTTGAATTCTCTGCATTTCTAGGGTTTAGTTGTTATTGAATAATATTAAATACTGTTGCATTTTATTAGGTATTATATGCTGTTAAAAACTCTTGAACGCCCTACATTTCTAGGTGTTTAGATGCTTTTGAATAATCCTAAAATACTATTGGGTTTTTGTGGCATTAAATGTTGTTGAATACCTTAAGTTGTTGCTACTTTTTCATGGTTTAAAGAGATGCTAAAATGCTTAGATTATCACTATATTTCCATGGATTAAAGGTTGTTGGAAAACCATTGATTGATGTTTTTTCATGGTTTAAAGGGATTTTAAAATGATTAGATTATCACTATATATTTTTTGATTAAATTGCTTATATTATCACCATATTTTCATGGATTAAAGGTTGTTGGAAAACCATAGATTAATGTTGCTTTTTCATGATTTTAATGGGATCTTAAAATGCTTAGATTATCACTGCATTTTCATGGATTAAAGGTTGTTGCAAAACCATTTATTGATGTTGCTTTTTCATGGTTTAAATGATTGATAAAATGCTTATATTATCACTACATTTTCTTGGATTAAAGTGCTTAGATTATCACTATATTTTTTGTTGATGTTGCTTTTTCATGCTTTAAAGGGCTGTTAAAATGCTCAGATTATCATTGTATTTTTTTGGATTAAAATTCTTAGAATATCACTCATTTTCATGGATTAAAGGTTATTGGAAAATATTTTATTGATTCTAATTTTTCTTGGTTAAAGAGGGTTGTTCAAAAAAAACTGATTGAAGTTGCACTTTCTTAGCTAAAATATTTATTGGAAAGCCTTAGATTGATGTTGCATTTTCTTGGTTAAAAGGTTTGTTGGAAAAAAAAATGATTGATGTTGTGTATTCTTGGATATATGGTTTGTTGAAAACATTAGATTGATATTGCATTTTCTTGGTTAAAAGGGATATTGGAAAGCCTTAGATCAATGCTACATTTTCTTTGTTAAAAGGGTTGTTGGAAAACCTTATATTGTTGCTTCTTTTTCATGGTAAAAAGGGTTATTAAAAAACTTAGATTGTTGTTGAATTTTCATGGATAGAATACTATTGCATGAATTTTTTTTTTTTGCTATTTTTATTTGTCAAAAATATAGCATAATGAATGGTTGTTGTGAGATATGAAATTTAACTAGTTATTTCCTAAAGAATGGACATGAAGTCCATTCAAGAGAGAAGTATGGGCTTATCTAAAGAGCCCATTATATGGAATGGATGCATGGCATGCCTGGTATGAAATTCATTATAATGCATATTAAGTTGCATTCATAAATTTTTAAAAAATGGATATGGAGTCCATCCATGAGAGAAGTATGGGATTCTCTTGAGATCCTATTATATAGAATTTATTTTATATAGATGCATGGATTGCAAGAATTATATTTTATTATATTTTTTTTTGGTACTTATTATAGTAGATTAACAAAGGGTTTTTATAGAGGATCCCAAAACCTTATGAACAAAATCAGCCTTGCATCATGCCTCCTGGCTTTATGTATAAGCCTATTACAAAAATCGTAACCCCTAAACTAATTTCCTGAAGGCAACAAAAAAGGCATTTATGCCTGGTTAACCAGGAAACAAACCGAAATTTAAACAGGATAACAAAAAGTAACAGCCGAAGAAAATGAAACATAACCCCTAAAATAATTGCCTGGAGGCTACAGAAAAGGCATTTATGCCTGATTAACCAGGAAAAAAAATGAAATTTAAACAAGATAACAAAAAGTAACAGCTGAAGAAAATGAACCATTGGAGAGTAGAAGCAAAACCAACTAAACACCTGACAAGAAAAATAGTAATTCCGGATCCACCTGATCCTCCGAGTTCAGACATATCACAGCTAGTCCAAATCCTCTAGATCCTTCGAGTTCTGACGCTCCTGGGTCTGCTTCAGATTCATCTAGATAGTTTGAGGTTCTTCTTGCCTCCCTTTCCCTGTTGGAAGGGAGGTTTAGGCACATGCGCATCGCCCGTATGAGTATCAGAGTCATCTGAAAACAACAAACATTGGGTGCCATTCACGACATCTATCGTCGTCTCTTTGTCTCTTCTGTCTTTGTTGGGAGGTCGGCCTTGCTTCCTCACACTTCCATAATCCACATTTTTCTTTCATCTCCTAGTAATTCGAGGGCTCATATGTTCGATCTGTTTGACGACCCTCCTTCCTAGGAGGTAATATTCTAGCAAGGTTTGGGACTGGCTGAAATTGAAAGGGACCAGGTCCTTGAGCCTGGGTGGACCTGACTGAGAGGTGTTTTGGGGGGGCCACACCCCCTTCCCAGTAGGTAATCTTCCAACACAATTTTGGAATCAGAAGGGTTCTGGTATTGAAGTATAGGTAAATCTACCTTTGAGGTGTGTTGGGGGGGACTGAACCTTCACCACTTGAGGTCCTAGAAGGGTGCTAGCAACACAGCTGAGAGTCCGGTTGGAGGGAGATTACTTATTATGGGTGGGAGGATTTATGAAGGTCCCTAGATGGGCCTAGAGACTTATGGTCTTTCATAACAGGGGGCTTCACTTGAACAGCACTGTGTTCCAAGGGGTTACAAGAATCTCCCTTCTTCTTCCCCAGCTTTTGAATAGGACAATTATGCTGGAGGTGCCCTTGAGAACTGCACTGGGGGCAGAAAGCTGGTTTGTTATCATATGCAATGGCTTGCTTGTGGAGAATGGAACCTCTATACCAAAGAGTGATGGACGAGGGAAGGACTACCTCCAAGTCTGCCAAGACACATAAACAAGCTTGGACAAATCTTGTTTGAGCTCTGGTGGGAGGTTTAATGGTGACCAACTCCCCAATGGAGCGGCAATTCCTCGAATTACATTTTCATACCAAAAGAAAAGAGGGAGACTCGGGAGCCTGACCCATATTGGAGCAATGTTGATGTTCTGGGTATCAGGGTTGAAGTCCATACCCCACTTCCTTAGAAAGAGACTCATACGGCCCAGGAACCAAGGACCTCCAGCCAAGATTTTGTAGTAGTCCTCCTTGTTGTTCAGTCTAATCGCAAAAAAACCTCGGGTTAAGGCCGCCAACTCCATGAGACCAGAGGTTCTCCATTTTCCTGACGCCCATTTGTGAATGGTCTCCATATCTGGCCGACCACCAATAAACTTACCAATGAGGGTAAATATTTTGAATTCCACGAAGCTTGAGAGAATTTTCATCGGGATGTCCAACTCATCCCCGATCAAAAATAGCTCCTCGATGAAGATACCGCTTAGGGTTTCTGAAGCTGCTGCCTGAGCATACAACTTTCGAGGTCCACCTCCCCATTTTTCTGGCGGATCCTTGCCATGGCTGACACCATCTTCGGATGGCAAGGACTCCTCAGTGCCCCCGGACTCTGGTTGCTCTCCTTTCACCCTGTTGTGCCCATGGTTCGATCTGTTGGTGCTCCCATGCTCTCCCATAGAAGCCTTCCCGCCCACCATCATCTCAAAACCCTAATCACATTTCTGTCCTATATTTTATTATATTGCATATTAAGTTGCATTCATAATTATTTTTAAAAATGGACACAAAGTTCATTCGTATGAGAAGTATGGGATTCTCTTGAGAGCCTATTGTATGGAGTTTATTTTAGTATGGATGCATGGACTAATCGTCACACTTTTGGGGTTTGACTCTATGGACTAACTACCACCCTGGGCTCTAGGACTAATTGCCCTATGAGGTGTTCAAATATAGAGATTCTATCAAGCACTAAATCCTTAAGGTTTTGGTGTAATGGAAAATCTACATGGCTTGCATGAAATAGATTTAATTATAATGTATGTTAAGTTGCATTCATAATTACTTGAGTTATCCTAATCCTTCAAAAGTTTCTCTTCAAAGTTCAAGGAAAAGGTTTCTTCGGAGGTGAAATTGGGTAAAAAAAAGAAGAGGGAAACTTTTATTAGTGATTATATGTTTAATGTTGTATCAAAGAAAAATGATAGTCTTAAAAAGAAAATTTGTACGTATGTATTAATAGGGGAAATTTTACTTGGACAATGTAATAATTCCATGATATATGCTTTGTGATTGAAATAGAATTCAAGTATGAAAGTTAAGATGCTACCATGTTTATTTAATCATTCAATGTTTGAGAAGAGAAGGATGGAAAATTGTAATATAATCTAGTGCATAGATTCTCTTTTCAGAATATAATGATTCTTTTCATTTAAATGGTTAACTTGTGATTCCAAAATATGAATGAAAGACTTATCAAAGAAAATGTACTCTAACTCATATTTTTTAATATATTTTATACATATGCTTCCATTAATTGAATGAAGGAAATATTGAGTTAGTTATGTTGGATGTGTTGTGGAAAATTTTGATATCCTTAATAATAGTTGTCATGCTATCAAATATTCTTATTCACAAATATATATGCAAGCTCTTGTGGACTTGCCTCTTTAAACCTTAAATTGACAAATGCTAACAGGTCGGGTCAAGACACCCCAAAATGAGCCTATTTAATGATGTTCTATAAACATTATGCTCTACCAGATTCAAATGGATCTATTATGATTTATATTGTGACCAAGAATAAGTGAAACCTATCTAATTCAGAGAAGACCAGTGGCTTGTCTATTGGGTGATTATAACAAATTTTAATTGATTCCATGGAATAGGAAGAAACATAAAGAAGCAACTGACATACCTACATTAATTTAAATATCGCAATCAATACAAGTATTAAATCAGCAAGATTAGGCATTATTTATGAATTCAAATAATGCAATGCACAAATAAACAACACAAAAAAAATGATCCAAAATATGCCAAACAACAAAAACTAGATTTTGTATTATATTCAATGTATGATGGTTACAATAATAGAGCATGATAGTGTGCTCAGGTCTCCTAAAGAACACAATATAATATTCACCCTATCAAAATGTTGTAATAGGGGAATATAATCTATTATCCTAATTGTAGTGACATATAGACTTTGGCTCCTCAAGAAGCTCCTAGAAATGATATTAGGTAGCTTACTCAACTCTTGGTAATGCCTAAACAAAGGTAAGAAGAAATGAGAAGATGGAAAATAGAGACACGAAAGAAAATACAACCAACCCAGACAAAACAATCAAGATACCTCTATTGTAAAATTTTGTAGTGGTTGCTTGATGATGACTCTTGGCCACTTCAGATCCTTATGTAGCCTAGTTGCCCAAAATTTGTTACAATTTATTGGCACTAGTTTAGCCACATGTACGATCCTCAACCCCATGTCTTTTCAACTTACCGTGTGTGTTACAGCCAAAAATTAGTTGATGCAAGCTATCAAAATTCCTTTTAAAAAGAATTTTTTTGATATTAACTATTTTTTTTCCTGTATGGTTGGCCCCGCCTCAACTTCTATAGTTTTATATTTTTTTTCAAAAGCATCAATCCCAAAAGAGTAGGAATATCATTCCATGCATTATCAAATAAAGTTATGGTTGGCTTTTTGTCGTAGTCAATCATCATCATTTTATTGATATACCTTTTAAAAAATAGACTAATTTTTGTTAGTGAATTTTATAATATTATGGACTAATAAAGTCAACTATTTTAGCTCTTGGACCAATTTTTGTGTGTCTTCTTCAGTGCACTTGAATTCTTCTATTTTATAAGTGATAAGGACTTTAACATTCTACTCTATTGCATGCTCTCCAATCAGATTATATTGTCTTTTCATTTTATCATATATTTCTTTGACTAATGTCTATATTTCTTGTAGGGTGCTTTCCCAGTAAGACTTCTAATGGATGAAGGAATTTAGTCTTTGAGATTATATTATGCAATCATGGATCTATCCATCTACAGTTAAAACTTTTTTATAACCTAGTTGACTATATTCTTATTTATGTTTTCAATATATATGTCTAAATATTGATGCCCTCTTTTCTGTGTCTTGTAATAAATTTTTGACAGTCTAAGTCAACTGCATAGGTATTTCAGTTCCTTGAATATTTGTGACAGAGAATCCAATTCTCCTTTTATATCTTCAATGAATACTTGTTTGTATTGTTTTATGTAATCTACACTATCAAGTGATTCTTTCAACTGCTAAGGTACTTCCCCTCTCAGTTGCTTGACTTTAGGATGCAGTTTCTAAATATCAACCTACATTAACTCTTTCTCTATTTGTATTTTGGTTGTCTCACCTGATAGGGCCTGATTTGTTTTTTGTATATTTCTTGTAGTAGCCACCTGGGTTTGAGATTGTATTTTAGCAAGAACTACTATATCCTCTTGATACTTGGATCTACCCATATGGCTTTGACATTTTACATAGGCATGATAGCTTCTAATGTGATAAGTGGTTCCACAAAAGCTTGTGGTTCAATAGAGGTTATTTCTATTATATTGTATTTCATTTTTCTAGGATCTCTTCTTGCATTTCTTGAAGCTACCTTCTAATTTCCTAGTGAGAGTGAAGCTTCTATTTTGGTCCAAGTCCTTTATCCTTGTTCTCTTCTTCTCAAGGGGACCTTCTAACCCTCGGATGCTACTTCATAATTGTGAATGAAGTCTCCCCATACTCCACTTAACATGAACCCTTTCTGTAGAATCCTATAAATTAAAATTTATTCTTCATTAATTATTATTGACCGTGGTTTCACTTGAGGCATGTTGGAAGTTGTTTGTTGTTTCTTCCCGAGGTCCACGATTTGTTGTATTATCTCTTAAAATTCTTGTGAAATTCTTGCTGAATAGGTGACTATTTACTTCCTTTTATCTGAGCCTTTAGATATAGATATTTCAGAGGTGGTAGTAGGTACATCTGTGAGAGAAAATTCTATTCAGGTGACCTCCGGTTCTATTATTTCCAAAACCATTTCAATTTCATGAGGCTTTTGCCTGGTTGCTTTTACTATTGGATCCTATATATCTTCTAGTAAAATGGGAGGGACTAAGGGGGTATATGCTTCTATAGAATAATTTATTACAATCTTTAATTTTTTTGAATAGTGGTCTACTCTCTTGATTTGAGTGCAATCCCTTTTATTTGCATAATATTTCCATAAGGATACCACCTTCTGATTCATTTTTAGCCTACATTTTGAAATGGCTAATACTAGTTTATCTTCAATTTTTATCCTATCAATGTATGACCATAGTAGAAGGCACTAGAGGTCTGACATTATTTTTGTAAGTGTCAAAAGTATCATAAGGGCACCATGAAATTTTAGCAAGAGAAAACATGTCCATTTTCTCCAAAGTAATCATCAAACTGAGTTGGCATTTGTACGTATAATGGCCTATATTACAAGGAAATGATATCCATGTGAGCTTCACCTTCTTCTTTAGAAGCCTCATTTTTATCTCCTCTGCTATCTGCCTTGCAATATCAAGAGCTATGACAAACATTGGGTAATACTTTGGCAATTCTTTAAGAGGGATTTTTTCTCCATAGATTCAAATGAATGTTATATTTTCAATGAAGAAGACAAAAAGAACCTTTTTTTTATTTAATAAAGCTAAATATTCCCTTCCCTATTCTATCTATTGAATATCCACAAAGAATGAGATGAATATCAGATAAGAAATCATTTAATAATTGGGTATATCTAGACAACCCTTCATGAATCCAAGGGAGCCTATCTTGGGCTAGTTCTTCATAAGTACCTCCCCATATTTCAATTATTTATCTATCCATTTGATCCACTATCACATGAATTAGGAGAGAATAATGAGAAAATTTAGGGATTAATTCGTGTTGTTGCAAAATTGTAGTTTGTAGGGATTTAAATTCCTTGTGCATCTTATTGCTTATTGCATCTTCCCACTTATACATGGAATGTTGTCCCCACCTATTGCATTGGCTTACTAAGTATAGAATTTCTCTAGCTACCCAGTTTACATCTATTTCCTCTATGAGTATATTTGTTATATCTACATAATGCCTTATCTAGGGGTGCAATTTTGATTTATGTATGGGAAAAATATAAGAGACATGCATTTCGCTCAAAAAACTAGGATAGAAAGAAGTACTCATGGGGTGGTGAGATTGCACTTTGAGAACCTAAAAAATTGAGGGGTAATATCACCTTCTCTGGGCTTAAGAATTTTGCAATCTACTTTTTAATTATGTTGAAGATGACATGACCACTGGAATTTTTGATTGATGGAGAATATGGATCATACGCCACTGCCAACCATGACATGAGGTGAGAGGAGAAGTATACTTTCAAGCATATCATATTAGCCATGTTTCACTTCCATGTATTATAGTAAGAGCTCTTTCTATCCTTACCTCTCTAGGCTTTATCATACAAGTTCATCGATAGCCATGGATGTCGACTATAAACATATTTCATATTTTTGTAAGTGAAAATGACTTTCTCTTCTATATTCCATTGTTGCACTTGTGTAATTTATTTATTTTGTCTAGGTTGTCTAACAAAATCATTGGTTTTAGTGGTAGATGATTTCCCTTTAATATGTAGGTATGAAGGGCCATTTGTGAGCTTATCTATTCTCTCTATCACTACAGATTGTGGGACTTCACTCTTAACAAATCTGGAGGACATCTTAACATTCTTCTATACTTATTTCTATATTTGTCAATTTTTGATAAGCTTTGCTCTTACTGGTGTGTTGTGATTTACTCTTGCTATATTATGTAACTTCGTAGTAGACTATATAGGTTGATCATGTATTAATATAGGCCTATAGCATGCTAATTTTAACTAAGCCTAACTTATTTTTTTAATTTGAGCAATATATTTCTACCACCTCCTCAACCACATCCTACCTCTAATTATTTTTAATTACCATGATGATCTCACCACCTCTCATGATTGGTTGAGAATCAAAGTTGTGTATGTGAATCAATACGCTCGATCATTTTTTAATATTTTATCTCAAAATGGTTGTTAGACCTTGGTAGCATTATAATGCAAATATCTCCTTTGGCTTTATATGATGTGGGTGTTTGTTTAAAATATTTGTTTCTATTTTAAACTCACTTACAATATCATGTATAGTGTAGATTCTGACTTGATCTTTAGGTTATCTCAACCATTCACTTACCTCCTATGACACCATCCACACCTATGATATGGAGCATGTACTATTTATGTCGATGGTTGAATGCTTTCATAGAGTGATTAATCATGATATTTGGAATTGCACATTAACCAAGGATATTAATTCATCAGGTGAGCTAGCTATTAATGATTATGAGCATGGGTGGAATAACTTATGGGATGGAAGTAGAAATAATGATACCTCAATTTTAGCAGTTGGTGATCGAACATCATAGCCGACAAACTAAGGTTCATCGGGTGTAATGTGCACCTGAGTTAATTTCATCGAACAAGTCATGTATTCAGAACTTAAGCATAGGAAGGGATAATTGATGGAACTAGGGCATTGTTTGGTTGTAATTGATAGAGTCATTGGTTAACCAAGATCAGTTGAGGCTAAATGCTTGGGCGAATGAGATGATTGACAAGGGGGTTTTACTCGAGTGTTACGACTGATGGGCATGACTTAAATGAGGACTTAGACAAAAATACCAAGTATGCTTGGTTTATTTGGTAGGTGAAGGAGTAGACTAAAGAATTCATAATGGATGAAATGACCATCCAATGGGGTATAAGTGGTTTTAATAGCCGATCAATAATTTTTGAGTAAAAAACTTAGGGGTGGTGCTAGTTTATTATTTTGAAATCAAAAAGGAGAAGCATTTTAATGTGGTGAATACCATTAACCAACTTAATATCAGCTAACCAATGGGATGTTATCACTCAACTTGCCTGAATTCACCTGCACCATTAATTTTTTCTTGCTGACTAGGCGATGGTGGTTGAAATACTCGATCAATGGTATATCATGGGATGAATGGGCCAACCAATGGTTTTTAGAAGAAGGGTAAGGTGAAATAGTTCATTATAATGATGAATGGGGAGGAAATCAATTACCTCACTAAGATATTAAGGACCTATGGATAAGCATAATTATTTTATTTATATTTTTGGCCAATCGGGCATCGCTAAACAAGTCATACATCTCAAGCATATAAAGGAGTGATCATCGACTATGATATACAACATGACTTATATGAATGAGCAAGTAAATGGGGCTATCAACTAGGTCAAGTAATGAGAATAGTATATTGGATGACTTAACCACTAGATACTTTTGGATCACATGTGATGGTTGATGGGTACATGGATGGTTAGAAAAATAAAAGTACATTGAGTGAGATAGCCATGATCTTTTAGTTGATCGATTACAATGGTCGATGATACTTTAGGGGGTAAACTAGGAATTGTTTTGGGGCTAAACGACTTCATGCCTATTTGGATTTCAAGGAAGTGGTCAGATATCAAAGTCAAAGTTTTTGGGTGGAAGTTCTAGGTGATGGATCATTTTGTTAGGCACAAAGACCCAGACACAAAAATTTAGGAAACTTTGACTTGTTGGATTTACATAGGTTTAAAAAGGAGTGGCATTTATTATGTGATGATCACCCTCAAAACCTTAGAAAAAAAATAATAAATCAGTGGATTGATGATTATCTCTATGACTTAGGGGGATATGTGAAGTCATGGCAACATTCTCATGAATTAATGTTGGAAATTTAATTTGTTGGGTGACTCAAGCGGACAATGAAAAATAAAAGGGCTAAGCCTTAATAAAATGATATGATAAATGTATAACCGAACAAAGAGGTTTAAATGGATAGGTAATACTTATGGAATTATAAGGTGAAAAATGTGAATATATTGAATTATGATGAATTATGGAGTGACTATGTATGGTATGGATAAAAATATGAAAGTATTAAGGCAAATGAATAATAAATGGAATTTATGAAGTGAAATATTAGATGGAGAGGAATGATAATATAAGGTTTAAATGGAGATGATATGAATGAATTTGTGAAGGATATTTCTAAAGGAATTAAGCACAAGATAACCCAGACCTATACCTTCCAATACTATGGAGACCTTTTTTTGGAATATCATGACTCACCTAGGAATTCTTCACCTTGGAAATTGACCACTGCATCCTATAATCACCTAGACACTCAATTTTTAAATTTATTTGAAAAATTATGGGTGTAATATAAGTTTGAATTTTTTGTGAAGCCCAACATAGGCTATGTCTAGGACAAGAGGAGTATTTGACTTTCTAGGCTAAGAATATTCTTGAGAACCCTTAAATCTCTAATTGAACTAACTCAACACACACTTGACTTTTTGATATAACAATATCACAACCCCAAATTGACTTTAAACATGTTTATTATTCTAAAATGAAATGAAATAAAAGATTTTAATTATGTTTGCGAGACCCAAATATGGTCTATGGAACATCAAATATGGAAGTACAACTACTAAAATCATATCATATGATATTTAATATCTTTGATAAGGTTGTTCCTTCTCATGCTTATTTGGGTTAGCAATTCCCCGACTTTTTTTATTTTACTATATTCAAATAACTCTTCCATATATATTTTTCCAAGTGTTTCTTTGTATTTTCCACGGATATCTGAAAAACTCATGCATCTATAGATGAAGTGTTCCTCTATCTCTACTCCCCATATGCTACATAGAGTACATATCCTTTCTTCACATTGTTCTTTGGGTGTTATCCACCTCCCCGTTTTACATCTAAGCCTATGAGAGCTAGACCTTATATGAGGAATAAGGTTTTTTTCCTTCCACTTGATTTCAAAACCTATATATTCTTTTTCCTTGTGGTCATACATTGGGTTAAACTTTGCAATATAATATTGTCTTTTCCTGCTTTTATTTTTCCACATTCCACTTCTTAAATTTTCATTCACATAATTTTTTATGTCTTTGTTGACATTTGGGCATTCATTTATGTTGATTTCCCAACGTTTCATCCATTTCTAATTTTTTCATCCATGTATTCTTCCGCCTATGCAAATATTCGTCCCTAGTTGCCCTAGGCCATTTTGCGTTTTTCATGTTTTCTATTTTTTTCAAATAATATAATAGCTTGGTCATAGCACTTTATTCTAAAGGGAACATTCCAATTTCAACTAGAATAATTTCATAAGGGGTTGTGGCCTTAATTTTGATAAAATTTGTGATTAGATATTTTTAGATCCTTTCTATTTGCTTCCATTTTGCATTTGTTGTTCCACTAGCCCACACATCGCAA
This sequence comes from Wollemia nobilis, assembly GCA_028583015.1. Classification (NCBI taxonomy): domain Eukaryota; kingdom Viridiplantae; phylum Streptophyta; class Pinopsida; order Araucariales; family Araucariaceae; genus Wollemia; species Wollemia nobilis. The sequence continues at coordinate 11,248,938 of JAQPPZ010017000.1, read as the reverse complement.
CCATACAACAAAACCGGTGTAACATGTAGGCCAAATAAGACCTCTTTGGTCTTTCAATCCCACAACTCGACATTTTTATACCTGTTTTGAAGCGCATATAGTGCTCTCCAACCACTTTGATTTATTTTCATCCTACATGTATTCCAATTAATTTTATCATGAAAGTCTATGCCCAAGTATTTGTATTCTACTACTACCTTAAGCAGTTCTCCTAAAAACTAAAATTTGAGTTGTTGCTTCTTCTTTTTAGCTAAAAAAATCATAATTTTTATTTTACTCATGTTCACCTACATTCCAACTTCCTTACAAAAGAGTTTTAGGGCTCTAATGTGATATTCTAGATAATTGGCTATTTTGACCTTAATAATTACATCATCTGTATACATGAGGAGTTTTACCATATATTTGGCTAAGTGAACACCCTCTCCCCAAAATTTGTTTATCCATTTTTCTAACTTGTCAATGTACAACCCATATAAGTCCAGAGATAGAGGGTAACCTTGTTTGACACCTATGTCACTACCAAAACATTTAGAAAACCCTTTATATGTTCTGATTCTAGCCTTTACATGCTCATAAAGTCTATGAACTACTACCCTATAATGAATTGGAACCTCTAGCTCTTCCATTTTTCTCCATAATTTTTTCCTTGGCACTCTATTAAATGCCTTTTTGAAGTCTACAAAATAACAAAAATCCTCCTCTTTTTTGTCCCATATTTTTTCCACTATGTGTTTGAGTGTGATACAGTGATCAATAGTTGAGTGCTTGGGTCTAAAAATTGCTTGTCCCTTTGCTCTCTTTCCCTTTTATTCTGATCATATGTTTATTTTTACACTCTATCATACTTTCAAACAAATTTTCAAAGAGAGGGTTGATCATGATAGTTTGATAGCTTGAGGGATTATTTGCATCTCTAGTTTTAAACAAAGTAATGATCAAGTCAGTTGTCCACTCAGTAGGGAAGCCATTTTGTATGACCTCATTAAAAATTTCTTTGATATGCAGTGCCAAAATATCTACCCCCATTTTATATGCTCTACCTAAAGATTTTCTATGTCACGTGATTTAATCGTTGCTAACTTTTTTATCCCTTGAATAATGTCTTTATTTGTGATAATGATAGTAGGGGGTGTCTCCTACTGGTTGTTATGCTGATACATTTTTTTTGAATACTCCAACGACTGATTAACTATTATGCTATTTTTAGTTTATATCATTTTCACGCTTAGTTCCTTCCAAAATTTCTTTGGTTCATGCTTCTCTAGGTAAATCAATTATTTCCTCATTGTTCTAGTGTATTCTTCTTTTTTTTCCCTTACCAATTTCTTATATTCTTTTCTATTTGCTCTTGTTTTACCTATTGGTTCCTTTAGTAATCTTTGCACTTTTTTGCAATATTCATCGAACCATGGGTTGGTTGGGAAGCTATTCATTTCTTTATTTTTAGGTTTAGATCACTTGCATTTGTTTAGATCTTCTTAGATAACGTGTATTAACCATTCACTCTTACTGTAATCTCTGCTACTATGAGGTAGTTCTTCCCTTTCCTGTAACTTATTATTTAATATTGCTCTAAAATTCTACTAATTTTAATCTATTAAGAGGATTTTTTCCTTGTGAGGATATTTATTTTTATTGCCTTGCAAGTGTTTTTTCTTTGTTTTGTATCCATGCATTCAAAGTTTCATAACAATTGGGTTGTGATCTAACTTAAGTTCCACTGGAGAATCTTCCACTTCTAGCTCCTCTATTTTTGGTATGTAATTTTGTGAGCATATTACATAGTCTATTACAATTTATCCCTTATATGTTTTTCATGTATACTTTCCTGATTTTTTCCATTTGTTCATCCCATTGTAAATAATCAAGTTGTGTATGTTGTAGAGGCCTAACAACTCTTCTCCATATTGTGTGATAGTCCCATGCTCATCTTTTGAAGTCCTAGTCCACTGCTGATTTTCTTCTTCTGGCATCCAAAGAGGATTAATATTAATATCTTTGCTACCTTCTATAATGTTAGCTAGCTTATTTTTTGTCCTTGCATTAAAATATCCAATTAATATAATCTCCTCCAACTTACTGTATATCTAAATATCTCTTTTTAAGGAGGAGTATGGGTCTTCTTTGTTAAGGTCATGTTTTTTATAGAATTTAGAATTCTTGGGAGTAAAATAACATGTTGCTATGCTAATAACTAACTTATTTTCTAGGATCTTTATCAAGGTGTACTATTCATTTTTATCCTATTTTTTAATTTTAATAATCCTATCCCATTCCTCTATTATTAAAACTATAATACTCCCATACCCTTTGCCATATTATACTACTTTATTCCATATTGCTATTTTTTTGTATCCCACAAATTTTGTATTCCTACATCCATCATGTTCATGTGTTTCCATAAGTATGATTATATATTTATCTTTAGCAATGGGCCCTAACCCGGGTTCTCTTATCTAAGGGTAACCTCCACAGTTCCAACTTACCATCGTAAGATGTTCTTAGGTGGGCCATACTCCCTATTTGTTTTGGATTTATTTAGATGTGATGTATGCCTTTCCATTTCTTAAATATGAATTTTTCCCTTCATTCCTTGCTACCCTCACATTTTCCCATTCCTTATTTCTTTCTTCCTATTGTAAAAATGTTAGGTCATCATCTAAATAGAATTGCGACCCTCTCAACATACCTCTATTTTTTAGTAACCTTGTTTTATCCTCGTATCTCATCAATGTGACCCAAATATACCTATCTCTACCTCCTTATCTCAACTTGCCAATTTTGCTTGCTTTTTTTATCTGACCTTTCCATTGTAATCAATCTGAAAAGAAGTTCCTAGTTAAATAATTTGTGTCTTCTCTATCCCCATAATATTTCAACCCTTTCATGATTATATTTGATAACTTCTCATTTCTTTATTTATATTCTATTATTTGAATTCTTACTTGCTTCTCTATCAACTCTTTTTGTTGATTGACTTGTTCTTTTACTACTCGAGATGATGTCTTTGCTTTGCTAATTCATTTTGTAGCCCATTCTCTTGTTTCTATATTTTGAAGTGTTTCTTGTACCTATTTTATTTTATTTTTTCCACCTCTATTGCATCATTGATTGGGGGGTGGATGGTGTGTTTGAGGACATGGCATTCATGCTGACCCATGTTTGTAAGGTTTTGTAGCTTTGAAACTTGCTCCTTGAGTTGGTTGTTTCCCTTTTCCAACCTTAAAATGGTGTTTATAACCTCATCTAATTTAGTATCTCTTAATTTCTCTCTCCTTTCCATGATTTCAAGTTTCTCTTTCATGTTTATTAACTCTTGCACATAAAGTCTTGCTGCCCACATGAGTGGTGTGGTTGTGGGACTGTAAGTTTCTCATCTGAAAACTCATTTTGGTGACATCAATTTTTCTTTTTGAATGCTTTCTTGCGGTTATTCTTTATTTTTTCTCATATCTTGATTTTGCTTGTGTTCTCGTGTTGTCATTTTACCTTTGTTTCTTGTATCTTCTCTATTTTTTCACATATGTTGGGTGAATTGATCTTCTTATTTAATGATGGTTAGTACCTTTGATTGTTCCTTATTCTCCACCTATTTATGTAGTAGAATATTTTTTATTTTATTTTTTTATGTCCTCTTCATTGTTGTTGCCCTTGCTCAAGCTTGTTGATGCCTTAATATCCTCCAGTACTATTTCTCATTGACATATATCAGTTCTTGAAATTGTTGCTTCCCTTATTCCATTGTTGAATATTTTATACTATTGATTTGATGAAATATATGTGTAATAAAATCCTCTACTACAAACCCTCCTTACTTTGCAAACCTTCCCCCACTACAAACCCTTGCCAAACCCCCTATACTATTGATCCGATAAAATATATACAATAAAAACCTTTATCACAAACCCTCCTTGCTTTCCAAATCCTCTTCTAATACAAACCCATTGAATGAATTTATGTATATATATTTGTGCAAACCCTCCTCTGCTGCAACCCCCCTCCACTACAAACTCATTGAAACAGACTTGACCCTCATTTTTTTGTGATAGGAAAATATTTTTTGTTTTTACCATATGTTTTTTTAAGGGTGACTAAAACCCTTTTCAATTTTTTTGTTCTAGCTAAATACTATTGGAGTGCACAACTGGGGTGTTGAAAGAAGGAACTAATATTCATGTATTTCTCCTATCTACTTAAATTATTTTATAAATCAAAAGAGGATGAAAAATATGCTTACCCAATGATATAGATGTGTCATACAACTCTCTGCCACAAACCCTCCTTGTTCTGCAAATCCTCCTTACTCTACAAAAGTGTTCCATCGCAAAAAACACTTCACTACAAAACCATATAGAGAATAATTCAAAACATAGGACTTCACTCATAAAAAAATCATAATAACCTAAAAATTTTATCCTAGTCACCTAAAAGAAAACTTATAAAAGACCAGATAATAAGAATAAAATAGATTAAAAAATAAATGATCAGTTTTGAAAACAAACCACTGACCAAAACATACAAATCTATCTTTTTATTTATTTTTTAAACAAACAAAAATAGTTCATATGAATTGATCCCCATCATAGGGATGACACACCTTCATATGTTGGTCATTTATTGGGAACTACATTTCTCTCCTTTCAGGATCTGCAACCTGTAAGTATGATGGCCTGATTTATAAATGAGTTGATAAGGGCCCAACCATTTTGGTTCAAATATTCCTTTATCTCTTGGTTTTTCATTCTTATGATCCCATTATAACACTATGTCACCTTTAGTAAATAGTTTTCCTTTATATTTCTTATTAAAAACCTATAATTTCTTTTGACCTTCTTGACTTATCCTCATCAAGGCATTTCTTTTATCTTCTTCTAGATGGAAAATTTGATCCATTCTTATTTGCAAGGCATCTAGCTTTTTGTGGTCTTGAAGTAACAAGGCTAAGGTAGGCCTTCCTACTTATGGAGGTAATAGATATTTCTCTCCATAAAATAGTTCATAAGGTGTATTTAATATTGCTCTTTTAATATAAATTATATTTTCCCACAAAGGAAACTTTAATTCATTGTCCCAACTTCTTTTGTTTCTACCAAGAGACCTCTTTATTTTGCTAATAAGATTTTTATTGGAGGATTCTACTAGGCCATTACCCCGAGGATAGTAATTGGTAGATTGTGATAACTCAATATTATATCTATTGCATACTTCTACCATTTCATATGAAATAAATCCTTTACCATTATCAGTTACCAGCTTCTTGGGCACTCCAAATATGGTGAGTATGCTTTCTCCCAAAAATTGTATGTTTAGTTCGATGGTCGACCTCTTTAATGAAGTAAATTATATCCATTTAGTAAAATAATTTGTTGTAGTTATTATACATATATTCCCACTTAAAGAGTTTTGATTTATTTCACCAATTATGCCAATACCCCATTGAATAAATAGAGCCTCCACTACTATAGGTTTTAGTGGCATAGTAGGCAGTTTCTTCTTACCATTAAATATTTGGTATATTTGGCACTTTATTACAAATATATGCACATATTTGAACATGGATGACCAATAATAGCCTACCCTTATTATGCTACTAGTAGTTTCCTTAGGTGCAAAATACCCTCAACAAAAACTTGTGTGAAACTCTTCAATGACTCTATAAACTTCCTTCTAAAGAAGACAAAGTAATAACACTCTATTTTAATGCCTCCAATATAATTTTTTATCTTGGATATAATAATTTTGTGCTTGTAGTTTACTACTCCTCATTCTATTCTAAAAATACCAGTTGGTAATGTTAATATCATTAGATAATTAAAAATGTATTTATACCAATTATATTTCAACATTTTGCTGCACATTTTCTGTTATAACTATGTTGTTAAAATCTTCTCCACCCTTAGTTACCATTTATTGGGCTAAACCTTGTCCTTTAATGGTTTTCACAACTTTGAACTCAACATCATAATATTGTAATTTAAATATCCACCTGGCTGAGCTTCCTGTGGGTTCATTTTGAGTGAACATTTCTTTGATAGCCACGTAAGGGATGTAGGCTATCACTTTGTTTGATCCAAAAATTTCTTTAAAATGATCCAAAAATTTCTTTAAAATGATCCAAAGTTTTCTTTAAAATGATCCAATAATTTTATCAGTGAGTAGGCTTGTTTTTCTATCATAGTATACTTTAGCTAAGATCCTTTCAACCCTAAACTCATGAATGTTATTGGCCTTTCATTATTTTCTTGATATTTCTATGAAAGGGCAGCAACAATAGTATTTTTGGAAGCAAAGGAGTATATGTTAAAATACATGATATAATTTGGACATGCCAGCACAGAGGTATATGTAATTGCATTATTTATTTTCTGAAATACCTCCAATTTTTCTTCTATCCATCTAATATCACGATATTTTTTTGTCATGTCATTTATTAGTTTGGTAATTTGAGCAAAGTTCAAGAGGAACCTTCTAAAAAAAATTATTTTTCCAAAAAAATGACCTGACTCTTTTCAAGTTCTTTTGTGGAGAAAAAATTGCAATGGTTTCAGTTCTTTCAGGATCAATACTAATTCCTTCCCTAGAAATAATGTGTCCTAACAAATTTTCCTGGTCTGCTCCAAAAATACATTTCTTGGAATTTAATGAAATGCTAAATTCATTACACCTTTCAAAAACTTGAGTCAAATTTTCAAAATGGTCTTCACGATTTTTAGAGAAAATAATTATATCATCAAAGCATATTACCACTATTTTAAACATAAATCCTTTGAAGGAAGAGTCCATGGCCCTTTGAAAAGTGGCTCTTGCATTCATCAAACCAAATGGTATCTTGAGGTATTCAAATATTCCCTATGTGGTGGTGAATGTTATTTTGTGCCTATCCCTAAGGTTGAATTGAAACTGAGAATACATCAAGTAAAGAAATCCTAGTTGGCCCTGCAATAGCCTATAATAATGGCTTCATATTGAGCAAGGGATAATTATCTTTTAGAGATTTTTTGTTCAGATTTATAAAGTCCACACATAGCTTGATATTCCCATTCTTCTTTCTTACTAGTACGAAATTGGCTATCTAGGTGGATAATATTACCTTTATGGTAATTTTAGTATCCAGTAATTTTAGAATCTCCTTTTGCATTACATGGTGTAAGGTGGGATTAAACTTTCTCTATTTTTTGCTATGTGGCTTAGTGCCTTCTTTTAATGGAATAATGTGCTTCATCACCAATTTGTTAAATTTTATGAGATATTCACAAATCCATGTGAAGGTATCTTTATACTTCTTTAAATATTTTATATAATATTTCTTTACATTTTCTAACATGGATTTTTCAACATTCACCATCCTAGGCTCCCATTCAGTTCCAATATTGATTTATTTTTCTTCTAATCCTTGAAGAGTAGGTTTGTGAGCTCTGTCAAAATCATCAAAAAGACTCTCTAATTAAATTAGACCCTTGGTAAGTTTATTAATATTTGTCTGTATAACCTCTATAGGCTCACCAATAACATTTTTTAGTTTTTCTTCATCTTCCTCATCACATATAATATAGACATAATGATTTTGTAATGTCATAAAATCTTTGATATCCACATCATCTTGAAACACCTATAGGTATACTATGTTATTTTGGATATACGGATGATAGATTGAAATAGTTGGAAATATTTCCTGATACACTATATCTATCTTTGGACTATCTGAACTGGATGTATTTATAGCTAACAAATTGGCTACATGATCCTCTCTCGAGGGATATAGGATATATTAAAAGCAAAAATTTATCAATTTTTCTTGAAACTTTTTTTTGTATAATTTCAACCTAGGATGTTTGACTTGATATTTTCCTTTAATATGTTGTATTATCAAATTTTCATCCCCATACACGATCAAATAATTAATACCTAACTCCTTAGATTTTCTCAAACCTAATAACAAGACCTCATATTTTGCTATATTCTTAGTGCATGGAAACTACAATTTGTATGGTATGCCCAAGTAATTTCTAATTATATTAGTCAAATCTTGTCCCTTCTTCAATATGTTATTTGGATCCATAAAATTTCATGGTCCACATTTCATACATCAGTATTCTGGTAGATTCAACATCTACTTCTACTGCTGTTTATGGGTCCATATCTATTATTTTTGATATCTCAACTAGGAAAAATGAATGCCAAATGGAGTATACTCATATTTATTTTTATTCATAAGATTATACTAAATTTATTGTTGTATTATCATATTTTTTCAACTCTACTAAGTACCTATTAAAGGGTTCTCTTTTGAGAATAACTTGTTCTTTGTTGGTCAAGGTAATAGTGGCATAAGATGAATCTAACTGGATAGATCCTCCTAATTGTTAATCCTAATGTCTTGATAGCAATAATGAGAAGAAAGGACCTACATCCACAACAACTACATCCATGATTATTCCTTTCTTTGGATACTGGTTTAGATAAACTAACAATCCCACAATTTTTCCAGCACAGGGTGCTTGTCTACTATTACTGATTGATATAGGGGTAGAATATTTGGTACACATTAGACCTAGTTGGTATACTTGTTTAGGCATGATATTGTGTGACACTCAACTATCTAACATACAGTTATGAATCACATACTGATCCCTTAAGTCTAAATTATACCTTAGGGATATATAAAAGGTTTTGACTAATGATGGATTCCTAGGAACATACCTGGGATTTTTATTATAGAAACAATGTATACATGATTGTTTGGTTGCTCAACCAGCCCAAAATCTCAACATACTTGATCCCTATATTTTGGGATGGTCATCAGTTCTCCAAAGGTGATATTTATTTTCTATTTGGATAAACATTGAACAACATCGAATTCAACTTTCTTAACTTTTATGTTTCTATCAAAATCCAATTGTTTGTGATATTAATTTCCTATCGCAACCATAGGGGGTTCTTGTTGCTTATTACTATTCTATTTCTTGGGAATATTTTATTTATTTTGAACTTGTTAACTTGTATCAATCTTGTCAAAATTATCAACCTTGTTACGAATTGTTCTATTTATTAGATTATTTGCATCGATCATTTCTAATGCTTCAATTTATTTGGTTGTTGGAGTGATTTTGCCTTGTTTTATTTTTTCAAATGTATTTTATTGAGGTCTTAATAGGATTTCCACATTTTATAGGACAAAGTATTTTGGATATTTCTCTGAATTAGGTATTTCATCCACCACTTTCTCAAATTGTATTTCTCTATCTTCATCATCCTTGGTCCAAAAAGTATTAGTCCTTATTTCTTTGTCTGGTTCTTCTTCCAAAATTACATTGGCATGTGTACTTAGAATATATACTACAACTAGCTGGGTTGTGTGGGGTATCACATGTAGTACAAAAGAATGGGAAATATGAAGTAATTTTAGCAGTGGCCATGGGTTTTGGGACTATATTTATATTTTTTGGTCCTTCTCTTTTATTCCAATTGTCATTGTTGTTATTTCAAATTTTTTTCCCTTCTTCCCCATTGTTTCTAGCCTAATTAATGTTAAAATTCCTCATAAATTGAGGTATGCTATCATTTTGTGATTGATTAGGTGGCTCATCATTCATTTATTTATCTCTTTCAATTCTAGACAGTCTATTATTGATTGTGTTGAACATCTTAGTAAATTGGCTAGATAAATTTTCTATGGGATCTATTTTAGTTTTCTTTAGCAATGAGAATATAAATATTTTAGTCTCCTTGTCCACTTAACTAGAGCTTGAATCATATGTGTATGGCTTCATATTTCCACTATCTATTATATTTCAATTTCTAGGGCTTGTTCCAATCATTCATCAATGGAGTTGGTTCTATACTATCTTAACTCATAGTTGAATTCCCCAGGAAAAGTATTATTATAGAAAAAAATAGCTTGGTGGTCAATGGGCCTCAGATTTGTGGGGATTTTGTTCTTAGTCTTAAAGAATCATCTGTTAAAACATTCCACTAATTCATTTTATTTATTCTTTACAAGTTTTATAACTAATTATTGCTCATTCTTTTCTTCTCCATATTTCTTTAGAAAAATTTCTTCCATAGTTTAAAAATCAATAAAATGATCAACTGGGAGACAATTAAACCAATATCTTGTATCCTTCTCTAGTGTTTGTAGGAATAATCTGAGAACTACATTCTCATATTCAAATTTAAGGATATCTAATGCATATAGAAATATTTTTATATGATATTCCCTATTAATTATAGTGTTGCCTTGGAATTTGCGTAGAAATTTATGATCCTTGCTTGGTAAGCCATGCAAATTTTGTGGTAATCTAAAAGGTATGTACCTATTGGTTCTCGAAGTTTGAAGGTTCTGATTATAATTAGTTTGATCCATGTTGATCACAAGAGTAATAACAATAGGATGGACAAAGGTGCTAACAATAAGTGTATTGGTACAATTATCTAAAAAGATATAAAAAAAAGTGTATTTCAAGTAGATTTCTTACTAGAAAAATAAGATTTACTTTCACACATAACTTTCTTATTGAGTGGAAATTTTCAGTAATGGGTGAATATCTTTAAGTCTTCATATTCTAGGAAGAGCTCTTTATTAGATTCATTTTTTATGCACCAAATTAGATTCTTCTTCTTCTATATTTAGGGTTCATTTAGAGTCACCAACACTATTATGCACCAATATTGTTAGGATTTTTAAAACTTTTAGTCTCTCAAATATATGTAAAGGTATCCCAAAATAGAGAAATTCTCAAGAAATTATGATGTGTTATAAGGAGACAGACTCTGGTACACATAGAATAAAATCTATCCTTGGTGACGACACCAATAAAATATTGGCATTGAGTGGATGGTGGTTTGTATAGCTAGTATGTATAAAAATATCATGGAATTCTAGGTTTAAAATATTAAATATTTTATACTCAACAATGATGCTAGAAAATTGTTGCATTAAGTTGATGGGCCAGAATGTAAGTAATATTGTAAGGAGATAAAATCTAGAAAATTGTATACACAAAAACAAAAGGAAGTTCAACCGCAATCAACGACACCAAAAAACTACTATAGAAAATTTTTATATACTTAATAATAGTTGTCACACTATCACTTTTTCTAATTCATAAAAATATATGCATGCTCTGGTGGAATTTCCTATTTAACCTTAAATTGACAAATGCTAACAGGTAGGTCAGGACACCTCAAAATGATCCAATTTAATGATGTTCTATAAACATTATGCTCTACCATATTCAAATGGATATATTATGATTTATATTGTGACCAAGCATAAGTGATGCATTTCTAATTTAGAGAAGACATGTGTCTTGTCTGTTGGGTGATTATAGCAAATTTTAATTGATTTCATGAAATAGAGAGAAATTAAAAGAGGCAACTGATATACCTATATTCATTTGAATATCATAATCAATATAGGTATTAAATTATAACATCAACAAGGAATGACAAGAACAACAGGACTGGCAAGAGCAGCAAACAGAGGTGCAACTGGTGGGTCAGGTATTTCTACAATGCTTTTAAGTGGTGGACCACCACTTTTAGGGTCCTCAGGTGGCAATTTTTATGGCAATGATGATGGCAGCATCGAGGAACCACCAGATGGTGAGGCTGACTATTCAGTTTTGAGCCTGTTAGGGTTTTGGAGGGTATTAACCCCAAAGCACCCTCGCGGCCCTCTTCAACCTATGCAAATAAAGTTAGGGCTTCCTCTAGAAATTATCCTTTCTATATCTCAATTCCTTTCTTAGTATCAGGAAACTCAGTCTCCTTCCTGCATGAATCTATGGAAACTCTTATTTTTTAGGAATCCATATCCCTAATCGGGAAGTTTGTTAGTGCTCGATCGAATATTGAAACCATTCGTAAATGGGTATTTTCTAAATGGTGCATTTCCAATAACATGGACCTAGTTGTATTCCCATGAGTTTTGTTCATGATCATACTCAATAATACCTTTGACTCTGAACGTATCCTTACTGGCGAGCCATCATTATTTAGCCACCGTAGCCTATTTTTGCATATATGGGGTGAAGACTTTGACCCTGAAACTCAGAGCATCAACTCAAATCCGATCTGGATCAAGCTCCATGGTATTATCCCCTAGCTCTTCTACAATGATGCCCTCAAAGGCTTTGCTCAGATCGTCAGATAACTTGTGGGTGTCGATCCTGCTACCAAAGCTAGATCCAGGATGACCTACGCCCGAATCTATGTTCATGCTAATCTAGACTTGGCCCTACCCATGTTCATTGAAATCACCATTGGTGATTATAAGTGATGTCAAGGTGTTGAGTACGAAAACAATCCTACCTACTACATCGAGTGCAAATCATAGGGTCATTTGAGGTCGCAGTACCCAACTCTAAGGAAGGAGATTTCCAAAGACAATGCCAAGAAGATCCTAGTTTAGAACCCAGTATTTCAGCACAAGATGCAGGAAAAGAAAGGAAAATAGTCCCAACACTAGGTACAACCTCCTTCCTACCACTCCCAAAATTTAAATCAGGTTGGTTATCTATTATGTAAATATAACCCTTTCATCCTATTGGGCAATCTTCAGGTTTTAGAAGATGACACTATCCCTCAGTTGATAGATTCCATCCCCATATCCCCTCTTCATGGCAAAATCTTGGTGCAAAGTGAACCCACATCCCCTTCTCATTCAATACTATCCCATCCGCCTCCCCCCTCCCCCTTCGTACCACTCCCTGGTGCTCCTGATGGCAGTGGAGTTATCTCTGACCCTTATTTGGTACCATTGAGACCCTCTCCCACATATTTGATCCAATCAAACACCTCACCACCATTCGAATCTAGCTTCCTCTCACTATCCATCCTGATATCCATTCAGGAATCTACTCACAACCACCTATCTCCTAAAACCTCCTCAAGACCTCTCTCAGGAGCCTCCATTCACCAAGTCCTCTCTTCATCCCTAGCCCAAGCATCCCTAAAACTTGCATCTACCGTAGACACAGGTAGTGAGAAAAAAAGAGGTAGACCTTCTAACATTAAAAAATAATCAAAGATACCGAATATGCCATTGCTAATGTCCTCCAACCTACCATACTTACATGCATCCTAGATATTTCCAATGTGGAACCTTCATCCAAGGATGAGAAGAGAACCAAACCAACTTCGTCTCAAGGGAGAGGTAGAGGTAAGAAATATTTGTCTAAATCATCTAAATGAAGATTCTATCTTGGAACATAAGAGGCCTCAATGGGGCTACAAAATAGAGGACAGTCAGATCAATCAAAAAAGAAGTTAAACCTAATATCATGTTACTTCAGGAAACTAAACTAGATGCACAAAGCAGTATAAATGTATGTAGATCCATATGGAAGAATAGCGATTTTTCTTTTAGCCCATCCCATGGTGCTTTAGGGGGACTACTATGTCTTTGGGACCCAGAAACAATTGAAGTCAGAACCATTGCCATATCATATAGAGCCATAAGTATCCTCTTCACAAACAAAACCACATACCTCTAGTGGATCAACACAAGCATTTATGCTCCCAACAACTCTTCTAGTAGGAAAACCTTTTGGGACATCCTCACAGATATGCGTAGCAATTTTGAACAATTTTCTTAGATGCTTGCGGGAGATTTTAACTCCCCCTCTTCCCATATGACAAAAAAATTGGTACCCCCATCACTCCCAGATGCACTGAGGATTTCAGCGAGTTTATTAGCAACAATGAATTAATGGATGTCCAACTTCAAGGATCAAACTATACATGGAGCAATAGAAGACCTGGTAACCAACTTATTCAAATCATACTTGATAGGTTCCTTATGTCTAAAGATATCATCAACCTGTTAGGCAATAATAACCTCTATGCTCATCCTAAAATTGGGTCCGACCATAACCCTCTGATCCTGGATTGTAACTACAAAAGACATCCCTACAAGACCTCATTTAGATTTGAGAAAATGTGGCTAAATCACTCTGATATCAAAATGCGTATTGGAGAATGGTAGCAACATGACCCACTAGGCAACTCAATCTCTAGATTGTACAGGAAACTCAAGTTTACCAAATTTAAACTGAAAGAGTGGAACAACAATGTTTTTGGCAATATTTTCCAGGAAAAAAACTCATCAAGGAGGAGCTTCAAAAAGTTGAACAAATTATTCAAACCATAGTCTTGGGATATGATATTTTCTAGCAAGAAATATCCCTCCTTGGCAATTTTCACAACAATATTTCTAAGGAGGAAGCATTTTAGAGGTAAAATTCCAGAGCACTTTGGCTTAAACAAGGTGACAAGAATACTAAATTCTTTCATGCCTCCACCCTCAGACACAGGAGCTCAAATTGCATCATAGAAATTGCTAATGAGGATAGAACTATTATAAATGATATCTAGGCAATAAGAGAAGTTGTGTATCACTTCTAGTAGATTCTAGGTCCTAGCCCACTGTGTCCCCCCACATTAAAAATACTCTGCTCCAAAACATCCCCAGGCTAGTATCTCAAGACTGTAATGACAATCCGTTAAAAGCCTTCACTGGTGATGAAATTAAGGAGGCTTTATTCACAATGGAACCGGATAAAGTGCCAGGGTCCAATGGCTTCTCCCCCCAGTTTTTCTAGCACTTTTGGGACATAGTGGACAAAGAAGTCATGGAAGCAATCCAGTACTTCAAAGAGGAAATAAAATGCCTAGAGAGGCAAATGCCACCTTCATTGTGCTTGTCCCAAAATCCAAAAATTGCAAATCCTTCTCTAACTACAGACCTATTAGTATTTGCAGTGTGATTTACAAACTCAATATCAAAGTCCTGGAAAATAGGCTTAGAGTTATTCTTCCTTCCATCATTGACCACTGCCAAGGTAGCTCGATAAAAGGTAGGTACATCACTGACGAGGTTATTGCTATCCACGAACTAATCCACTCGGTTGCCCATAACAAAAATCCAAGCATGATCCTCAAATTGTACATGAATAAAGCATTTGATAGGGTCTCTTGGTAATTTCTTCTTAAGGTCCTCAACATATTTAGCTTCCACTCTGGATGGATATATATGGTCAAGGAGTGCATATCCATATCTTGGTTTTCCATCATTGTCAATGGCTCTCCAGCTGAATTTTTTTAGAGCTTTAAAAGCATTCATCAAGGTGACCCCCTGTCCCCCTTTCTATTCATTATTATGGCTGAAGTGCTTGGGAGGTCTTTATTTGTTGCCTACTCTAGAGGGATGATTTCAGGGATCAAACCCACCATAGTTTCTAGGGCCATCACCCATCAACATTTCGTTGATGACACGATCCTAGCTTCTTCTTCCTCTATTCCTGAGGCCAAGATTATCAAAGTGATTCTTAATTACTATGAGCTTGCAACAGGCCAGAAAATAAACTACAACAAAATTAGTTTGTATTTCCTTAACACTCCTATCATCAGACAAAATAGAATTGTTGAGATTCTTGGGTGCAACATAGCCAATATCCCCACCAAATACCTGGGTCTACCTTTGTTTCACGATAGGGTTTCTCCAGCAATGTGGGCCAATGTTCTCGAATGCATCAATAGGAAACTTACCGAATGAAAAAATGGTCTGCTCAGCCAGGTAGCAAAAGCCACTCTTGTCCAAGCCTGTATTCAAAGTATACCTATCTACTTTCTATCCATATTCAAAGCCCCAAGTTCCATCTGCAGCAAAATTGAGCAAATTCAATGCAGATTTCTCTGGGCAGGAAACAAAAATAAAAATAGGTTTGCTCTGGTCACTTGGAACAGAGTATGCTCAAGGAAAATGAATGGAGGCCTTGGCTTGAGGAAAATTAGCAGAATGAATGACGCTCTGATTGTGAAACAGGCTTGGAGAATTTTCATTAATGATAATTCAACCTGGATAGACATTATTAAAGCCAAATACCTCCATCATCTACCTTTCATGGGTGAACATCGTCTTCCTCATGGCTCTTGCTTCTGGAACTCTCTTGTTAAGACCAGGAACATCATCCAATGAGGGCTTTGTTGGTGACTTGGCTCTAGGACTAAAATCAGCTTTTGGGATGACCCGTGGCTTCATGATCAACCTCTTAGCAATGATCCCAACATTTCTAGCTTGAAGCCATTCATTGATGCTACTTTTGGAGAAGTTGTCACTGATTTCATCACCCAAGGCCCCACTAGACAACAATGGAAAGACTTGTCCATCATTAACTTGCCTATCCAGATGACTCAAGCCATTAGACAACTGCATAACCTCCTCCGTGTCCATGTCATCCCCAAATCCCACTCACCTAACACCCCAATCTAGAGGCTTTATGAAGCTGGAACCTATTCTGTCAAGTTAGCCTACTACAGTTTGGAGCCTAATGCTGATGGTTGGGACATTGCTAAAATAGTGTGGGAGAAAAACATCATTCCCAAAGTAGGATTTTTTTCTTGGCTAGCCTCTCAAAATAAAATTCTTACCTCCGTCAATCTCATTTCTAGAGGCCTTCCTATACCCAACTGGTGTGTGCTCTGTAAGTCCAATTGGGAATCCGTAGACCACATGTTCCTAGGATGCCCATTTTTTGAGGTTGTGATTAAATCAGTTTTCGATAACTTCAAATTATCCATAGTCCTTCCTGCTACTACCCACCAAATCTTTCAATAGTGGCCAAGACATTTCAAAAAAAACCAACTTAGCTTTCTTTGGTGCTCTTGTTTACACCACTACCTCTGGCAGATATGGTTAGAACGCAACTCCAAAATATTCAAAATCTAGTCCACCGATTGCCACATTATCACTTTGAAAATCCTTTCCCTGGAAATTGAGAATGCATCCATGGTCTCCTCCCATAAAGGTCCCCCCCTGGTTTGGATACTTCCCTTGCCAATAGATTTAATCTTTCTAACATCTCTAGTGTTCCTCATACTACTGTTAATAGGTCTGCTATCAGGTGGATTCCCCCATCGTGTGGGTGGTTCAAAATCAACTTCGATGGGGTGGCCAAAGGGAATCCAAGAAATTTTGGCAGGGGAGGCATACTCAGAGATGATGAAGGAAAAATATTAATTGCCTTTGCAAAAAATTTGGGGACTCAGACGAACAATATGGCCAAAGCCAGAGCTCTCTTTCAAATTCTCCAGCTCATTAGTAGGATGGACATAGACCACTTGATCATTGAATGGGACTCCCTCCTCATTATTAATATTCTCAAAGGTAATGGAAACCCCTCATGGTCTTTGTCAAATATTCTTCAAGAATGTAAAAAATTTATTAACAGATATTCTCACACTGTCATCCAACACCAATATCGGGAAGGAAACAAAGCGGTTGACTGGCTCGCCAACAAGGGGGTGCTTGAAAATAGTATTCAGGTATGGAGGAACTCTTTCCCCCATAACCTTAGAATAGACCTATCTAGACCCAATGTCTGCACTCTCTAATATTCTCTTGGGGACCCACAAAATCCAAGTGGTTCGTAAGGGTTTTCCTACTAAAGTGATGGGTCATAATGCCTAGTGGAATGCACCGCCCACTATGGCACTCTCTCTTTGGCCCCGTATCATTCCCTCTAAGCTTCACAAAAATCCAAGAAAGTCTTCTCATATCATTTATGGCCATGTCACCAAGCCTCATGGACAAATACCAATGATTAAGTGGTAAATATTCATAGGTGGATACCACCCTTTGGATCCTAATCAATAGTAGCACAAGCACCATGGGCAGATGCTAATGATGAAGTGGCAGATTGTCAGAGGCGGATACCATCTTTCAAAATCCAACCAATAGATGCTAATGATGAAGGGGCATATCTTCAGATATGGATACCACCTGTTAGGCTCTAATTATTAGTGGCTCAGGCTCAGTCTTGGAAGCAGGTAAGATGTCACTCCTAGGGTCCACCACCACAACCCGTATGTCCAAACCCACCCCCACATTTACCGTAGTCATAGTGGTCCAATTTTCAACCATGGCACACCTCCCATCCATGCTCACCTTAACAATTTTCATAGCATTGGTTTCCCCACTTTGGCGTAGGAAGTCATCATGATCCTAATTACCACTAATCTCCATTTTTGGGCTCGTTGCATTTTGAAGCATTCCTTCTCCCTTCAACCAGTGTATGTAGTTTCACCCACAAATTTCCCTATGACTTGGCATAACATCTATAGGTCTCATACTAGCCAACCAACCAAAGGTTACCACTTCCATCTCAGAATCCCCATCCAAACCGTCTCCTCCACCAAATTCCACATTACTTTGCTCTCGATAAGCCCTTGGAACCATTTCCATTTTAGACTCCCATGTGATTACCCTCACCCAAGATTTTATCTTAGCTATGTCAGGTTTGTCAATCACCTCAGAGTTTCTCTGTTCAAAGCTGTATCTAGTGAGCCCTCCTCTACCTGCATTAACTCCCCTCTACTTTCGATGGCCATCATTGAACCTAACACTCTCTTCCTGGAGGATGATATCCATAAAATCTTCCTCAACCATGGTTTCATTCTTTTTTTTAAGAAATTCAGCGGACACAATGAGGTGATCACCAAATATTTTGTTAATACCTAGGTCAATGGGCATGTCCTAGTTAGGGGAATAAAATTATCTGTTTTTGCCAAGACGTTAGCAAAAATTACAAAAATTTCCAACGAAGGCTTCAAGCTCTATAGATACAACCATTCCATTCAAGAGGAGCTCAAGCATTTTGCGAATAAAGGGAAGAAACTAGTGAGATATGACAAAGGTATCATCCGTGAAAGGATCCCTAACCATTCGGGTAGGGCTTTGATCCCTGTCGAATGAACTGGTGAGAATTTTCCACTTGGATTTCCTTAGCATGCTCTAGGATATTAAGGAGGTCAATGTTCCTAAGAACCTAATATGGTCCATAGAAGTCTCAATTGAGAACTACTAGAAAAAGGAATACTCACATATTAAACATCAAGGGTTGTTCCTGGTCATTTATGACCATATGCTGTAGAAGATCATCTACAAAGTGGAGTCGAGTCCCTTCATGAGCACTGATGAGGACCTTATCAAGGTTGATGCCATAATGCAAAGTTGTAGCTCTAACAACTGCAAAGGCAACGGGAACTCTAGTGATAAATGCAAAAGCATTGAGTAGATCACTTCTGAGAGCACCACTCCTATTTTGGATAAATCCCTAGCGGATGCAAAAGAAATGGTAAACTCAAAATGGGACCCTTACGAGATTTTTAAGGAGATGCTGGAAAACATATACCAATCCCAGTATAAGGCTCTCATCGACATTGATCATGCAATCAAAATTTCCAAAGCCATTATGTCCAGCAAGTCCGAGAGCTTTCAGGTGATTCTTCCCATTGAGAAGACCACTGCTGGTGAGTCAAATCCGAAGTAAACTATTGGGCCACCCCTTTGTCCTTTGTTCTGGATAGGTTTATCCTACATATTTTTGGTTTGCTCTATCCGTTTCTCGGTGTCTATTTTTCAGTTGATGTTATTGTTCATATCTAATTTTTGCTAATCCTTGTTTGGGTGGGAAGTTTCCTTTCTATTCTATTTTTTTTTCTGTTCCACTTGTACAAGTTTTAGGGACCCTTTCAAAACCCTTTCTACCAATAAAAAAAATATAGGTATTAAATTAGTGATAGAAGGTATTATTTGTGAATTTAAATAATGCAATGCACAAATAAAAAACACATCCACAATGAGACAAAATATTTCAAAGAACATAAACCAGATTTCATATTATATTCAATGTCTTATGGCTACAATAATAGGGACTAGTGGTGTGCTTAGGTTTCCTAAAGAACACAATACAATATTCACCCTGTTCAAATGTCATAACATGGGAATGCAATCTACTATCCTAATTGTAGAGACATATAGACTCTAGCCCCTCAAGCAACTCCTAGAAATGATCTTAGGTAGCTAACTCAACTCTTGGTAGTACTTGCATAAAGCTAAGAAGAACTGAGAATATGGAAAATAGAGACATGAAATAAAATACAACCAACCCAGACAAAATGCTCAGAATACTTCTCTTGCAAAATTTTGTAGTGGTTTCTTGATGATGACTTTTGGCTGCTTCAATTCCTTATGTAGCCTAGTTGCCCAAGATTTTTTACAATTTCTTGATGATGGTTTAGCCACGTGTATGATACTTAGCCCTATTTATTTTCAACTTCTTGGGTGTGTTACAACTAAAAATTAGTTGATGCAAGTTGTCAAAATTTATTTTTAAAATTAAATTCTGATATTATCTATTTGTTTTCCTCTATGGTGGGCCCTTACTCAACTTTTATAGCTTTATATTTTTTTTCAGAAGCATCAAGACCAAAAGAGTAGCAATATGATTCCATACATTATCAAATAAGGTTATGGTTGGCTTTATATCCTTGTCAATAATCATAATTTTTATTGATATACCCTTTAAAAAATAGACTAATTTTTGACAGTGACTTCTATAATATTATGGACTAATAAAGTCAACTCTTTCAGTTCTTGGCCCAATTTTTGTGTGTCTTGTTCAGTGCACTTGAATTCTTCTATTTCCTTAGTGATAAGGAATTTTACATTCTACTCTATTGTAGGCTCTCCAATCATATTATACTATATTTTTCTTTGGTCATCTACTTCTTTGACTAATACATATATTTCTTGTAGGGTGCTTTCCCAGTAAGACTTTTGATGGATGAAGGCATTTAGTCTCTCTAAAATTATATTCTACAATCAT
The DNA here is from genome assembly GCA_028583015.1 of Wollemia nobilis. Lineage (NCBI taxonomy): Eukaryota > Viridiplantae > Streptophyta > Pinopsida > Araucariales > Araucariaceae > Wollemia > Wollemia nobilis. Next base: position 11,228,266 of record JAQPPZ010017000.1, on the reverse strand, counting down.
GGATCTATCCATCTATAGTTAAAAATTGTTTATCATCAATTTGATTATATTCTTATTTGTATTTTAAATATATAGGTTTAAATAATAATACCCTTTTTTCTTGTTCTCGCAATAAAATTTTGACAGTCTGATTCAACTGCATCAGGTCATAGTTCCATGAATATTTGTGACAAAGCTGCTAATTATTATTTTATATCTTCAATAAATCATTGTTTGTATTATTTTATGTAATTTGCACTATCAAGTGATCCTTTGGACTATTAAGGTACTTCCCATCTCAGTTGCTTGACTTCAGCTTACAGTTTTTGAATCTCAGCCTACATTAACTCTTTCTCTATTTGTATGTTGCCTATCTCAGATGATAGGGCTGATTTATCTATTATATATTTCTTATGACAACCACCTGGGTTTGAGCTTGTATTTTAGCAAAAACTACTGGATCCTATTGATACTTGACATGATCTACTTGGTTTATTGGATCTACACACATGGCTTTGAATTTTTCTATAGATATGGTGGCTTCTAATGTGATAATTGGTTCCCCTAGAGCTTATGGTTTAGTGGATGTTATTTTTATTATGTTGTATTTAATTTTTTTTGGATTCCTTCCTTCTTGCATTTCTTGAAGCTACCTATGTTCATTGGTATCGAAAACTATAGCTTCTAATTTCCTGGTGAGAATGAAGCTTCTAGTTTGGGTCAAGTTCTCTATTCTTGCTTACTTATTATCAGGGTGATTCTCTGAACCCTTGGATGCTACTTCATAATTATGAAGAAAGTATCTACATACTCCACTTAACATGACCCTTTTTGTAGAATCCTAGAAATTTGAATTTCTTCTTCATTAATTATTGTTGATCATGGTTTCACTTGAGGCATGTAAGTGGCTATTGTTGTTTCTTCCTGGGTCAATAATTTTTTGTATTCTCTAAAAGTTATTGTTGTAAAATTCTTTTTGAATAGGTCACTATCTACTTACATTTTTTTAATCATTCATAGATAGATATTTCAAAGGTCGTAGAAGGTACATATATGAGAAAAAGTTCTAATTGGGTGACCTCGAGTTCTGTTATTTCTAGAACCATTTCAATTTCTTTTAGGTTCTTGCCTAATTGCTTTTACTATTGGATCTTGTATCTCTTTTGGTAAAATAGAGGGACTAAGGGGCAGATGCTTCTATAAAATCCTTTCTTATGGCCTTTAATTTTTTTGAATAGTGGTCTACTCTCCTAATTTGAGTGCAATCTCTTTTAATTGCATATTCTTTTCATAAGGATGCCAATTTCTGATTCATTTCTAGTCTACCTTTTGAAATGGCTAAAACAAATTGTCTTTAAATTTATCCTCTATAAGTATGACCATAGCAATAGGTACTAGAGGTCTAACATTATTGTTGTAAGTTTCAAAAGGATGGTAAGGGTACCATGAAATTTCAGCAAAAGAAAATATGTCCATTTTCTCCATAGCAGTTATCAAACTGAGTTGGCATTTATAAGTATAATGGCCTATCTTACAAGGAAACACTATCCATGTGAGCTTCACCTTCTTCTTGAGAAACCTCATTTTTTACTCCTATGCTATCTGCCTTGGAATCTCAAGATCCGCAATAGACATTGGGTAATACTTTGATAATGCTTTAGGAGGGATATTTGCTTCATAGATTCGAATGAATATTACATTTTCTATAAAGAAGACATCACCAACCACTTTTTATTTAATAAATCTAATTATTCCCTTCCCTATTCTATCTAGTGGATATCCATAATGCAGGCAATTCATTTCTAGTAAGAAATCATTTAAGAATTAGGTATAGCTAGACCACCCTTCATGAATCCAAGGGAGCCTATCCTGGACTAGTTCTTCGTAAGTCCCTTCCCATATTTAAATTATTGATCTATTCATTTAACACACTATTAGGTGAATTAGGAGAGAAAAATAAGAACATATAGACATTGATTCATGTTGTTGCAAAATTGTAGTTTGTAGGGCTTTGAATTTCTTGTGCATATTATTGCTTATTACATATTCCTAATTATACATGGAAGGCTATCCCCACCTATTGCATTGGCTTACTATCTATAAGACTTCTCTAGCTATCCAATTTAAATATATTTCCTCTATGAGTATTTTTATTATATCTACCTAATTCCTTACACAGGGGTGCAATTCTGATTTATGTATGAGAAAATTATAAGATACATGTTCATTTTGTTCAAAAAACCTGGGATAGAAAGAAGTACGTGTGAGTGAAAATAGATTGCTCTTCTATATTCTATCGCTGCACTTGCATGATTACTTTATTTCATCTAGATTTTCTGATGAAATAAGTAGTGTTGATAGTATATGCTTTTCATTTAATTTACAGATACAAAGGACCATTTGTGAGCTTGTATATTCTCTCTATCACTATGGTGTTTTGGAATTCACACTTAACAGAGCTGGAGGAGGCCATGTTAATGTTCTTCTATTCTTCTTTATGTATTTGTTAATGTATGATAATATTCACTCTTACTGGTGTATTATGATAAACTCTTGCTAGACTATGTGACTTTATAGTAGACTATACAGGTTGAGCATGTATTAATATAGTCTTGCAACATGTAAATTTTAATCAAGCCTAAGTAATTTTTTAAATTTGAGCAACAAATTTCTACCACCTCCTCAACCAGGTCATGAATCCTATTATTTTTAATTGTCATTAAGACCTCACCACCTCTCATGATTGGTCTAAGAGTTGATTTGTGTATGCAAATCAATGTTGCTGATCACTTTTTGAAGATTTTCTCTATTTTAAACTCACCTATAGGGTTATGCGTAGCATAGATTTTGACTTGATATTCAGGTTATCTCGATTTTTTGCTTACCTCTAATGACACCATCCACTCTAGTGATCTAGAGCATGAACCATTTAATGTTAATTGTTGAATTCTTTCATCATGCGATTAATCATGATATTCAAAATTATACATCGTTCAAGGATATTAATTCATCGGGTTTGCTAGCCATTAATGATTATGAGCACGGGTGAAAGAACCAATGGGATGGAAGTAGAAATAATGATAAATCATTTTTTGCCATTGGTTATCCAATGTCATAGCTGATAAGCTATGGTTCATCGGGTGAAATATACACCTAACTTAATTCCATCGAATGAGTTATACATTTAGCACTTAAGCATCAAAAGGTATAGTTGATGGAAATAGGATTTTATTTAGTTGTAATCATTAGATTCATTGGTTAACCAAGGTCGATCAAGACTAAATTCTTGGGTAGATAATACAAAAAATAAGGGGGTGTTACTCGAGCATTACAATCGATGGGTGTGAGTTAAATAAGCAAATAGGAAAAAAACCAATCATGCTTGGCCAATTTTGTGGGTGAATGGGCAGACTAATAAATTTACAATAGATGAAACAATTGACCAGTGGGGTATGAGCGGATATAATAGCCGAACAATAAATTTTGAGTAACGAAATTAGGGGTGGTGCTAGTTTATTATTTTAGGAGCAATGAGGGGAAGCATTTTAATGTGGTGAAGACCCTTAACCAAGTTAATATTATCCAACCAATGGGATATTATCGATCAATTTTCCTAAACTCACCCACCTCATTGATTTTTTCTTATCGATCAGATGAAGATGGTTGAGATGAATGATCAATGATACATCATTGGATGAATGGGTTGACTGATATTTTTTAGAAGAAGTCCAAGGCAAGATGATTTATTATAATTATGAAGGGGGATGACATCAATTGCACTACTAAGACATTAAGGACCTAAGTATAAGTGAAATAATTTTATTTAATTTTTTGGCCAATCAGATGTTGTCATACGAGTCATACATCTTGGGAACATAAGGAAATGACCATAAGCTATGATATACGATAGGAATTATATGTTCATAAAATTGAATGGGACTATTAGTTGGATCATGTGATGAGAAGGGTGGATTGGGTGACTTAGCCACTAGACACTTTCAGGTCATATGTGATAGTCGATGGGTACATGGGTGGTCAGGAAAAAAAATACGTTAGCTGAGATAACCACAACCTTTTAGTTGATCTATTACGATAGCTAATAGGAATTTAGCGGGTAGAATAGAAAAAATTTGGGACTAAACAACTTCATGTCTATATGGATTTGAAGGAATCAGTTGGATATCATAACTCATAGAGTTTTTCGAGCATAAGGTCTAGGCAATGGCTCTTTTTGTCGAGTGCAGAGACTAAGATAAAAAATCTTGGGAAACTTTGACTTATTATATTTACATATATTTAAAAAGAGGGGGCATTTATTATGTGATAATCACCCTCAAAAACATAGAAATAAATAAATAAATTAGCATATTGATGACTATTGCTAAGACTTAGGGGGATATGTGAAGTCATGGTGATCTTCTTGTAAATTAATCTTGGAATTTTAATTTTTTGGGTGACTTATGTGGACCATGAAAAATAAAAGGGGTAAGCCTTAATAAAATGACATGATATATGTATGATCTAACAAAGTGGTTTAAATGGATAGGTAATACTTATGGAATTATGAGGTAAAAATTATGAATATCTTGAATTATGATGAATTATGGAGTGACTATATATGGTATGTATAAGAATATGAATGGATGAAGGTGGATGAATAATAGAAATAATTTATGAAGTGAAAGCTTAGATGGAGACGAAGGATAATATAAGGGTTAAATGGAGATGATAGGAATGAATTTGTAAAGGTTATTTCTAAATGAATTAAGTACAAGATAACCTAAACTTATACCTTCCAATAACACAAAGATATTTTCTTAGAATATTATGACTCACCTAGGACTTATTCACCTTGGGAATTGACCATTGCATCCTATAATAACCTATACACTCAATCTTGAATTCCTTTGAAAAATTATGGGTGTAATATAAGTTGGGATTTTTTTGAAGCCCAACAAGATGATAAATATTTAGAGTTTTATTTTTATCATTTTGGTTATAATAGATAAGTAAAATAACACTTATTCTTCTCAATGATATATTTTGGTTCCTTTTTGTTACCTTATGGGTTTGGGTTTAAAGGAGTAAACTAAAACCTTTAATTAAGAGGAGCCCTAAAGTCAAGTTGTTCTAAAACTTAAGAGGAGTTGTGAGGATGCAAAACTCAGGTGTTTTATGGATGATACACCCCACGTGGTGAACCTTGGGTGTACCCTAAATTATGGAGGATTTAGTGAAGTCCTTAGTAGTGAGGTTAGGAATATTATTCTTACCACAAATATTAGGAATTCATCCATAAGAGAATCTAGTGATGGCCTTTGAATGAGAGGATCGATTACCATGTGTATTATCACATAGAGTGATAATTACCTTAATTATCCCATCACATAGGTGTGGTAATTAAGCATGAGAGCTATTGTTAACATCCCTTTTTTAATGGACTAAAAATGGAGAATCTTTATATCATGGTAAAATTATCATTTACTTTGGGAGAGTGAAAGAAATGTAGGGGACCATTGAAGGTGTCTATTCTTAACTGTGGATATTTAAAAGAGTGAACCCTAAAAATTATAGGATGTTGGTCTATGCTATCCACTTGAGAGTCATATACAACGATATTATCTCAAATGTAGTTATGCCTTGTCAAAGACAAATATTATTAGAACTACTTTGTGAACCTTTTCAAAAAAAATCTCTCACTAGGGATGGATTAAGATGGGTTGTTATAATAATAGCTATCCAACGTTATGTTAAAGACTTGTAGAGGGTATTTACTTAGTTTAAACCCCTTAGATATATTATTTGAAGCACAAGCATGATTCATAATAATGTAAGCATGGTGCACTATGATGACCAGAAAAAATGTGATAATATGACAAATTATGATGACATGGAACTTGATAGTGTCACCCATTTTCAGCCTATGCATTCTTATATACAAGGTATTGAAGTGGAACCTAATGATAGGATTTTTTATATAGTCCATACAACTGATGTGGTGGATGACGTATCATGACATATGGTAGTCTCTACAAATAATATCGTAATTGATATGGTAGGGAAGGTAGAGCAACATGTAGTAAGTGAGGTAGTAATCTATACAACTAGTGTGTAAAATGATATGGTATATCACGATATGGCTAGCATTGATGTTGATGTGGTAGATAGATAGATGGAAAAAATTGCATAATATATAAAAATTGACATGGCAGGTTGTATTTCACTTTTTATATATACATCCATTATTGACCAATTAACTCATAAAACATGACAAGTAGCTCACACAATTCATAGTAGACTTTACAAAGTATGAATTTTAGAGAAAATTAGGATAGAAAAAGTCATACAATGTAGTTCATAAGTCAATAAAACATTTAGTGTCTGAAAAATGGAGCATTTTTTATTGGTACTTTGTCTAGTGGCCAACATAGTTAACACATAGGTGGAAACTCTATTATCATGACAAGTGGTAACATATGAATTATTAGTACACTGATCAATCAGTACATACTTTCCCAAACTCATTCACTTGTGTAGTGACACATGACAACCTATCCTTTATTGTAGGTTCTATTTTTTTTAATTTTCAAAATTTTTAGAGGTATATTTTATGATTTTAGGGCCAAATTTCCAAGAGCCATAATTTTTACATGTGGAGGTATTTTGAACCCTTTATTTTAATTGTATACTTATTTTATATCTATACATAGATGATTTTGTTTAGGTTACAACTACATATAAAATATTATATTTCTATAGGATAGTTGTGGATCCGTATGTGCTCCTATTGAGTGGTATAAACTATGCTACTTAGATAATTAACATTGAAGATTACTTCAAAGATAGTATTTACTTAGGTATTTGAATGAACAACCTTATAATTATGATACTAAAAAATTGAAGAAAATATTCAAGGACAATAATCCTAAGGATCATGGTATCATAGTCATTCAAATTCACAATATTAATGACACACATGCTAGTATCACCACAAAACATAATGTATTGCTTGAGAAAATTTCAAAATTAAGTGATGATATATGTTTCCTATAAATTTATAGGTTTGATACTAAGATTACAATATTCTCCATGGATATATTTGACACCATTGATGAATATATTAGTCATTTCAAAATATACAAGAAGATGTTTAGACTACAATAGGACTCCATGAGGAGAGAGAAAAAGGACATGACACTTTATATAAGTAAAATAACATTGAACTATTGAATATTATATTCAATAATATTTCAAATACATGATAGTTGTTGTTTTTAATATTCTTTGCATATACTTTCCATATTCTTCTACACCATTTATTGATAAGATATTGAAGTGAATTTTCCATCATTAGGCTAGAAGAGAAAGGTGTAAGGGGAATATTATATTCAATCAAGCTCACTCTAAGGAAGCTATTTACAAAGCTCAAAATGATAATAAGCCAAAATAAATAAGAATAATATCAATAAATCCTTTTAAAATTCTACCTATAATTTTTGTAAAGAGGAGGGTCACAAAGCAAAACTTTGCTAGATATGCTTCAAGGAACTTGAGAAAGAAACAAGAAATGGGATGTTGATGCTAATCTCTTCTATGCACAAGATAAGAATAATTTTGATAGAGAAACCTCATAAGAACATATAGATATATATTCAAAATATTATAATTCCACCTCTTTGGATAAGAGGATTTTATGTTCAGGATAACTAGACAACATAAAAAAGCACAAAAAATATTTGTATGATTACAACAAATCACATTTATAGAAGTGAAATGTTATTGGAGATAAAATTTTCATTGTAGGTTGTTGGATGTTTAAAAATAACATTGGATATTATTATTTTTATGAGATAATTTGTATTGCTATTTTTGGTCCTAATATTCTATCTATTTATCACATTACTTGTTCAAATAAGAAGATATATTTTTGGGATAATCATTGTATAATTAAGGATATAGATAATGAATTTTAAAATGATTTCTTTTGGATAATGTGATGAGTTTGACAAAATATATAATTTGGAAGAAAAACTATTTTTTTTATTTCCTCTTCTAGGAAGATAAATTATATTGGTATGGTTACACATGCAAATAATGAGTCATTAGTAGTATCATAGGCTTGGTGTCATGACCCGTCCTTGGCACATTCTATAAATTATATGGATTCATACTTTGTTAAGTTTTTTTTGCTATTTTGATCATTTTAGGATTGGTTATGCAAAATATTTATGTTACAAAGAAGTGCAATGCCAACTATTTATGAAATGATGGACTATTTTATGTTTAATCTATACAAGGACAAATATGTTATGAAAAGAAAATATTGAAACTTGATGAAAATAATGATAGATTTGTTCTTTCTATGTATGCTAAGCAATTTTGGTAATATTTATTAAATATGATAATGTAACTACTTGGATTATACAGGATATCAACAAATGGATTGGAGAGCTAACAATGGATCTATACTAATTTAAAAAAATATTCAAATTAAGTCATAAATTGATTAATGTTTGGTTTGTGTTATCTTGTTAAAGGAATAAAGGCCACTTTTATGTCTTTTTTATATGTCAAATAATTATTATGTAAAAATTAAGTTATTATTTTAATTGTTGAATAAATATTATGAAAACAAGGTACCAAGCCCAACATGGGTTTATGGTTGTGACTTTTAAAGTAGGAAATGGCTGAGATGCCTAGTTCCCATGTTGCATTATATTGGAGAGGTAATTTGGGGTGGTAGGGATGTAGTGGGAAGTAAATGAAAGTTAGAGTGATGATTGAAAGGGCATAACAAAGTGATGGAAATAATTTTGCTATCGAGGGGGATCAGAGAGATGTTGAGAAAAGAAAGAAGAAAAAATGGATTTGAGAAGTTTTTTGGTCTTGGTGTGTGATAGGAGTGAATGAGTGGAACTAGCTAGTTTTAATAACACCATCAAGAGTGAACAAGTAGAAATCATTGGTTTTGATAGCACCACTGAGAGTGAATGATTTTAATCTTGTTGGGTTGGATAGTGCCACTATGGGATAACGAGATCATCTATGAAAATTGATAGAGCCATTGAGGTAGGAACTTGACCTAAAATTTGGGTGTAAACTTGATAAGCTCCTTGTTTAAGTAAAACTCTAGTTATTTTAGGAATATAACTATTCAAAGAAGTCATGTTGATAAATAGTTCTTCTTGTGAATAATGAAATAGATAGATGTAAGCACTTGTGCATCATTTATTTCTTAGAAATGTGTAGGATAAGAGGAAAAGGATTTAAGCCTATGTCTCAATAGGAATTCTAGGTAACAGTGACTTAACCATATATTTTTGAATTCGTATAGGACAAGGACTTTCGTAAGTAGTGAGACTTCAGTTTCATAACCCTATACGAGTTGTGGAGGAAAACTATTTGAGTAAGAATAAGGGTGATGTAAACTCAGTTTTAGATTTGGGTAGTTCAATACTTAACAGAGGGAATATCAATAATGGACTGTCGGTGTACATAAGTAGTCTGTCATCTAGTTGGGTAATGTTGATAGAGATGTATTGCACCTAATAAGGGAACCTTTAGAACTATATCTCTATAAAATTAATGGAAAATAGTATCACAAAACCTACTGATGTTCTATATAAAACCTTGGATTGGGCCGCCATGGAAGATCGTATAGTATAAAATCTCTTGTAGTTGCATGTGTTGTGAGAAATTGAGGTATGTATAGGAATTACCAAAACCTTCTAAAAAATGGGTTGGCTTGAAACATTAATATGTTGAGTATGTTTTTAGACATGGGTCCATATGCTCCAAGTAAAAACACATTGATATTAAACTAGTATGGATTGGTTGTTCCATGAGAAATTGATTAGATTTTTAATCCTAGTTGTTAAATGAACATTGAGCTATATCAAAAATAAGGGTTGAGAATAAGCACCTATTTGAGATGATTTGGTATTCTATATTTGATCTCCTTTAAATAAGGACTAAATCAAAGGATATTAAGAGGTTATTTATGTTTAGATTCAAATAAAAAATAGCAAATATTGTTATAGATGTTTTAGATAGCGAACTCTTGGCTTGAGTGTAGACCATGATATCAGGAAGAAGGGATATTAAAGAATATCCTTCCTTCCTTTGTGGATATGGCAAACAGTTAATCATGTTCACGAGTTACCTTATGGTTGTCGTAGGTTGGATATTATGAAGTTTTAGTGAAAACTCAACTCATAATAAGAGTGAGTTCAATATTGTTTTTTTTGAGGAAAATATGCTTGTATTATTTATGTAGGTTATGGAAGTGTATAGTGGAATAATGAAATTATTCAAATAGTACTTTTGTAGTCTAATTATGTAATTAGAGACTATAGTAATTTGAAGAAATAAATCATATTGTAAACCCGAGGATTATGGAACTTCGCTGGTGGAAATATAAGGTTTATGAATTGTACCTTAAAGATTTATGTAAGGGGGTTGTTCCTTTTACAAAATTAATAATGCAAAGGGATTTTAATGTTAGGTTTTCTCTTAGGGTTTTTCTCATAGGGTAAATAAATAATTATGTTGTGTGGTTATGTATGGGATCTTCATTGGATGTGGATATACTTTTATCATATATTTTAAGTTAAAGTGATTAAAGGATATCTATTAAAGATGTAAATGTTTTAAATGGATTGTTTTTTTTTTGGGAAATGGTATAGAAAGGAATTTTATGAAGGATGTTATAAAAGAATTTGGATTAGAAGTATGTATCTCCATTTAAGTGGTATTATTAATGATTGTATAAGTGATGCATATTTTTGAAATAGTAATTAGTTAATAATGAATACTTATGGGTGTATTGGTTATAATATGACTTTCTCTAGTACTAAAGATAAATACGAAACTCTTTTTGATTTATTATTAAGTGGATGCATTTCAATTCCTATTGTGGATCTTGCTAATATGAAGGATTAAATAGATGTTGTTTTGATTTAACAGTATTTTAGCAAACATTGGGTAATAATATTAAGGATGTTTAATTATTAATTTACATGGAAATAGAGAAGTAATTAATCCTCTAAGCATAATAGGGGGAACTAATGAATACTAGGTCCAAGGATTGGGGAGAGGTCTAACTCAAACAAACATGATATGGATAGGCAACTCCTACACACAAATACCACTCGCATAGAAGGACTTATGTGGAGTAGAATATTGATGTGTTCTCTCAAAGTAATGGAGGTATGGTCAACACTAGCTAAATGGATCCATGATAAAGATAGGTTAACCCATTGTAAAGACACCTAGTGCTCTTGCATAGCTTGAATTATGTAAGGGTGAGGATAGGTGTGCCTCAAGGAATATCTATATAGAACTATGATACTAACATATGTAGTTTGATATTTAAAAACAAAAATAAGTTGGAAAGTTTTGGGAAGTGATATTTGGTATTAGAGCATTATTCATAGTGTGAGAGGTTCACTATACAAAATTAGTCTTGTTATGTAATAGAAAATATACTTATGAAGGAATTGAACCTTGCCAATAGAATTCCCATTAGATTAAATATGTCTGAATGGCTTGAGATGATTAGGTAAATAATTAATAATAGAAGGAGCAATTTAAAATAAGTAGTTGCTAATGAAATTTCTACTATTGATTCTATGTATGTCCAGGGACAATACCACCAAAGAGAAGAAGAAGTTCTATTCCATAAAAAAGGTAAATATGACAGAATAATATAGAGAATAGAACTCTGGATGTAGGTTCGAAGAACCCTCATAATGAAAATAAAAAACTTACTAAAAATAAGAATTTGAGAAAATTTTCACCATCTGACAACACACCCAAAAGGAAAAAAGATTTGGAAAGAAGTTTATAAATTTTTGGAAAGGATTATAGAAGACCTCAATAAACTTGTATTCTTGAGAAGGAGGCCAGAAAATATGCCAATTTTGAAGTTAGAATTCAACAAGGATATTTGACGATAAAGAAGCTAGAAGAGGCCACTAGATTTGAGAGATTTGAAGACTGGTTTGTGAAGGAGAGAAGTTTTAGTTTTCACAGCAGAAGTTAAAGAGTCATAAGACAATAAATTTAAGAAAGAGTTGGTAGAAAAATAAGGTAGCAAACCAAGAATATTGCAAAGCATTAGAAAGAGAAAAGAAGACTGCAAAGTTAATGACAACAAAATGATGGAGGACTTGGCTGCATTAGAAGCTGAAATTACAAAGTTTAGGACAACAAGAAGGAAACAAAGCATATCAGATTGGAACTGTAAATTTAAAAAACTCGAGGCAAAAAAAAAGGTGAGTCAAATCACAAATAAAGTAAGCTACATAAGTAGACCAAAATGTATGCAATATTGGTGCAAAATGTTCATTATTTGAACATTCATATTAGCTTATTATTAAGTCTTCAAAAGCACCGTATTTGAGGTTTTAAAGTTGCAAGAGGAAAGGTCTCAAGTTTATGTTTTCAAGGTTGGAGTAGAGTGCATTTACAAGGGATTAAAAAATACACAAAATAAAGGAGAAGTTAAATATAATACAAGGAAAATAAAATATCAACTTCTTACTATCTATTGGAAAAAAAATAAGCCAATATTGTATAGCAAATATTGGTAATTTTTTTGGCATAATTTAGAAGCTTGGAGCCACCATAGAAGACATCACCAAGCATTGAGCCAAGAAGGAGATGTGGTAGAAGAATAGCCAAAGAATAAAAGGTAATGTAAAAGAGAAATCACCATTACCACATCTTGGTAAAATAGAACCACCAGAGGAATAGAAAAAAGGAGAGGTGTCACCACCACATTTGATAGGATAAATCACCATTTTGTGAAAGAAAGGGTGACAGTTAAAATTATGGGGGAGTAACCATTTGAAATTCATTAGATTGTGTCTCCTTAAGCCACATATAACATCTAACAAGCACCAAAGTGCCATAAAAAAATAAGGTTTAGTCATAAAAGTACCATTAGTGAGCAAAGCAGTGCAAGAGCCAAGGATATTCCACATTGAAGGTTTGAAAATACTGCATTATCTTAAAAAACCAACCAACAACATTAACCAACATAAAGGAGAGGTATCATTCATAGCAAAGGAGGTTAGTTGCAGCATCAAGCATTACAAAGTGAAGAAGGAGCAAGCTTATCATCAAAGGAGCCACATTGAAACGATATAGTGCTTGTAAGAACATTATAAAGCAAAAGAGAGTGCTACATAGAAGATAGTACATGAAATATAGTTACAAAGCATAGCACCACATGGAAGGAGCTTTATAAGAGATAGTTACACATAAAAGGAATATCACAAAGATAAGAACAATACCACATGGAAAATAATTATTCCTCTACCAAGCAAATAACAGAGAAGGAATTTAACACCATGTGTCAAAAAATACAATGTGATAGGAGTAGAAATAATGTTACAAAGAAGAAGTTTCATCACTTGGAATGACAAGTAGGTGAAGAGTTTTGTTGCCAGGTATCACAGTGCAAAAGAAAATTCCAAGGGAAGAGGAAAAGTATGCCTTGTATGAGTGAAAAATATCACATTTATTCATGGAATAAGAAGGTAATCCAAGAGAACATAACATAGCATAGTGAAGTGAAACCAACAACACAATGGAAGGAGAACGTAACCAACAACATGTTGAAGTTAGTCAACAATGTTGAAGGTGCCAAAAGGGAGTGCAATTAATGTTGTGTCATAAGCATTGAATATGGAGGAGTGAACAACACTTTATTACAAGTGCAAGTTGCAGAGGAGTCAAAGGAGAAATAGAACTCATACACAATACACATCCAAGTCAAGAAGGTATTAATATTTATTTAAATAAAATTGCATTTTTATAAGGTTAAAGGAGAAATAAGGTACATTAATGCTAAGGTCAAAACTAGTTAATATTTATGCTTGAGATTAATTAGATAATTGGAGGTATAAGGAATTGCATTGATATATTATTGCCTTACATGAATTATTGAAATATTTGAAAACCTTTTTGAAGCAAGAAATATTCAATTGAATAACATTTGAAAATATTTTATTCAAAGTACAAGAAATATTTGCAAATAACCCATTTGGAGGAAAATGGAATTCTACATAGAAATTTAAACATTAAATTTGTAAATATCCATAGTTTCTAAATTTCTAATTAGGGAGATATAAGGAGTTAGAAACTATTCTATTGAAAATTAAAAGAATAAAAACATAGAAGCTATTGAAAAGTTGGCAAATTACATTTGGAATCCATATTTAAAGTTATTGAAGATAGAAAATATTAGCAATTGAAATTTCATTAAAGCTTTCTATTCATTCATAGGGAGAAATAATATGAAAAATATAATTTTAACATTAGGGAGATAAAAGGGATTCAACTCAGGGAAAATCTAGAAAGCTAAGTACTTTATCAAGATTATAGTACATTCAAAATACTTGCAAGATATAAAGTATTTTATAAAACTTAAGAGTTTGAAATATTTTATAAAAGTTGATCTTATACTAGGGAGCCAAAAGGAATACTACTGTAGAGCTAAAAATGTGACACTATGAAAGCAATAAAGAAATCAACTCAAAGAGACAAATAACTGCACAAAATAGAATATATTTCAATAAATGAGGAGGAGCTAAAAAACTCCTTGGTACAATTATTCTGCCTTAACAGAGTTGATTTGATACAATAGATACAATTGCTAGGGTTCTTCAAAACCCTAGCTATACAAAAATGAGTGTCTTCAACTATGCTTCACTCCCAATAGAATGAGTGGGCTTGTGAGATATCCGATTCCAGGCCACTCTAGCTTCAACAGCTATCCAATATTGAATGAGAACCTATAGATCTACATACACATAAATAGACAAGGAGATTAGTAATACCTATGAGAGCTCCACAGCGTAAATTGTCATAAATCTTAGCCAACATATTGAAGAGGAACATAAATTAAATTGAAATGCCTTGGAGTGAAGATTTTACCAACTAAGCTTTCCCAACCTAACTCAACAAAGCTCCTTGCCAACCTACTATTTTTCTTGAGACCCCTTCAACCCCTCAGTTCCACAATTCCTCCTTTTATATTTCTTTGAAAAGTGGCATCCCAAGGCAAGTATCAGGGAGGTCACCAACCCTACAACCAAAAATTATAGCAATTTTATGTTGTCTAATTTTTGGAGTATTAAGAAAGTAGATCTTACTTTCGCCATAGTTTACTTTCTAACCTGTTGTAAGTTCATAATTATCAAAGATGTCTTTCAACACCCTGGCTTGAGAAATGGAGGAATTGAAGGTGATGATAGTATCATCAACAAACCATTTATTAGAGATATGGTTTAAATGTAATATTCGTCTATCACCACCTATATTCCTCTCAAAGGTGGCTTTAGTGATATATCTTCCAAGGATTTTAACTA
The DNA here is from genome assembly GCA_028583015.1 of Wollemia nobilis. Lineage (NCBI taxonomy): Eukaryota > Viridiplantae > Streptophyta > Pinopsida > Araucariales > Araucariaceae > Wollemia > Wollemia nobilis. The sequence goes on along the minus strand of JAQPPZ010017000.1, from coordinate 11,212,910 downwards.
AAATTATGAAGAGTTAAGGTGATAAAGGATCACCTTTTCTAAGACCTCTTTTACTTTGGAAGTATATTGTTGTTGAACCATTCACTAGAATTAAAAACATGGGTAAAGTAAAACAAGAAATTAGGAGATCAACCCAAATATAATAAAAACCAAAACCCCTAACACTCCAATAAAAAAACCCATGAAACTTTATCATAAGCCTTATTCATGTCTAGTTAACAACATCTCCTCTTCTATACTTTTATCAATTCAATGCATAATTTCATGGATGGTTATAATCCTATATAAAATCTACTTTCCTTTGACAAACCCCCTATTAAGAATTTATAATAAAAGGAAACACCACCTTGATTCTATTTTCTGGAGTCTTAGACATAATTTTATACAAGGCATTGCAAAGACTAATATGTTTAAACTCAAAAAAATACCTTGCTCTTACAATATTAGGAATGAGGGCTAAGAAGGTAGAATTAACATCCTTATATATTTTATGATTCCTCTACACCTCTTTAACAACTTTAATAAATTTTGGATCTACAATATTCTAAAAATAGTAAAAAAACATAGGAAAACCATGAGGCCTAGGAGCTTTTTACCCTTTCATATTAAATAGGACTCTTAATTTCTTGATCCTTGAAAGGGCTCCATAAGTATTCATTCATCTTATAAGTAACCAAGGTTGGTGTATTATGCAACATATCAATCAGGGTTATGCACAACGGTGAATATTTTCCATTTGGACTAATATTTACATTTTCTAAAACTAAAATTGATGAGTTTGGGGGACATGAAGACTGGCCCTTTCATCCAAATTTTTTTATTTTTTTAATATGTCAGTTCGCCATCCATTGATAATAGTATTATGGATTTTTATAAAACTTTGTCACCATTTTTTCCAGAATGTGGATACTTTTCACCCAAAATTTTTAAAATTTTTAAAATATCCCACCAAGTTCACCAAGTATACCACTATATATAACTAACACACCAGCGATACTTTTCCACTTAAAACATTTAAACTATTACAAAATCAATAATTCTACCGAACTTTGGTCATGTGCAAAAACTAGTTGATTCGGAATAAAACTCTACGTAGATCCAAACTAGATTTTGTTCTACACCAGATCAAAATTCAGATTGTGTTCTACAACATATTGGATCTAGTTCTACAAAAAACAGATATCCATACGTAGTTATACAATAGATCAATATCTGGATCCTATTATGGAGAAGATCAATATCTGGACCCTATTCTATAGTAGACTAGATCCAGTTCTACAATAGACCAGTCTAGTTCTACAATAGATCAAACCTTATTATACAAGAGTCTAGACCCTACTTTGCAAAATATTGTTGCATTATACAAAACCCAATTTTGTAGTAGGTGGATTTTTGAACCCCGTTATACACCAAGCTAAAAACTATTAACCATTTTGTACAAGGTCAAACATCAGACCCCATTTTGCACCAGGTCGAACATCGAAATCCATTTTGCACAAGGCTAAGCATCATACCTCATTCTACACCAAGCCAACACCAAAATTTGGTTTGCACAAGATTGACATCAGATCTCGATTTGCACAAGGCCAATACCAGATCCCAATTTGTACAAGGCTAACACTAAATTTTGATTTGCACAAGGTTGATTTTCAGAATTTGTTCTGCGCCAGGTTATCTATTTCTCTTAAGATATTCTAAATATAAGTTGAAGTACTTATAGTAATAAGATTTATTTTTTCTATCAACTAATTACATGTTTTTATTTTGCTATTTTTCTATCATTTATTGAAAATATATCAATGTTTTTTTTTCCTTGTTTTTCTCTATTCTACCCTTCCTGCATGTCTTCAACACTAAATCTAAATATGGACCCTGTTCTGCACCAGAATAGATTATCGAACCACGTTCTACACTAGGTTCTCTATTTCTTTTAAGACATTGTGAATATAAGTTGAAGCATTTGTAGAAAATATGTCAATGCTCAATTTCAAACGTTTTTCTCTATTTTTACTTGTTCTGAATGTTGTCTTCTATTATTTTATCCTATGAAAACTTTTTTATTCTTTGTTTCTACTTATATCTGATTTTCTGTAATAATATTATAAAGAGGTAAATACTTCGGTAAATGTTTTTTTGTACTATAACATGATATTGTGTCATATATGTACCTCTAGTTATTTTTTGCATAGATAACTTATTTTCTAAATTTATTTTGAATTTGTATATTACATATTTTTGTGCTCTTATCAGTTACAAGTGTTATCACTATAAAATGTAGTAGTGACATACACTAACAAAATCACAATAAAATATGGTAGAAAATGGGTATTTATTTTCTAGTGACCGACCATATTTTTATTCTAGTTACAATATTATCTTGAGACCTAAAAGAAGTAATATCTCTTTAACATTTTATTACTTTTCTAAAATGAAAAACACTTTCTTTAATTGTAAAATATCATCCACCAACAATGGACATAACGAGACCAAATATTCTTCTGAAAAGAGTATTCTCAAATATTTTAGCCATACACCAAAAATAAACAAGCCATTGACATCCGTACAAATTTGAGGTACAAATTATTTTTGACTTACAAACAGTTAGTTGTATATTTTGTAATTATTTTCAATACTGCTTTCTTCCTCAAATAATTAGTTGTCAGTATATGCTCAATGATATAAATATTTTTTTTCTGTTTTTAAGTTAGTTTTTTAAAATCTAAAAATGGTAAAGAATATTATTGTATGCTACTATGCAGAATACCCTGTTGACCCTGATAACCATTCACTTGAAGATATTTCTCACCAATATATACCTTCTAAAGAAAATTCTCTAACCAATAACATCCAACAATCACTTGAACATATTCCTGACCAAGATATGCAAGTTGAAAATGATATTGATAAGTCAAATACACTATAAAATTCTTATGAATCTTCAAGTAAAGATTCTAAAAAGAGGAAGAAAAATTATAATTAGATTATCATTTATGAATGAATGGGAAAAACAAATTCCCTGGATTGAGGTAGTCTTGATTGTATACAACCAGTTCAATAAAAAATAATGTAGATGTAAAATTTGTAGTTGGAAACTAGATAAATATCACAAGTTGTAAACTAAGAAAGATGCAATAGAAAAACATGTTGGTAAATTATATGTAAAAGTTATAGGAAGTGATGGTAAAATTATAAAAGATGCTAGGTGGAAAGATGCATTAGAATGTATGCATATCAAATATGCAATAGATTATGAGAATCACTTAAAGCAACAACAATCCCTTTTTAAGAAAGGTCGAATTATTGAAACCCAATATCATAAAATGTAGAAGACCATTTTAACTTCAAAAAGTTTGTAATTTTTCATTATATTTAGTATTCTCAAAAAGGGTAGAACCATGTCTAATTTTATTGATTGTAAGCATCTTTATCAACTAGATTATATGCAAAACCTTCCTAATTCCCATTGGTCGGATTGAAGTGGCTAGAAAATGGTAAAATGTCTATCTTTAGTTGAGAAGGACCTAAGGGAGAAAGTAAAACTTTCCAGATTCATTTCACTTTCTATTGATGAGGTGACGACTATGAAAAATACATCTTGGATTTACATGCATGTGTACACATTTCAAAATCATGTGAGGCAGCCTAGTTTTCTAGGATTACATAAGATGGTGGAAAGTTCAAATGTAGAAAACATCTATAGTGTTGTTTTGACCAGTTTAAAGGTAATTGCAAAAATAAATGATATTGATATAGCCACAAAGATAATTTACATTAGATTTGATGGTGTTTCTATAGTGCAAAGGCACATGAATGACTTGTGTGTTCGAATACAAACCTTAGTTTACCCATATATGATACCCATTCATTGCATGTCTCATAAACTGAATCTTGCATATAAAATCATGAGCACTTTTGAAAATGTTGCTAGAGTGGAAGACCTCACTCGTGAAATATATTTTTATTTTTATTGCAATCCTAAAAGGTTTGTAGATATTCAACAGTTTGCACTAGGAGTTACAGAAGGAAAATAATTATTGAAAGATGTGGACACAAGGTGGATTTCATTGTATCAATATGCACTCAAAGTTTTTACATAATATAAATCTTTAACAGGGTTTATGTAGACAAATAGTAGGGCAATTTATAAGGCAAACGATATGTTATTTCTGAAAGCATGAGATTCTGGGCGAAGGAAACACTAATTGCGATGCATTCAAAATCAAATACGCTTAAGTCCTAGAAATGTAAATTGCATGAAATGAAAGAAACGCATTGGAAGAGACACAATCAAATGGAGAAAACATAGCCCTTTCATTAAACTTTCTTGATCTCTGTTACAAATACGCCTCCTCCCTTTTCAGGGGCTAGGAACGTTAAAAGAATTTGACTACAATCGAGACTTAAGGTTCCTCTTTCTACGTGCCCACACTTGAAATGGACGGGCCAAGATGATGCCTCTGCTGATGTCGATGAGTCTTTGACCTCTGCTACTCCTCCTACGAACAAAGAAACAATGAAGATGTCAGTAGCACCTGCTGCACATAAGAAGTGTTTGTTCTCTAAAATCGCCAAAAGATGCATGCAAACATTTGTCTGAAACAGTGAGTAAAATGACTCTAAATGACCTGAAAACCTGACAGAGGACAAAAAACATCACCAGAATGCCACTGCCACTGAGACAGTCGGCCAATTTGCCTTCAACTAGAATTCTTCCCTGGGCAGGACGAATTTTGACTGCAATTCGTCCTTGGGTGGGACGAATTCTTCTGTGTTGGAAAAGCCGACCTGATGCTGCTCCAATGTCGAATCCCGAGACCTCCAAAACACTTGCAAACATGGGGGTTATGTAATTGGGGCCATTTTGGGACGACCCAGATGGTCGGATTCTCCCAATTTGGCCTCTATCCTCGAGAATTCGATATCACCACCTGCAAGTTAGTAGGACAACAAAGCGACAAAAGGCATGATAAAATCTGATCAAAATGTTATGAAATTGAAGCTATGAGTTAACCAAACAGAATAACGTAAGATGCAATATGAAAAAGTAATATAGAATGCTTTAGAATAAAACTTATAAAGTGCGGGGGTGCCCAAGTGGGCCTCCCACCGTTGGCACTTGATTTCGGTGCCAATCCACTAGGGATGGGCCCAAAACCTCTTATGATTGGGATGTATGCAAATTGGTCATGTAAGGTGGTCAAATGTTGGATTTGGGTTGAATCCACACTTCCAAAAGCCACCCAATAACCTCCATTGCGAAAGATATTAGTGGATGTGAGAAGGTGAATCAAAGGGATGCAAGTGGGTAATCAATCGGACAGCACTTCGTTGCTTGAAATCGCCTCCAATATGTCTTCTTTTGGGTGAGAAAAGTCTCACTTGAAAGCACGAGATTCCGGTCAAAGGAAACACCAAGTGCAATTGCATTCAAAATTAAGCACGCTTAAGTCCTAGGAATGTACATTGCATGAAACGAAAAGAGACACATTGGAAGAGACGCAATCAGATAAAGAAAACATAGCCCTTTCATTAATTTCCTTCGATCTCTGTTACAATAATGCCTCCTCCCTTTTCAGGGGCTAGGAGCGCAAATAGGGTTTGATTACAATCGCTGAATGGTTCCTCCTTTCGCGTGCCCACGATTGCAATGGGCGGGCCAAGATGATGTCGTCACTGATGTCGATGAGTTCTCCCCCTCTGCTGCTCCTCCTGCGAACAAAGAAATGATCAAGACGTTAGTAGCACCTTCTGCAAATGAAAAGCATTCTCTCTCTAAAACTAACAAAATATGCATACAAATATTTGCCTGAAACAGTGAAAACAGTGAATCGAAATTGCTTCAAAGTCTGACAGAAGGTAAGAAAAGTCACCAAAAGGCCACTGTCACTGAGGCAGCTGGCCAATCCGCCTTAAACTGGAATTCGTCCCTGGGCAGGATGAATTCGACCGTAGTCGTCCCCGGGTGGGACGAATTCTTCTGAGTAGGAGAAACCGACCTGCTGCTGCTCCAATGTCGGATCCCGGGACCTGCAAAACTCTTGCAAACAGAGGGGTTAGGTAATTGGGGCCATTTTGGGACGACCCAGATGGTCGGATTTTCCCAATTTGGCCTCCACCCTCGGGAATTTGACCTTGACACCTGCAAGTTAGCGAAACGACAAAAGCAATACAAAACACCCTAAACTCTGACCAAAAGCTACAAAATTGCAATTATAGACTAATCAGACCTAGTAACACAGAATGCAATTTAAAAAATAATCTAAAGTGCTCAAAAACTAAAATTAGAACTTGGGGGTGCGGGGGTGCCGTTGGCCCTCGATTTTGGAGCCAATCCACCAAGGATGGGCCCAAAAACTTTTAGGATTGGGGGGGTCGGCGAATTGGCAGGTTCAGATGTCCATGCGTCGGATTTGAGTAAGGTTCGAGCTTCCAAAGGCCACCCAACAACCTCCCTTGCAAAAGAGATTGATGGATGTAGGAAGGTGAACAAAGGGGGATGCAAGTGAGTCTTCAATTCGACAGCACTTCGTTTCTTGAACACTCCTTCAACCTGTCTCTTTTGGGTGAGAAAAGTCCCACCTTTTATAGACCCAAGGGGTCTCTTTTGGGAGGGAAGCACAAAAGCCAAGTGTTGGCCATAGGTGCCATGTGGCAGTCTTTTCTTCCCATGAGGGAGGGGAGTCCTTCATTGACTTGAACTTTGATAAATGCTTCTTGTAACAGTCCTCTAACGGCCCCTCTGCCCACTTACACATGCGTGCAAGGTAGGAGCCCTTAACTGACTATTCTGGGCTGCCACTTGGCACCATTTGCCTTTTTTCCCGTTAAGCTTAGAATTCATCCCACCCAGGGACGGATTCAGAATTCATCCTAGGGTGGGACGGATTCTATTTTGAATTCGTCTCGGGGTGAGACGAGTACTGGGCAAAGTGTCCAAGTGTGCCAAATTGCTTCTTGACCTTACAAAATTGCTATGAAAGTGGTTAAGACCACTGTTTAACCTCTGAGGGCTGCCCTGGGGGCTGTGTTTGCCAAAGCGATCAGTGTTTGCAATCACATAATCGGATTGGTGTTGTTTTGGTGTCTACGGATGCCCCTTTTTGGGAAGCGCTACGGGTGACACAGTGCTGAGCAAAAATAGATAACCAAAGCACTAATGATTAGGGTTTCTTGGTAACCTAACCAAATTTTGATGCCCCAAGTATGGAAAGGGCATGCATTCTTGAATATTTGCTTCTGACGAGCTAAGGAATTTGATTTCAAGTATTAACTTGTTTTGGTGAGGTGTGACTTGAACTCAGACATCGATCAGTCATGAACAAGTGAAGGGCATTTTTATCCTCAGGGGGAACCTTGTGTTCATGATTCACGAAATCTTGAACTTAGACATTGATCAGTCATGAACAAGTGAAGGGCATTTTTATCCTCAGGGGGAACCTTGTGTTCATGATTCACGAAATGCCAAGTGTTTGATTGATTTGATTGTTGCTTGTTTACTGCCCCAAGCAGGAGCGTGATTGTCTTTGTCAATGATTCTTTGAATGCATGTCGTTTTCCTTAATTGGGTGTGTGATTGTTGGTTGGTGACTAAGTGTGATTGTGCTTGAAAGGTACATCTTTTTTTGTTGCAGACTGCTATTCGTCTCTGACAGGGACGAATTCTTTTCTGCAATTCGTCTGACCCCGAGACGAAATCAAATTCGTCTCTGGGAGGGACGAATTCTATTCTGCAATTCATCTCCCAGAGGGACGAATTCCTGTCTACGGATTTTTAGAGTAGAAATTTAGAGACAACAGGAGCAGGCAGAGAAGAGGTAGGGATTTTCATGATCTCTGTTATATTTTTTTTTTTGTTTCTGTTTCTATTTCTTTAATTGTTTTCATTTAATCCTGCATTGCATTAGGAAAAGTCATGTATGCTAGTTTCATTTTGTTGGATAAAATGAATCCCACACACATCACGAAACAATTTTAAACCAAGGAGCTGGTCGTAAGACCCCAGCCCTTGATCAATACCATTTGTGGATTTAATCACCACCTTGGCTTGATTTGCATCCATTTCCCGATTGTCAACTATTGTTAGGCGTAAATCCTGACGAAGACAGACCGAGCGTAACTGGGGTGATTCCCATGCGCGCGAGGATAAGTTTTCTATGGTAGGTTCCATTAACAGGACAATCCCCCTTCCGTACCGCCTATGTACCATGTACCTTTTGCTCTCACGTACCTATAGTCTCCCTCTCGTAAGGGCGGGTATATAGAGAGGTTGGTATATCGACCTGGTTGGTATATTGAAGGGGCGACATTTTTTGGAGTTATAAGAGCCTACATGATGCATTTAAACGTTCTACAAAACCTACAAAAACAAAAACAAAACACCAAAATGCACTAAACCAGTCTAGGGCACACCAAGAATCCTTAAAAGAGATAATCACGGTCTTGTGAATGTGTGTGTTTAATTCTGCTTAGTGTAGACAAAAAAAGAGAAAAACATAAAAACGAGATAAAAATTTATTTAGATAGCATAGAAGCACCGCAATGGTGTACACCCGCAGTCAAGCCCAATCAAGGGCGGAAGCTCCGGAAGGTACACAAAAAGTAGGCACAAGTCACCTTCACTTCAGTCCTAAGGATTTGGTCATACCGCCTTATAGGTCAAACCTACAAAAGAATCCAATTCAGAATCCTCGGTGGGGTATGCCTATTCAAAGCAGCCCCTTTCGGGAAGATGCCTTACATGTAGATCTTGACATAAATAGAGAATCACCTCTTGAAGGTAGTCATGAGTGGCCACCGCGCGATGAAGCGCTAAACAGGCACACTGTTCATTTGGAGGGGCAACGTGGATATGGCGTCCCTTATTTACCTATCATTAGAATAGAGAGACCAAATCCGGAGCACAGGAATCCTTACATAGGGCGACCTAACTCTGCCCATCCCATTTACACTCGTGAAAGGGAGTATGAGGAAAACCATCACATTCCTCGAGAGCAACAAACAATGCGGGAACCTTGCATTTTTGCACCAGCAGGATATCATCATCACCCCTTGAGGACAGAACCTCGAGCACATACTGCCTACCTCGATAGAGGGAAGCAACCAATTGAAACCTTAGAGCATCAAAATCGAGGTAGACCCATAGGAGGAACATTTGAACCTTCTGAACAAAATAGGGTAGAACAAATTGATCCGGCTGTTGCCAGATATACCACCCGTCAAGCCCAAATCATGCGGCTTAAATAAAGTCAGCAAGAGATAGAGTATCAATACCGCTTGGATAAAGAACGCATGCAACGTGAAGTAGATGAGTTACGCTATGAAATACCTGAGATGGGGCCAACCCCTCGCATCCAAAGAGCTGAACAGTATGAGAGGCGTAATCCGTTGGTGCAAGACAGGTCTCCATGACCTCGTCAAGCTCTGCCTCCAAGACCCCATAGATTCGAGAGGGAGGCAACTCCCCGAAACAATGATGGGTACCTTCAGCAAGAACTTGATCAGGGTCATAGGTTTCGCCCTGAGACTCCTCAAGAATTTTACGAGTATGAACCAGAAGAGGAGTATATCGAAACTCCCCATCAAGGCAGGAAGGATGCCATTCGGTCACCCCTCCATAGGCCTCTAGTTTACCGCAACTTGCAACAAGAGCGAACAAGAGAGGAAGAAATAAAATCTTTCGATGCATACCAAGCGCTATTGGAGCATTTAGAGTCGGTGGAGACAAAATCTGTTGGGCATCAAAAACCCACATTACGTCTACTCCGCAATAATCCGGTGCATCCCTCAGTGCCTACACCTCTTTACCCCGAACACTTCAAGTTGCCTCAATTGGCAGTTTTTAAAGGTGAAGAGGATGCACAGGAACATGTTACACGGTTTCTAAGCCAATGCTTCGGCATTCAAGATAATGACGCGTTATTGCTTAGAACATTCATAACCACATTCGCAGGCCCCGCCTCGGATTGGTTCACACAGCTACCCAAACACAGCATAAGCAGCTTAGATCAACTAGTAGATGCGTTTCTTGAATGCTTCACCTTCAACACAAGGAAGAAGGCATCACTTAGTGATCTTGCTAGCCTTAAACAATTCGAGGAGGAAACAATGGCAGCGTACGGGAATCGATGGAGAGCTTTGCTTTCTAAGTTACCCTACCGTCCTCCCATGTTGGACCTCACGCAAATGTTCGTGAAAAGTTGTTTAAAATCAATCTCTGGTCTATTGTTGCTACGATAATATGACAGCTTAGAAGAAGCTTTGGCGCAAGCCAGAGTCATAGAAGAGATTAAGATAGGTGAAGGCGCAATTGCCAAGCCTAAGAAGAAAGAGTGGAATAAAACCACTAAAATTGGGACAATGCAACCACAACATGCTGCAATCAACCAAGTTGCGATAAATGTCCCAGCGCCTGTGCAAGAAACATAGCCTCAAAAGGCTAACTACCAGGTAGTGCCTCCTGCTTACGAAAGAGATAACAGGAGATAGGAACAATATCAGCAGCATCGCCCTAGGCGACAATTCACCCCGTATGTGGAGTCTAGGGACTCCTTATTTGACCGCTTGTCAGCGGAAAATTTAGTTACTCTGCCAGAAATCCAAGTTTTTGACCCTAACGTTCCCAAGCCTAGGGGGTATAGGGAGGAATTGTATTGCAGATTTCATAGACGCAGAGGACATGACCTAAATGGGTGCTGGAAATTCAAAGAACTAGTCCAGGATTTGATCGAAAACCGAACATTGGTCGTGGACAACCCCATCGCACCTAACAACCAACAAATGGGGGTATTCAAGGACCCCTTTCCTACCCACGAGGTGCAAACAAAATTGCTCCAAATTAACGAGGTGCGACAAGATCTTCCCGCGCAAGGATTTGTGGAAATGATTAGCATTGTAACAAGGAACAGAAAATACCCAGCAGTTGCCCCCGAGGTACCTGCGAGGGAAGTTCCGTCGACATCGCAGCCTCAACAACGCTCGACGCAGTTACCTCCGCCTAGACCTGAGGTCACGATACGAACCAAACTCACGCAGAGTTTGCGGACCACGTCAGCTAGGCTATCCATCTACGAGCTTATTCAAAAATCAGCTCCACATAGAGAAGCTCTTATGGACATCTTAAAAGCCATTGAAGTACAACCCCATGAAGCTAATTCTTTCAATGCCTTCGTGGGACATGTGAAACAATGTACGGAGCCTGTCATCACATTCAAAGAAAATTAGGTCAAAACAATATCGAATGACATGCCGGATCCACCCCTGCACGTTATCGCGTGGGTCAACGGGATCCCGTACAAGAGAGTGCTGATAGATACTGGCTCGTCCAGTAACATCATAACCACTGCAGCGTTAAAGCATTTAAAACTGCCAGCCTCTCACATCACAGCTTCCACATACACACTGCGAGCTTTTAACGATGCAATATGCTCGACAGTCGGCACAGTCGTTCTGCCTATACAGGTAGGACAAAAGTCAATACCCACACTGTGCCATGTGCTGGAAGGTGAAATGGCTTATAACATACTGCTAGGGCGGCCTTGGATTAGGGACATGAAGTGTGTCCCCTCGATCGCACACCAATGCTTGAAGTATGCCTATGAAGGGCAAATACATGTAGTCCCAATGGACTTAGAGCCCTTCAAGTATTGCAATGCAATACAATTCATACCTCAATCGACCCTACCATCAACGCATTTGGATTTTCAATTAAATCCATCTAAACAGGGTTCGATACCGCAGGCACCACTGGTGGCCAATAAGGCAAAATCCCAGCCAGGTGAGACGTCATCATTGGCTCCTTCATCATCAATGCCACCTATCGTGGCCCAACAGAAGGACAAGGGAAAGCAAATCATGGAGGAGGTTAAGCCTCTAGAAGAGGGGTTGCCCATGATCTCAGCAATATCAATAGAGGAAGCGCCCAACGCAATGGAAACCAAGATTCCTGAACAACCAAACATGGAATGGACTCAGGAAGGACTACCATTTCCTCCTACCCAATCATCAACAATCACTATTGAGATGGCCAGTACAGGCCTGGGAGAGTACATAGTGCAAAATGTTGTGGCAACCCCCACACTGGAGTCAGTACAAGACATGGGAAGACCTCGCCTTCCCATTGAAACAATCGTCCCTCTAGGCTACCCACCAAACCAAACGAATTTTGTGTATGGGGGCCTTGATCATGGTTCTGAACCATGCGAACAAAAGGAAACAGATGAAGAACCTTTTGTCGAAAACATCAATTATCTGTCGAACCCAAAATTTGCCCTAAAATACCTCGAACAATGCAATTGGCATGGGTATGGGCTAGGCGGATATGAGCAAGGGATGCGGATCCTTTGCCAACCAAGATATCAGATGCCATATGACAAGTCGGGGGTAGGGTTCAACCATCCCCTGCCATTAGACATCTTGGTTGAAAACATGCAAGGCCTAGAAATAGGCAACAGGGGGGGATTGGCACAAGACCCATACGCCAATCCAAACATAGAATACACCTTAGGGGATTATCTCCCATGGTATACAAACACCCCTGGTAACAACAATAATCCCTCTCCTTTGCTAGAGAGAGGTGAAAGTTCAGAAAGCAATCATCAAAGAGAACAACAACGGCTTCCAGACATTTTTCTGAAACTGTTCCCCTTAGAGGTTCCAGACGAAATAACACAGTCTCAAAAGAATCAGGTCCCTCCACTAAGAGTGGAACAACCGCAATGGGACCAGATTAATTCACTGGAACAGGAAGAGTCCTCAATGTCGGAAGCAACAGATGCTGAAGAGGATGAACAATTTTGGATCTATGAAAGCGATTCAGAAGACGAGACTAAGATGGACTATCTCAGACATGCGCGACGACATCACCGCGCTCTAACCCATGAAGATCTAATGGGACAAATGGGTATACGGTTGGGACATGAATGGCACTTAGACCCAACGAGGTGGGACCAAGTGCTAGGCCTATGGCTCCAAATTCAAGTTGAGCATTGTCCACCTCGAGATCCCATCAGAACAACAAGCACCAAGGGAAGACCCCCGCCTTCCTTTTCGCACATAGAGACGAATTTGCACCTAGAGAGGATCCATTCGTTCCTCGTTCCCGTAGAGCCAGATCCAGAGTATAGGGAACATCTGAAAGAATCAAGTCGTCACACCCATGGTTCTGGAGACCAAATTCATTCCATCCACATGATCTCCATTGATTTGACCACACCCATCCGCAATCCGACCGATCCATCTCGGTCATTGCATCTAAACATGGATGCCATCGACTGGGATCGCGTCAATTCACCATTGTCACCATCAGAGTACTGGCCTTTCGGTGAAATGCTTCATTTTACCCCAAGGACAACTCAAGATATTTTTCAAGCTGAAGAGGGACCCGAGGTCCCAAACGCAGATCTTAACTCAGCTGATGATATCCATTTAATCCCAACTCCACATCAGTTGGAGGACGGATCTCACATGTCAGTCGAAGAGACGACTGACGTAGACATCGACATAGATCCAATGAATCCAAGGATTCTCAAGCTGGGGGTAAGCCTTTCCCCCGAAGAGCAAGCCGATTACATTGCCCTTCTCAAAGATAAGAAGGAAGTTTTTGCATGGTCATACAAAGATATGCCAGGACTAGACCCGCAACTAGTCATGCACAATTTAACGCTTGATCCGAAAATCAAGCCAGTAAAGCAAAAACTAAGAAAGATGCACCCAACAGTGGCCTTGATGGTCAAAGATGAATTGCAAAAGCTGTTGGATGCACAATTTGTCATCTACGTGGATTATCCGCCATGGTTGTCCAACATGGTTCCCGTCAAGAAGCCCGACGGGAGGATTCGCATATGCACCGACTTTCGAGACCTAAACAAAGCGAGTCCTAAGGATGATTTCCCCTTGCCAAGCATCGACGCATTGGTAGACGCTACAACGGGTCACGAAATGCTCTCCCTAATGGACGGTTTCTCAGGATACAATCAAATTCGTATCAATCCTGAAGACCAACTCAAAACGGCATTCACAACGCCTTGGGGGACATTTTGTTATAAGGTCATGCCTTTTGGCCTTAAAAATGCTGGCGCTACATACCAACATGCTATGACGTATATCTTCCATGATTACATGCACAAAACTTTGGAAGATTACATGGATGATTTGTTAGCCAAGTCTATCTTGCGCTCAGATCATCTCGGTGACTTAAGCAAGATTCTCGATCGCCTCATAGAGCATAAGGTCAGATTGAATCCCAAGAAGTGCGTGTTCGACGTCACATCTGGAAAACTCTTGGGTTTTATAGTCTCAAAATGAGGCATCGAAGTGGACCCAAACAAAGTCAAGGCAATCCTTGAAATGGCTCCCCCAACCACTATCAAGCAACTCAGAAGTTTGCAAGGAAAGGTCGCGTCGATTAAACGCTTCATAGCGCAATTATCTGACAAATTCCGACCAATGAACAAACTATTGCACAAGGGGGTCACATTTCATTGGGATGACGAGTGCCGCTCAACCTTTGACGAAATCAAACAATACTTGGCTTCGCCGCCGTATTGGCACCGCCTAGACCAGGTGTGCCGTTCTACTTATACATCTCAGCTACTGAGGTGGCACTGGGCACAATGCTAGCCCAGAAGAATGAACTTCACAAAGAATAGACTACATACTATCTTAGCCGCACCCTGGTCAGTTACTGAACTTAACTATGCATACGTTGAAAAACTCTGCTTGGCAGTGGTGTTTGCTACCAAAAGGCTACGCCACTACATGCTGAGCAACACGACGTATGTTGTGTCTAAGGAGAATCCATTGCGATACATGATGAGTCGTACTTATCATAGTAGCCGCACGGCGAAATGGATCATGTTGTTGACGGAATTTGACATTGAGTTTATTGGGCAAAAATCTATAAAAGGACAAGTCATAGCCGATCAACTAGCAGAGGCTCCTCTTGAAGACGATCAGCCTCTAGTCATAGAACTACCCGATGATGAGGTCTTCCATGTCTCGTAATCGTCGGATTTTGAAGAGCCCGAGTCTCGAGCCGACATAACCTTATTTTTCGATGGTTCTAAATGCGAGCAAGGTGGTGGCGCAGGAATTGTATTCTTCACACCGCAGGGTGCTCCAATGCCCCCGTCATTTAAATTAAACTTCCAAGTGCACCAACAACAATGCAGAATATGAAGCCTTGCTCCTAGGTCTTCAGACAGCAATCGCCATGAACATCAAAAGATTGAACATCTTTGGCGATTCGCTGTTAATCGTCAATCAAGTCAAGGGAATATATCAATGCAAATGCCCAGTTCTGAAGGCCTATAAAGCCCTCGTGGATAAATTCTTGGCAAAACTTGAGTGGTATGACATCGAGGCACTCCCTCGATCATCGAACCGTTTTGTGGACACAATGGCCTCCTTGGGGTCACTAATCCCGCAAGACCTTTCCGGTGATATAACAACCATTCAGGTCAAAACCTTATCGCAACCCGCGATGGAGCGCGCAAGCTCAGACTTGACGCCAGGAATCCACATGATCCAGATCGAACCATCTTCGGATAAGTTCTTTCGAATCCGAGACTATTTGAAACACGCCAACTGGGGGTCTTTGTTCTCCCCCACTCCCATTAATAGCAACACAACGCTATTTTTACAAGTTCTCTCCCAATCAGCATTTGTTAGGGAAGAACTCCAAAAGGGATTGGCTGTTCAAACTGTCGAGGTATCCGATCAACAGGACTGGTATTTACCAATAAGAGATTACCTCAAGTTAGGTAATCTACCCTTTGGATTGACGCAAGCCGCAAAACGAACATTCAAACAGAAGCGGCAAAATATGTCTTGATAGGAGACATTTTGTATCGTCGCAGCTACGATGGAATTCTTCTTCGTTGCTTGGACCAGCAAGAGTCCACTTGGGCAGTCACCCAAGCGCATGACGGTACATGTGGCGGCCACTTTAGTGGTATGGCCATTGCAAAGCGCATTCTTCGCATGGGCTATTATTGGCCATCTTTAGAGCGAGATTGCTGCGCGTATGTCAAGAGGTGTGTAAAATGTCAACATCATGCCAATCTGATGCACGCACCTTCCCAGGCCCTACAGACAGTCCAGTCTGCTTGGCCATTTTCGCAGTGGGGCCTCGATCTAATCGGAAAGATCTCCCCTGCATCGTCAGGCCATCACACGTTTATCATAACGGCCACAGAATACTTTACCAAATGGGTGGAAGCAATTCCGTTAACCTCTATGATAGGACCCCGCATTGCGGAGTTCATTTTGCATTACATCATATGTCGTTTTGGTATTCCATCCAAAATAATCTCGGATAATGGGCCATCATTCAAGAACAAAGACGTGCGTGCTTTAACCACAAAGTACAAAATTCAGCACAACTTTTCAACACCCTATTATCCGCAAGCAAATGGGCAAGCAGAGGCGTCAAACAAAACGCTAGTCGCCATCCTTAAAAAGACCGTCGCAGATAGTCATAAGGATTGGCACATACAAATCCCACTTGCCCTTTGGGCCTATCGCACTAGCATTCGGACGCCCACTGGGGCAACTCCGTTTTCACTAGTGTATGGCTCAGAGGCAGTAATGCCTCTCGAGTTGGAAATTCCTTCCCTCCGCATATCAATGCAGGAATTCATCGATGATGACACTGCACGGCAGGCCCGGTTAGACCAGCTTACGTTGCTTGACGAAAGACGCGTTAATGCTCTCGAGCACTTACGTATCTATCAAGAGCGGCTTAAGAGAGCTTACAACATGAAAGTTCACCTAAGAGACTTTCGGGTTGGTGATCTGGTTCTGAAGGAAAACCAACAAAACTCTAATTTGCCGTCCCATATGAGGGACAAATTCACGGCAAATTGGTTAGGTCCTTATGTCATTGATAGCAAAATAGGACCAGGGAACGTACAGGCTAGCTTCTCTTGACGGTATCAAGGAAACAGAACCCTTGAATATCAGTCATTTGCGACCATTTCATATCTAAGAAAGCCATGTACCAAAAAAAAAAAAAAAATAAAATTCAACAAAAACAAACAAACAAAAAGCTCCAAGGATTATCGCAATCTCTTGGTCAACCCAAAAAGCTCCAAGGATTATCGCAATCTCTTGGTCAACCCAAAAAGCTCCAAGGATTATCGCAATCTCTTGGTCACCCAAAAAGCTCCAAGGATTATCGCAATCTCTTGGTCACCCAAAAAGCTCCAAGGATTATCGCAATCTCTTGGTCACCCAAAAAGCTCCAAGGATTATCGCAATCTCTTGGTCACCCAAAAAGCTCCAAGGATTATCGCAATCTCTTGGTCACCAAAAAGCTCCAAGGATTATCGCAATCTCTTGGTCACCTAAAAAGCTCCAAGGATTATCGCAATCTCTTGGTCAATACAAAAAGCTCCAAGGATTATCGCAATCTCTTGGTCAACCAAAAAGCTCCAAGGATTATCGCAATCTCTTGGTCAACCCAAAAAGCTCCAAGGATTATCACAATCTCTTGGTCAAACAAATCAAGAAATTAAACAAAACAACAAAAATTTGCATCTCAATTCTAGGCATACTCAAATTCATCAAAATCAACAAAAACACCATGCATAAATTTTACCACACTACGAGTCAGTGGTCTGGGAACGTACTAAGAGTTTCGATGATTCAGTCATCATTTTCCTCTTTAGCCATGTAGTGTACCAAGTCGAACGGATTTTACAAAGGTAGAGTCATACTTGAAATACACCTTGTTACGTAACATCCCAACACAAATCAAAACACTAAAATTCCCAAAATTGTGTGAACGAAAGACGAAACCTGCAAAATAATCTAGGTCACCACAAGCGAAACGGTTATCTTGCTCATCCCCCTGTGCGAATGACCCCTAGAATGCTGAGAGTTGGCAAAAGGACAAGCTTCCTCCCTACCCAATTCCCTAAGAATCCCTAAAGTTCTCAATAGTTGCAAAACACAAAAATTTGCAAAATGTCAAAACTCAAAATTTGACAAACTATAGTGCACACATCAAAAGGCACAAACAACAGTGATTTTCGTCACTCCATATCCCCAATCCCTTGCTCAAAAGAAAAACAAATCAAAATAAACAGTGATCTTATCACTACAAAAGAGCAAGTATCCCAATACAATTGAAAAAAAAGAAGGGAGTTGACCTTGAATCCCTGGAACTCTCGACGATTCCGTAGGTCATAAGGCAAGCTTCAATACCAATTTGGTAACAGAAGTAAACCTCCCGCATGACGATATATCTGTCACATTAACTTGCGTACAGATCAATGTTTGCATGTGGATGAGCTAGCTTATGGCATCCTGGATTACACCGTAGATTAATCTTAGTACATACAACAAAGGAATTCGTGGAGCTAATTAGGTGATCCTCGATACGAGTTCGGTTGAAAGCCCATCTGCACCGGCGGTATCCTAACAAATACCACTAAATGAACTCAATTGCACACACAGGGGATGTGAAATAACTTGGTCAAAAACAAGTCCGATTCATACCTTGTTCAAAAGTCTTGTAAGATAAAGTACAGTCATGGCTAGTGAGTTAAAACCATCTGAGTCTCAGAAAACCTTAGCTACATTTCTAAACCAACTGCGCTACTTTTCATCTTTGCAAATACCATCAAAAAATAAAATAAAAAAAGAGAAAAACCATGTATACATACAAAGTCATGCATCACAGCAATCACCTAAAAACAAAATAACAGAGTTCTAAACAGTCTATGGTGCCATAGCCAAACATCACAAACCCCATTCATCCATTTCATATCTGCATATCACATATAAATCAAAAACATTTGCATTCATCATAGCATATGCATCCATCAAAATAAATCAACATGCATACATCCATATTCATCAACCATCATGCACATAAAATCAAAGAAAATCAAAACAACAAAAACAACAAATAAATGCAACACAAAAACAAAAAGCAATAAACATTGCCAGACACAAGTGCTCTTGCACTTAACCTCTTGGCATAGCAAAATCGATGTCGGGGTCTACATTGTCACTATCCTACTCCCTAAGAAGGCTACCATAGCCGGACCGCTCCACGGGAGACGGATTTTTCAATTTAATCCCAATGTTCAAAAAATAACAAAACAACAAAAATGCAACACAAAACAAGCAATAAACATTGCGGAACAAGTGTCTTGCATTAACCTTTGGCATAGAAAATGATGTGGGGTTTACATTGTCTATCCTACTCCTAAGAAGGCTACCATAGCGGACGCTCCATGGGAAGACGGATTTTTGATAATTTCATCCCCAAACGACATCACAAAAGGGTCAAAGCCCACTCAAAAACAACAAGAAAATCAAAACAACAAAAATAGCAAATATCCACAAACAACAAAAGCAATAAACATTGCCAGACACAAGTGCTCTTGCACTTTACCTCTTGGCATAACAAAATTGATGTCGGGGTCTACATTGTTGTTATCCTATTCCCTAAGAAGGCTACCATAGCTGGACCGCTCCACGGGAAGACGGATTTTTGATAATTTCACCCCCAAATGACGTCACAAAAGGGTCAAAGCCCACTCAAAAACAACAAGAAAATCAAAACAAAAAAAAAACAAAAAAGCAATAAACATTGCTGGACACAAGTGCTCTTGCACTTAACCTCTTGGCATAGAAAATTGATGTCGGGGTTCACATTGTTATTATCCTACTCCCTAAGAAGGCTACCATAGCCGGACCGCTCCACGGGAAGACAGATTTTCGACAATTTAATCCCAAAAACTGTCACAAAAAAACAACAAAAACAACAAAAAATGAACAACACAAAAAAAACAATAAACATTGCCAGACACAAGTGCTCTTGCACTTAACCTCTTGGCATAGCAAAATTGATGTCGGGGTTTGCATTGTCACTATCCTACTCCCGAAGAAGGCTACCATAGCCGGACCGCTCCACGGGAGGACGGATTGCCGACAATTCAATCACCAAATGGTGTCACAAAAACAACAAAAACAGTACAAAATTCAACAAAAACACAACAAAAACATTGCCGGACACAAGTGCTCATGCACTTAACCTCTAGGCAAAGAAAATCGATGTCGAGGTCCAAATTATCGCTCTCCTAGTTCCCCAAGAAGGCTATCATAGCCGGACCGCTCCACGGGAAATAGGTTTTCGACGATTTCACCTCATTATGACATCACCAAAAGGGTTAACACCCACCAAAAATAGGTCCATATGTTGGAAAAATTGCACACGCTTAACGGTAAACCCTCTAAAGGCAACCCTGCACAAGTCATCTTGGGTCAAGCGACTCGTCGCTTCTCTCACGAAGGTCATTCCCTCATCGATTCGTCGCTTGAGGGGGTAGTCACACTTAGTCACCAATCAACAATCACACACCCAATTAAGGAAAACGACATGCATTCAAAGAATCATTGACAAAGACAATCACGCTCCCGCTTGGGGCGAGTAAACAAGCAACAATCAAATCAATCAAACACTTGGCATTTCGTGAATCATGAACACAAGGTTCCCCCTGAGGATAAAAATGCCCTTCACTTGTTCATGATTGATCAATGTCTAAGTTCAAGTCACACCTCACCAAAACAGGTTAATACTTGAAATCAAATTCCTTAGCTCGTCGAAGCAAGGATTCAAGAATGCATGCCCTTTCCATACTTGGGGCATCAAAAGTTGGTTAGGTTACCAAGAAACCCTAATCATTAGTGCTTTGGTTATCTATTTTTGCTCAACACTGCGTCACCCGCAGCGCTTCCCAAAAAGGGGCATCTGTAGACACCAAAACAGCACCAATCCGATTATGTGACTGCAAACACTGATCGCTTTGACAAACACAGCCCCCAGGGCAGCCCTCAGAGGTTAAACAGTGGTCTTAACCACTTTCATAGCAATTTTGTAAGGTCAAGAAGCAATTTGGCACACTTGGACACTTTGCCCAGTACTCGTCTCACCCCGGGACGAATTCAAAATAGAATCCGTCCCACCCCAAGACGAATTCTGAATCCGTCCCTGGGTGGGACGAATTCTAAGCTTAACGGGCAAAAAGGCAAATGGTGCCAAGTGGCAGCCCGAACGATCAGTTAAGGGCTCCTACCTTGCACGCATGTGTAAGTGGACAGAGGGGCCGTTAGAGGACTGTTACAAGAAGCATTTATCAAAGTTCAAGTCAATGGAGGACTCCCTCCCTCATGGGAAGACAAGACTGCCACATGGCGCCTATGGCCAACACTTGGCTTTTGTGCTTCCCTCCCAAAAGAGACCCCTTGGGTCTATAAAAGGTGGGACTTTTCTCACCCAAAAGAGACAGGTTGAAGGAGTGTTCAAGCAACGAAGTGCTGCCGAATTGAAGACTCACTTGCATCCCCCTTTGTTCACCTTCCTACATCCATCAATCTCTTTTGCAAGGGAGGTTGTTGGGTGGCCTTTGGAAGCTCGAACCTTACTCAAATCCGACGCATGGACATCTGAACCTACCAATTCGCCGACCCCCAATCCTAAAAGGTTTTGGGCCCATCCTCGGTGGATTGGCTCCAAAATCGAGGGCCAACGGTGGGAGGCCCACTTGGGCACCCCCGCACCTCCCAAGTCCTAATTTTAGTTTTTGAGCACTTTAGATTATTTTTTAGATTGCATTCTGTGTTACTAGGTCTGATTAGTCTATAATTGCAATTTTGTAGCTTTTGGTCAGAGTTTAGGGTGTTTTGTATTGCTTTGTCGTTTCGCTAACTTGCAGGTGTCAAGGTCAAATTCCCGAGGGTGGAGGCCAAATTGGGAAAATCCGACCATCTGGGTCATCCCAAAATGGCCCCAATTACCTAACCCCCCTATTTGTAGGAGTTTTGCAGGTCTCGGGATCCGACATTGGAGCAGCAGCAGGTCGGTTTCTCCTACTCAGAAGAATTCGTCCCACCCAGGGACGAATTACAGTCAGAATTCGTCCTGCCCAGGGATGAATTCTAGTTTAAGGTGGATTGGCCAGCTGCCTCAGTGGCAGTGGCCTTCTGGTAACTTTTCTTACCTTCTGTCGAGTTTTGAAGCAATTTGGATTCACTGTTTTCACTGTTTGGCAAATATTCGTATGCATATTTTGTTAGTTTTAGAGAGAGAATGCTTTTCATTTGCAAGAGGTGCTACTAACGTCTTGATCATTTCTTTGTTCGTAGAGAGAAGCAAGCAGAGGCGAAGAACTCATCGACATCAGCGACGGCATCATCTTGGCCCGCCCATTGCAATCGTGGGCACGCGGAAGGAGGAATCATTCAACGATTGTAATCAAACCCTATTTGCGCTCCTAGCCCCTGAAAAGGGAGGAGGCATTATTGTAATAGAGATCGAAGGAAATTAATGAAAGGGCTATGTTTTCTTTATCTGATTGCGTCTCTTCCAATGTGTCTCTTTTTCGTTTCATGTAATTTATATTTCTAGGACTTAAGCGTGCTTAATTTTGAATGCAATTGCACTTGGTGTTTCCTTTGACCGGAATCTCGTGCTTTCAGTGGCGATCACGGTGGGACCCTGTTCCCTGGTTTTTGAAATCACGAAAACTGATCAAAGTTTTGTGTTTGTGCTTGACGAGTACATCTTTTTTTGTTGCAGACTGCTATTCGTCTCTGACAGGGACGAATCCTTTTCTGCAATTCGTCTGACCCTGAGACGAATTCAAATTCGTCTCTGGAGGGACGAATTCTGTTCTGCAATTCGTCTCCCAGAGGGACGAATTCCTGTCTGCGGATTTTCAGAGCAGAAATTCAGAGACAACAGGAGCAGGCAGAGAAGAGGTAGGGATTTTCATGATCTCTGTTATATTTTTCTGTTTCTGTTTCTGTTTCGTTAATTGTTTTCATTTAATCTTGCATTGCATTAGGAAAAGTCATGTATGCTAGTTTCATTTTGTTGGATAAAACGAATCCCACACACATCACGAAACAATTTTAAACCAAGGAGCTGGTCGTAAGACCCCAGCCCTTGATCAAGACCATTGGTGGATTTAATCACCACCTTGGCTTGATTTGCATCCATTTCCCGATTGTCAACCGTTGTTAGGCGTAAATCCTGACGAAGACAGACCGAGCGTAGCTGGGGTGATTCCCATGCGCGCGAGGATAAGTTTTCTATGGTAGGTGCCATTAACAGGACAATCCCCCTTCCGTACCGCCTACGTACCACGTACCTTCTGCTCTCACGTACCTATAGTCTCCCTCTCGTAAGGGCGGGTATATAGAGAGGTTGGTATATCGGCCTGGTTGGTATATTGAAGGGGCGACCTTTTTGGAGTTATAAGAGCCTACATGATGCATTTAAACGTTCTACAAAACCTACAAAAACAAAACAAAACATCAAAATGCACTAAACCAGTCTAGGGCACACCAAGAATCCTTAAAAGAGATAATCACGGTTTTGTGAATGTGTGTG
This sequence comes from Wollemia nobilis, assembly GCA_028583015.1. Lineage (NCBI taxonomy): Eukaryota > Viridiplantae > Streptophyta > Pinopsida > Araucariales > Araucariaceae > Wollemia > Wollemia nobilis. The sequence continues at coordinate 11,189,506 of JAQPPZ010017000.1, read as the reverse complement.
TTTAATTCTAGTTTAGTGTAGACAAAAAAAAATCATAAAAAACAAAGATAAAAAAATCTACGCATTTTGTCATTTTCTCCAAAAAGCTCCAAGGATTCCCGTAATCGCTTGGTCACTCCAAAATGCCCCAAAGGTGTCCATGAACCCTTTGGTCAACCCAAAATCACCCCAAATGTGCCCATAAGTGATGCAGGACCATCCAACAAAAAATGGGAAATCTTGTATTTTTCTCTAAATTTTAGTGCATCTTGCCGGGCCATAACTTCTCAACCGTAGCTCCGTTTGACACGAAATTTTACAGGGAGTTAGTTGGGATAATTTTCAAAAAATAGTTTCGGGCCAAATTCCATCATCTAGTGCCCCGAAATTAGGTTCTAAAATTGCGTGCCCAATTTTTTGCACTTTTTGAGCTGTTCGGATGTCAATATCTCCTAATGTATTTAGAGTTAGGACTTGAAACTTCATTTTTGTCTTATCTATTATAAGAGGGATGCGCACACCAATTTTGGGCCCCATCCGACTCATTTTCAATTTTAGGGCTTTTTAGAGAGACATCGTCATGGTGCTCACCCGTAGCCAAGCCCAATCACGGGCGAAGGCTATGGGGAATATCCAAGGAGGCACGAGTCACCTCCGTTACAATCCCAAGGATTTGGTCATACCACCTTGGCGACCTAACACACAATGCAGTCCCCTCCACACCTTAAAGGAAAGAGACTACAGGGACACCTCTTCGAGGAGCACTCCTGTTCAACATAGCACTCATCACACACCCTTCCATGAGGGGTACAGTCATAGGAGAGCTCCCTTAGATGATCGCTATGAGCGGTCACCGCGCGATGAAGCGCTAGGTCAACATAGGGTTCGACGGGAGGAACCACATCATTACACTACCCGTCCTTCACCCCCTCTAGTTGTCGGGACTACAAAGACAAATCCAGAGCACAAGGCTCCTCAAGCGGGGTGGGCCAACTCCACCCGTTCCTTTTTCATTTATGAAAGAGAGCACGAGGAAGACCTCTACCTTCCTCGAGAGCAATATACAGTGCGAGAGCAATATGCCTCCGCACCTGCTATCTATCAAGAACACTCACTGAGGCCAAAGCCTCGAGGGAATGTTGTTACCCCCAATAGAGGGAGGTCGCCTATAGAGATCTTGGATCACTACGACCGAGATAGATATCTAGAAGAGGCATCTAGGCCTTCTAGACATGAAGCAATGAGAGCTCCCTTAGATGCTCGCTATGAGCGGTCATCGCGCGATGAAGTGCTAAGTCAACATAGGGTTCGATGGGAGGAACCACATGATTACATTATCCCTCCTTCACCCCCTCTAGTTGCCAGAACTACAAAGACAAATCCAGAGCACAAGGCTCTTTGGGCAAGGCGAGATAGCTCCGTCCATCCCTTTTTCACTTATGAAAGAGAGCACGAGGAAGACCTCTACCTTCCTCGAGAGCAATATACAGTGCGAGAGCAATATGCCTTCGCACCTCGCTATCTATCGGGACCACTCACCGAGGCCAAAGCCCCGAGAGAATGCTGCTACCCCTAACCGAGGGATGTGTCCTATAGAGATCTTGGATCACTACGACCAAGATTTTTATCTAAGAGAGGCGTCTAGGCCTTCTAGACATGAGGCGGTGGGACTAACTATCGTAGAATCTGTCGAATATATCACACATCTCAAGCAACTCACGCAACTTGAGCTCGAACGACTACCGTTAGAGGAACCGTACCATATTAACGAAGAGCACCTTCAGCGCCAGAAGGATGAGCTGTTCCAACACACTATGCAAGAAAAGACTCCAACCCCTCACATGCATAAGACAAAATATTTTGAGTGGCACAACCCATGGGGGGAAGATAGGTCATCGCGACCTCATCAAAAGCTACCCCCAACACCTCCTAGACAGGAGCGGGAAGCTACTCTCCCGATTCCTGAAGCACCACCCCCGACGCCTCCTAGACATGAATGGGAGGCCGCTCCTATAACCAATGACGGGTGCCTTCCTCAGACATCCACCCAGGCTTATGAGCCACCCTTAGAAATTCATCAAGAAGCCTCTAAGGAATCAGAGCACGAAGAAGAGCGGGATGAACTGCCCTACCAAGGCATGGGGGTGCCATCTGGCCACCCCTCCATAAGCCCCAAGTTCCTCAACAAGAACCAACCAAAGAGGAGGAGTTCAAATCTCCCAATACATGCAAAGCACTAGAGCACTTAGAGTTGGTAGAGGCCAAGATTTTGGAGCTCCCAAGGCCCAACTTACATAAGGCTCCTTTCGAAGAGGATCAACCTTTAACCATAGGGCTACCTGATGATCCAGTCCTCCATGTCTCAGAATCTCCAGATTCTGATGAGCTATACACATTGTCCGAAGGTGAGGATGAAACAGACATAGCCCACAACAATCACATGCGACAACATCGGCATCCCATAAAATTTGAAGAAGCATGTCAACAGATAAACATAATACTAGGGCATGAGTGGCGCGTTAACCCACCGCAGTGGGACCAAGCATTACATCCACCACTTTGGGCACACAAAGAGCAACTTCCACCAAGAGACATCATAGCAACATCAGTGCCACGGGCGGACCCTGTCCTCATCTCCGTGCATAGGGCCGATCCATTCATGCCCATACCTCTAGAGCCAGATCCGGAGTGCAAAGACCATCAAGCTAGGGGTACCTCTATCCCCTGAAGAACCATAATCCAAACCAAAAAGCTCCAAGGATTATCGCAATCCCTTGGTCACCCAAAAGCTCCAAGGATTATCGCAATCTCTTGGTCAACCAAAAAGCTCCAAGGATTATCGCAATCTCTTGGTCACCCAAAAAGCTCCAAGGATTATCGCAATCTCTTGGTCAAACCAAAAAGCTCCAAGGATTATCGCAATCTCTTGGTCACCCAAAAAGCTCCAAGGATTATCGCAATCTCTTGGTCAACCAAAAAGCTCCAAGGATTATCGCAATCTCTTGGTCACCCAAAAAGCTCCAAGGATTATCGCAATCTCTTGGTCACCCAAAAAGCTCCAAGGATTATCGCAATCTCTTGGTCAACCAAAAAGCTCCAAGGATTATCGCAATCTCTTGGTCACCCAAAAAGCTCCAAGGATTATCGCAATCTCTTGGTCACCCAAAAAGCTCCAAGGATTATCGCAATCTCTTGGTCACCCAAAAAGCTCCAAGGATTATCGCAATCTCTTGGTCAACCAAAAAGCTCCAAGGATTATCGCAATCTCTTGGTCAATCCAAAAAGCTCCAAGGATTATCGCAATCTCTTGGTCACCAAAAAGCTCCAAGGATTATCGCAATCTCTTGGTCAATACAAAAAGCTCCAAGGATTATCGCAATCTCTTGGTCAACCCAAAAAGCTCCAACGATTATCGCAATCGCTTGGTCAAAAAAAATCAAGAAATTCAAAAAACAAAACAACAAAAATCATCAAAAACAACAAAGATTTGCATCTCAATTCTAGGCATACTCAAATTCATCAAAAAAATTCATATTCTCGCACCTCATCTTCACCTTCACCAAAAACAATCCATCAAAATTACAAAAATACATAGCTGCATTAAGCATTGCATCCATACATTGCATATTTGTAGTCATATAGGTCAAAGGCACCATAGGCTGCAATAGCTCTGATAGTCCATCTTGTTCCGCATTGTCTCATGTTACAAAAACAACAAAAACACCATGCATAACTTTTACCACACTACAATCAGTGGTCCTGGGAATGTACCAAGAGTTTCAGTGATTCAGTCATCATTTTCCTCTTTAGCCATGTAGTGTATCAAGTCGAACAGATTTTACGAAGGTAGAGTCATACTTGAAATACACCTTGTTACGTAACATCCCAACACAAATCAAAACACTAAAATTCCCAAAATTGTGTGAACGAAAGACGAAACCTGCAAAATAATCTAGGTCACCACAAGCGAAACGGTTATCTTGCTCATCCCCCCGTGCGAATGACCCCTAGAATGCTGAGAGTTGGCAAAAGGACAAGCATCCTCCCTACCCAATTCCCTAAGAATCCCTAAAGTTCTCAATAGTTGCAAAACACAAAAATTTGCAAAATGTCAAAACTCAAAAATTTGACAAACTATAGTGCACACATCAAAAGGCACAAACAATAGTGATTTTCATCACTCCATATCCCCAATCCCTTGCTCGAAAGAAAAAAAAATCAAAATAAACAGTGATCTCATCACTACAATGAGCAAGTATCCCAATACAATTGAAGAAAAGAAGGGAGTTGACCTTGAATCCCTGGAACTCTCAGCATTCTATAGGTCATAAGGCAAGCTTCAATACCAATTTGATAACAGAAGTAAACCTCCCGCATGACGATATATCTGTCACATTAACTTGCGTACAGATCAATGTTTGCATGTGGATGAGCTAGCTTATGGCATCCTGGATTACACCGCAGATTAATCTTAGTACATACAACAAAGGAATTCGTGGAGCTAATTAGGTGATCCTCAGTACAGGTTCGGTTGAAAGCCCACTTGGCACTGGCGGTATCCTAACAAATACCACTAAATGAACTCAATTGCACACACAGGGATGTGAAATAACTTGGTCAAAAACAAGTCCGATTCATACCTTGTTCAAAAGTCTTGTAAGATAAAGTACAATCATGGCTAGTGAGTTAAAACCGTCTGAGTCTCGGAAAACCTTAGCTACATTTCTAAACCAACTGCGCTACTTTTCATCCTTACAATACAATCAAAAAAATACAAAAAAAAAGAAAAACCACATGTATACATATAGAGTCATACATCACAGCAATCACCTAAAAACAAAATAACAGAGTTCTAAATAGTCCTATGGTGCCATAGCCAAACATCACAAACCCCATTCATCCATTTCATATCTCGCATATCACATATAAATCAAAACCATTTGCATTCATCATAGCATATGCATCCATCAAAATAAATCAACATGCATACATCCATATTCATCAACCATCATGCACAAGATCAAAGAAAATCAAAACAACAAAAACAACAAATAAATGCAACACAAAAACAAAAAGCAATAAACATTGCTGACACAAGTGCTCTTGCACTTAACCTCTTGGCATAGAAAATTGATGTCGAGGTCTACATTGTCACTATCCTACTCCCTAAGAAGGCTACCATAGCCGGACCGCTCCACGGGAAGATGGATTTTGCCAATTTTAACCCCAAACGATCAAAATAAAAAAAAAAAAAAAAAAAAATTGCACATAAATATTATCAAGAAGGTATGCCTCAATTTATTTAACAAATGTAAAACAAAAAAAAACAACAAAAAAACAATAAACATTGCCACACAAGTGCTCTTGCACTTAACCTCTTGGCATAGAAATTGATGTCGGGGTTTTAATTGTCACTATCCTACTCCCAAGAAGGCTACCATAGCGGACCGCCCAGGAGACGGATTTAAAATTAATCCAAATGGTGTCAAAAAAAAAAAAAAAAAAAAAAAAAAAAAAAAAGCAGCGTGCACTAAACTCTGGCATAGCAAAATTGATGTCGGGTTTGCATTGTCACTATCCTACTCCCGAAGAAGGCTACCATAGCCGGACCGCTCCACGGGAGGACGGATTGCCGACAATTCAATCACCAAATGGTGTCACAAAAACAACAAAAACAGTACAAAATTCAACAAAAACACAACAAAAATATTGCCGGACATAAGTGCTCTTGCACTTAACCTCTAGGCAAAGAAAATCGATGTCGAGGTCCAAATTATCGCTCTCCTAATTCCCCAAGAAGGCTATCATAGCCGGACCGCTCCACGGGAAATAGGTTTTCGACGATTTCACCTCATTATGACATCACCAAAAGGGTTAACACCCACCAAAAATAGGTCCATATGTTGGAAAAATTGCACACGCTTAACGGTAAACCCTCTAAAGGCAACCTTGCACAAGTCATCTTGGGTCAAGCGACTCGTCGCTTCTCTCACGAAGGTCATTCCCTCATCGATTCGTCGCTTGAGGGGGTAGTCACACTTAGTCACCAACCAACAATCACACACCCAATTAAGGAAAACGACATGCATTCAAAGAATCATTGACAAAGACAATCACGCTCCCGCTTGGGGCGATAAACAAGCAACAATCAAATCAATCAAACACTTGGCATTTCGTGAATCATGAACACAAGGTTCCCCCCGAGGATAAAAACGCCCTTCACTTGTTCATGATCGATCAATGTCTAAGTTCAAGTCACACCTCACCAAAACAGGTTAATACTTGAAATCAAATTCCTTAGCTCGTCGAAGCAAGGATTCAAGAATGCATGCCCTTTCCATACTTGGGGCATCAAAAGTTGGTTAGGTTACCAAGAAACCCTAATCATTAGTGCTTTGGTTATCTATTTTTGCTCAAGCATCTGCGTCACCCGCAGCGCTTCCCAAAAAGGGGCATCTCGTAGACACCAAAACAAGCACCAATCCGATTATGTGACTGCAAACACCGATCGCTTTGACAAACACAGCCCCTGGGGCAGCCCTCGGAGGTTAAACAAGTGGTCTTAACCACTTTCATAGCAATTTTGTAAGGTCAAGAAGCAATTTGGCACACTTGGACACTTTGCCCGATACTCGTCTCACCCCGGGACGAATTCAAAATAGAATCCGTCCCACCCCGGGACGAATTCTGAATCCGTCCCCGGGTGGGACGAATTCTAAGCTTAACGGGCAAAAAGGCAAATGGTGCCAAGTGGCAGCCCGCAACGGTCGGTTAAGGGCTCCTACCTTGCACGCATGTGTAAGTGGAGAGAGGGGCCGTTAGAGGACTGTTACAAGAAGCATTTATCAAAGTTCAAGTCAATGGAGGACTCCCCTCCCTCATGGGAAGACAAGATCGCCACATGGCGCCTATGGCCAACACTTGGCTTTTGTGCTTCCCTCCCAAAAGAGACCCCTTGGGTCTATAAAAGGTGGGACTTTTCTCACCCAAAACATACAGGTTGAAGGAGTGTTCAAGCAACGAAGTGCTGCCGAATTGAAGACTCACTTGCATCCCCCTTTGTTCACCTTCCTACATCCATCAATCTCTTTTGCAAGGGAGGTTGTTGGGTGGCCTTTGGAAGCTCGAACCTTACTCAAATCCGACGCATGGACATCTGAACCTACCAATTCGCCGACCCCCCAATCCTAAAAGGTTTTGGGCCCATCCTTGGTGGATTGGCTCCAAAATCGAGGGCCAACGGTGGGAGGCCCACTTGGGCACCCCCGCACCTCCCAAGTCCTAATTTTAGTTTTTGAGCACTTTAGATTATTTTTTAGATTGCATTCTGTGTTACTAGGTCTGATTAGTCTATAATTGCAATTTTGTAGCTTTTGGTCAGAGTTTAGGGTGTTTTGTATTGCTTTGTCGTTTCGCTAACTTGCAGGTGTCAAGGTCAAATTCCCGAGGGTGGAGGCCAAATTGGGAAAATCCGACCATCTGGGTCGTCCCAAAATGGCCCCAATTACCTAACCCCCCTGTTTGCAGGAGTTTTGCAGGTCCCGGGATCCGACATTGGAGCAGCAGCAGGTCGGTTTCTCCTACTCAGAAGAATTCGTCCCACCCAGGGACGAATTACAGTCAGAATTCGTCCTGCCCATGGACGAATTCCAGTTTAAGGTGGATTGGCCAGCTGCCTCAGTGGCAGTGGCCTTCTGGTAACTTTTCTTACCTTCTGTCAGGTTTTGAAGCAATTTGGATTCACTGTTTTCACTGTTTTAGGCAAATATTCGTATGCATATTTTGTTAGTTTTAGAGAGAGAATGCTTTTCATTTGCAGCAGGTGCTACTAACGTCTTGATCATTTCTTTGTTCGCAGGAGAAGCAGCAGAGGCGAAGAACTCATCGACATCAGCGGCGGCATCATCTTGGCCCGCCCATTGCAATCGTGGGCACGCGGAAGGAGGAATCATTCAGCGATTGTAATCAAACCCTATTTGCGCTCCTAGCCCCTGAAAAGGGAGGAGGCATTATTGTAACAGAGATCAAAGGAAATTAATGAAAGGGCTGTGTTTTCTTTATCTGATTGCGTCTCTTCCAATGTGTCTCTTTTCCGTTTCATGCAATTTACATTTCTAGGACTTAAGCGTGCTTAATTTTGAATGCAATTGCACTTGGTGTTTCCTTTGAACGGAATCTCGTGCTTTCACTCACATTTTATAGACCCATGGGGTCTCTTTTGAGAGGGAAGCATAAGCGCCATGTGTTGGTCATAGGTGCCATGTGGCAGTCAAGTCTTCCCATGAGGGAGGGGAGTCCTCCATGACTTGGGCTTTCATAATCGCCCTTGTGACAGTCCTCTAACGGCCTATCTGTCCACCCACACACGCGTGCGAGGCAGGAGTCATCAACTGACTGTCTTGGGCTGCCACTTGGCGCCATTCTTCTTTTTGCCCGTTAAACTTGGAATTCGTCCTTGGGTGAGACGATTTCAGAATTCGTCCCTGGGTGAGACGAATTCCAGTTAGTATTCGTCCCTGGGTGAGACGAATACTGAGCAAAGTGTCTAAATGTGCCAAATTGCCTCTTGACCTTACAAAATTGCTATGAAAGTGGTTAGGACCACTGTTTGACCTCTGAGGGCTGCCCTGGGGGCTGTGTTTGTCAAAGCGATCAGTGTTTGCGAGTCACATAATCGGATTGGTGCTTGTTTTGGTGTCTACAGATGCCCCTTTTTGGGATGCGCTGTGCATAGCACAGCGCCGAGCAAAAATAGATAACCAAAGCACTAATGATTAGGGTTTCTTGGTAACCTAACCAACTTTTGATGCCCCAAGCATGGAAAGGGCATGCATTCTTGAATCCTTGCTTCTGACGAGCTAGGGAGTTTGATTTCAAGTGTTAACCTATTTTGGTGAGGTGTGACTTGAGCTTGGACATTGATCAGTCATGATTAGGCAAAGGGCGCAACCTTTTATCCTCAGGGGAACCTTGTGTTCATGATTCACGAAATGCCAAGTGTTTGATTGATTTGATTGTTGCTTGTTTACTGCCCCAAGCAGGAGCGTAATTGTCTTTGTCAATGATTCTTTGAATGCATGTCGTTTTCCTTAATTGGGTGTGTGATTGTTGATTGGTGACTAAGTGTGACTACCCCCTCAAGCGATGAATCGATGAGGGAATGACCTTCATGAGAAAAGCGACGAGTCGCTTGACCCAAGATGACTTGTGCAAGGGTGCCTTTAGATGGTTTATCTTTAAGCATGTGCAATTTTTCCAACATTTGGACCTGTTTTTGGTGGGTGTTAACCCTTTTGGTGATGCCATAATGGGGTGAAATCATCAAAAACCCATCTTCCCGTGGAGCGGTCCGGCTATGGTAGCCTTCTTGGGGAAGTAGGAGAGTGATAATTTGAACCCCGACATCGAATTTCTTTGCCCAGAGGTTAAGTGCAAGAGCACTTGTGTCCGGCAATGCTTATTGCTTATGTTTTTGTGTTGCATTTTTTGTTGTTTTTGTTGTTTTGTGACACCATTTGGGGATTAAATTGTCAAAAATTCGTCTTCCCGTGGAGCGGTCTGGCTATGGTAGCCTTCTTAGGGAGTAGGATAGTGATAATTTGTGACCCCGATGTCGATTTGCTATGCCAAGAGGTTAAGTGCAAGAGCACTTGTGTCTGGCAATGTTTATTGTTGTTTGTGTTGCTTTGATTTGTTGTTGTTTTTGAGTGGGCTTTGACCCATTTGTGATGCCATTTGGGGGTGAAATTGTCAACAATCCGTCTTCCCGTGGAGCGGTCCGGCTATGGTAGCCTTCTTAGAGAGTAGGATAGTGACAATGTAAACCCCAACATCAATTTTTCTATGCCAAGAGGTTAAGTGCAAGAGCACTTGTGTCTGGCAATGTTTATTGCTTTTTGTTTGTGTTGCATTTTTTTGTTGTTTTGTTGTTTTGATTTTCTTTGATCTTATGCATGATGGTTGATGAATATGGATGTATGCATGTTGATTTATTTTGATGGATGCATATGCTATGATGAATACAAATGTTTTTGATTTATATGTGATATGCGAGAGATGAAATGGATGAATGAGATTTGTGATGTTTGGCTATGGCACCATAGACTGTTTAGAACTCTGTTATTTTGTTTTTAGGCGATTGTTGTGATGCATGACTTTGTATGTATACATGTGGTTTTTTTTTTTTTTTTTGTATTTTCTGATGGTATTGTAAGGATGAAAAGTAGCGCAGTTGGTTTAGAAATGTAGCTAAGGTTTTCTGAGACTCAGACGGTTTTAACTCACTAGCCATGACTGTACTTTATCTTACAAGACTTTTGAACAAGGTATGAATCGGACTTGTTTTTGACCAAGCTATTTCACATCCCTGTGTGTGCAATTGAGTTCATTTATGTGGTATTTGTCGGGATACCGCCGATGCCAGATGGGCTTTCAACCGAACCTGTACTGAGGATCACCTAATTAGCTCCACTAACTCCTTTGTTGTATTTAGTTAGATTAATCTGCGATGTTATCCAGGATGCCATAAGCTAGCTCATCCACATGCAAACATTGATCTGTACGCAAGTTAATGTGACAGATATATCGTCATGCGAGAAGTTTACCGCCAGTTACCGATAGGCTATCAACCAAACCGGTACTGAGGCTTGCCTCATGACCTTTTAGAATACTGAGAGTTCCAGGGATTCAAGTTCAACTCCCTTCTTTTCTTCAATTGTATTGGGATACTTGCTCGTTTGTAGTGATAAGATCACTTGTTTATTTTGATTTGTTTTTCTTTTGAGCAAGGGATTGGGGATATGGAGTGATGAAAATCACTATCGTTTGTGCCGTTTGATGTGTGCACTGTATGATGTCAAATATTTGAGTTTTTGACGTTTTGCAAATTTTTGATGTTTTGCAACTATTGAGAACTAGGGATTCTTAGGGAATTGGGTAGGGAGGATGCTTGTCCTTTTGCCAACTCTCAGCATTCTTGGGGTCATTCGCACGGGGGGATGAGCAAGATAACCGTTTCGCTTTTGGTGACTTGGATTACCCTACAGGTTTCATCTTTCGTTCACACAACTTAGGAATTGTTTTATGTGTTTTAATTTGTGTTGGGATGTTACGTAACAAGGTGTATTTCAAGTATAACTCTACCTTCGTAAAATCTGTCTGACTTGATACATTACATGGCTAAAGAGGAAAATGATGATTGAATCATGAAAACTCTTGATACATTAAAAGACCACTGACTCTAGTGTGGTAAAAAGCAATGCATGGTGTTTTTGTTGTTTTTGTAAAATGGAACAGTGTGGAACAAGATGGACTAGCAGAGCAATTACAGCCTATGGTGCCTTTGACCTATACGACCACAAATATGCAATGTATGGATGCAATGCTTAATGCAACTACATATTTTTGTATTTTTGATGGATTGATTTTTGTGAATATGCGAGAAGAGCTCTCTATTGATGAATTTGAGTATGCCTAGAAATGAGATGCAAATTTTTGTTGTTTTTGATGATTTTTGTTTTTTTAGTGTTTTTGAATTTTCTTGGAGTTTTGGTGACCAAGTGATTTCGATAATCCTTGGGGCATTTTTGGGGTGACCAAGTGATTGCGATAATCCTTGGAGCTTTTTGGGTTGACCAAGTGATTGCGATAATCCTTGGAGCTTTTGGGGTTTGACCAAGTGATTGCGATAATCCTTGGAGCTTTTGGGGGTTTGACCAAGTGATTGCGATAATCCTTGGAGCTTTTGGGGTTGACCAAGTGATTGCGATAATCCTTGGAGCTTTTGGGTGACCAAGTGATTGCGATAATCCTTGGAGCTTTTTGGGGTGACCAAGTGATTGCGATAATCCTTGGAGCTTTTTGGGTGACCAAGTGATTGCGATAATCCTTGGAGCTTTTTGGGGTGACCAAGTGATTGCGATAATCCTTGGAGCTTTTGGGGTGACCAAGTGATTGCGATAATCCTTGGAGCTTTTTTGGGTGACCAAGTGATTGCGATAATCCTTGGAGCTTTTGGGGTGACCAAGTGATTGCGATAATCCTTGGAGCTTTTTGGGGTGACCAAGTGATTGCGATAATCCTTGGAGCTTTTGGGGTGACCAAGTGATTGCGATAATCCTTGGAGCTTTTGGGGTGACCAAGTGATTGCGATAATCCTTGGAGCTTTTTGGGGTGACCAAGTGATTGCGATAATCCTTGGAGCTTTTGGGGTGACCAAGTGATTGCGATAATCCTTGGAGCTTTTGGGGTGACCAAGTGATTGCGATAATCCTTGGAGCTTTTGGGGTGACCAAGTGATTGCGATAATCCTTGGAGCTTTTTGGGTGACCAAGTGATTGCGATAATCCTTGGAGCTTTTGGGTGACCAAGTGATTGCGATAATCCTTGGAGCTTTTTGGGGTGACCAAGTGATTGCGATAATCCTTGGAGCTTTTTGGTTTGGATTATGGTTCTTCAAGGGATAGAGGTACCCCCAGCTTGATGGTCTTTGCGCTCTGGATCTGGCTCTGTAGGGACGGGCATGAACGGATCGGCCCTATGTGTTGATAGGAAGACGGGGTCTTCCCTTGGTACTGATGTCATGATGGGATCTCGGGGTGGACGGTGCTCATCGTGGATTTGGAGCCATGGATCCAATACTTGGTCCCACCTTGCAGGGTCTACCCACCATTCATGCCCTAGTAGTATGCCCATCTGTCCCATTAGATCTTCATGAGTTAAAGGGCGGTGATGCCGTCGCGCATGTCTGAGATAGTCCATCTCAGTCTCATCTTCTGAATCACTTTCGGAGACCCAAAAATGTTCATTCTCTTCAAGCAATCGTTGCTTGCGACGTTGAGGGCTCTCCTTGTTCCAGCAAGTTAATCTGGTCCCATTGTGGTTGTTCCACTCTTGGTGGAGGGACCTGATTCTCTTGACACTGTGTTGGTTCAGCTGGAACCTCTAAGGGGAATAGCTTCAAAAAGATGTCTGGAAGCCGTTGATGTTCTCTTTGAGGATTAATCTCCGAACTCTCGCCTCTCTCTAGCAAAGGAGAGGGATTACTGCTATTTCCAGGGGTGTTTGTTGACCATGGGAGGTAATCTCCCAATGTGTATTCTGTATTTGGGTTGGCATAAGGATCTTGTGCCAATCCCCCCTTGTTGCCTATTTCTAGGCCTTGCATATTTTCGACCAAGATGTCTAAGGGCAGGGGGTGGTTGAACCCTACTCCTGACTTATCATATGGCATCTGATATCTTGGTTGGCAAAGGACCCGCATCCCTTGCTCATATCTGCCTAGCTCGTATCCATGCCAATTGCATTGGCCGAGATATTTTAGGGCAAAGTCTGGGTTTGACAGATAGTTGATGTTTTCAACAAAAGGCTCTTCGTCTGCTTCCTTTTGTTGGCATGGTTCAAGACCATGATCAAGGCCCCCATACACGAAATTCGTCTGGTTTGGAGGGTAGCCTAGAGGAACAACTGTCCCTATGGGAAGGCGAGGTCTTCCCATGTCTTGTACTGACTCCAATGTTGGCGTCGCCACAACATTTTGCACTAAATATCCCCCAGGCCCGTACTGGCCATTTCAACGAGTGATTGTTGATGATTGGGTGGGAGGAAACGGGAGTCCTTCCTGAGTCCATTCCATGTTTGGTGGTTTAGGAGTCTTAGTTTCTGTTGTGCTTGGTGTTTCCTCCGTTGATACCGTTGAGATTGTGGGCAACCTTTCTTCTAAGGGTTTAACCTCTTCCATGATCTGTTTTCCCTTGTCCTTCTGTTGGGCCATGATAGGTGGCATTGATGATGAAGGAGCAGGTGATGAAGTCTCACCTGGCTGGGATTTTGCCTTGTTGGTCACCAGTGGTGCCTGCGGTATTGGACCCTGTTTAGATGGATTTAACTGGAAATCCAAATGTGTTGAAGGGAGGGTCGATTGAGGCATGAATTGTACCGCATTGCAATACTTGAAGGGCTCTAAGTCCATTGGGACTACATGTATTTCTCCTTCATAAGCATACTTTAAGCACTGGTGGGCGATCGAAGGGACACACTTCATGTCCCCCGATCCAAGGCTGCCCTAGCAGTATATTATAAGCCATCTCGCCTTCCAAAACATGGCACAATGTAGGTATTGTCTTTTGTCCTACCCGGACAGACGGAACAACTGTGCCGACTGTCGAGCATATTGCATCGTTGAAAGCTCGCAGTGTGTACGTGGAGGCTGTGATGTGAGAGGCTAGCAGCTTCAAATGTTTTAAGGCTACAGTGGTAATGATGTTACTGGACGAGCCAGTATCTACCAACACTCTCTTGTACGGGATCCCGTTGACCCGCGCGATAACGTGCAGGGGTGGATCTGCCATGTCATTCGATATTGTTTTGACTTCATCTTCTCTGAAGGTGATGACCGGCTCCGTACATCGTTTCACATGTCCCACGAAGTTGTTGAAAGAATTTGCTTCGTGAGTCTGTAATTCGATGGCTTTTAAAATGTCCATAAGAGCTTCCCTATGGGGTGCTGACTGTTGAATAAGCTCGTAAATGGACAGCCTAGCCGATGTGGTCCGCAAACTCTGCGTGAGTTTGGTCCGTATCGTGACCTCGGGTCTAGGCGGAGGCAACTGCGTTGGGCGTTGTTGAGGCTGCGATGTTGTCGAAACTTCCCTCGTAGCTACCTCGGGGGCAACTGCTGGGTACTTTTTGTTCCTTGTCACTATGCTAATCATTCCCACAAATCCTTGCATGGGAAGATTCTGTCGCACCTCGTTAATCTGGAGTGGTTTTGCCTGTGCCTCGTGGGCAGGCAAAGGGTCCTTGAATACCCCCATTTGTTGATTATTTGGCGCTATGGGGTTGTCCACGGCCAATGTTCTATTGTCGATCAAATCTTGGATTAATTCTTTGAATTTCCAGCATCCATTCAAGTCGTGTCCTCTGCGCCTATGGAATCTACAATACAATTCCTCTCTGTATCCCCTAGGCTTAGGAGCGTTAGGGTCTATAGTTTGGATTTTTGGCAGAGTGACTAAATTTGCCGCTGACAAGCGGTCAAATAGGGAGTCCCTGGACTCCGTGTAAGGGGTGAATTGTCGCCTAGGGCGACGCTGCTTGATTCTGCTCCCGTCTTCTATTATCTCTTTCATAAGCAGGAGGCACTACCTGGTAATTAGCCTTTTGAGGCTGCATTTCTTGCACAGGCATGGGAACATTTATCGCAACTTGGTTGACTACAGCGTGTTGTGATTGCGTTGTCCCGGTTTTAGTGGTTTTATTCCACTCTTTCTTTTTAGGCTTGGCGATTGCGCCTTCGCCTATCTTAATCTCTTCTATAACTCTGGCTTGCGCCAAAGCTTCTTCTAAGCTGTCGTATTGTCGTAGCAACAATAGACCAGAGATTGATTTTAAGCAACTTTTTGCGAACATCTGTGTGAGATCAGACATAGGGGGACGGTAGGGTAACTTAGAAAGCAAAGCTCTCCATCGATTCCCATATGCTGCCATTGTTTCTTCCTCAAATTGCCTGAGGCTCGCCAGATCACTCAGTGATGCCTTCTTCCTTGTGTTGAAGGCAAAGCGTTCAAGAAACGCATCTACTAATTGATCTAAGTTGCTTATGCTGTGTTTAGGTAGTTGTGTGAACCAATCCGAGGCAGGGCCTACGAATGTGGTTATGAACGTTCTAAGCAACAATGCGTCATTATCTTGGATGCCGAAGCATTGGCTTAGAAATCTTGTAACGTGTTCTTGTGCGTCCTCTTCACCTTTAAAGATTGCCAATTGAGGCAACTTGAAGTGCTCGGGGTAAAGAGGTGTAGGCACTGAGGGATGCACCGGATTACTGTGGAGTTGACGTAATGTGGGTTTTTGATGCCCAGCAGCTTTTGTCTCCACAGACTCCAAACGCTCTAATAGCGCTTGGTATGCATCGAAAGATTTTATTTCTTCCTCTCTTGTTCGCTCCCGTTGTAAGTTATGGTAAACTGGGGGCCTATGGAGGGGTGGCCGAATGGCAATCCTCCTGCCTTGATGGGGAGTTTCAGCATATTCTATTTCTGGTTCGTACTCCTCATAAAGTTCTTGAGGAGTCTCTGGGCGAGACCTATGACCTTGATCGAGTCCTCGCTGAAGGTACCCATCATTGTTTCGGGGAGTGGCCTCCCTCTCGGGTCTATAAGATCTCGGAGGCAAAGCTTGACGAGGTCGTGGAGACCTGTCCCGCACCAACGAATTATGCCTCTCATATTGTTCGGCCCTTTGGATGCGAGGGGTTGGCTCCCTCTCAGGTAGTTCATAGCGTAACTCATCCGCTTCGCGTTGCATGCGCTCTCTATCCAAGCGGTGTCGGTACTCTATCTCCTGATGACTTTGTTTAAGCCGCATGATTTGGGCTTGACGGGTGGCTCTGTCTAGCAACTATCGGGTCAATTTGGTCTACCCTATTTTTCTCAGGAGGTTCGAATGTTTCTCCTATGTGTTTGCCTCGAGTTTGCTGATCTAAAGTTTCAATGGGTCGCTTCCCTCTGTCGAGGTGGGCGACATGTACTCGAGGCTCTGGCCTTGATGTATGATCATGATACCTAGCAAGTGCGGAAACGCAAGGTTCCCGCGCTGTTTGTTGTCCTCGAGGAATGCGATGGCTTTCCTCGTACTCTCTTTCATGGGTTTGGACGGGGCGGGCGGAGTTAGCTCGCCCTGTGTAAGGAGCCCTGCGCTCCGGATTTTGTCTTTCCGTCCTGATGGGAGGTAAAGAAGGGACGCCATATCCACGTTGTCCCTCCAAATGGATAGTGTGCCTCTCTAGCGCTCCATCACGCTGTGGCCACTCATGTCTAACCTCAGAAGGTGATTCTCTATTTACATCAAGGTCTACATGTAGGGCGTCTTCCCGAAAGGGGCTGCTTTGAATGGGCATACCCCACCGAGGATTCTGAATCGGATTCTTTTGTAGGCCAGACCGATAAGGCGGTATGACCAAGTCCTCGGGATTGAAGCGAAGGCGACTTGTGCCTGCTTCTTGTGTACCTTCCGGAGCTTCTGCCCTTGATTGGGCTTGGCTACGGGTGTACACCATTGCGTTGCTTCTATACTATCTAAGTAGATTTTTATCTCGTTTATGATGATTTTTTTTTTTTTGTCTACACTAAGCGAAATTAAACACACGCATGCGCAAACCGTGATTATCTCTTTTAAGGATTATTGGTGTGCCCTAAACTCGGTTTAGTGCATTTTGATGTTTTGTTTTGTTTTTGTAGGTTTTGAAGAACGTTTAAATGCATTATGACGGCTCATATAACTCCCAAAATGGTCGCCCCTTCAATATACCAACCAGGCCGATATACCAACCTCTCTATATACCCGCCCTTACGAGAGGGAGACTATAGGTACGTGAGAGGAGAAGGTACGTGGTACGTAGGTGGTACGAAAGGGGGATTGTCCTGTTAATGGCACCTACCATAGAAGACTTATCCTCGCGCGCATGGGAATCACCCCAGCGACACTCGGTCAGCTTTCGTCAGGATTTACGCCTAACAACAGTTGACAATCGGGAAATGGATGCAAAGCTAAGCCAAGGTGGTGATGAACCCACCGTTGGTCTTGCTCAAGGGCTGGGGTCTTACGACCAGCTCCTTGGTTTAAAATTATTGCGTGAAGTGTGTGGGATTCATTTTATTTAACAAAAATGAAACAAGCATAAATGACTTTCCCTAAGCAATGCAGGATAAAATGAAAACAGTTAAAGAAACAGAAACAGAAACAGAAAATTTAACAGAGATTATGAAAATCCCTACCTCTTCTCTGCCTGGACCGGTTGCTTCTGAATTTCTGCTCTAAAAATCTACAGGCAAGAATTCGTCCCTCTGTGAGACGAATTGCAGAACAGAATTCGTCCCTGCTAGAGACGAATTTGAATTCGTCTCAGGGTCAGACGAATTACAGTAAAGAATTCATCACAGTCAGAGACGAATAACAGTCTGCAACAAAAAAATGTACCTGTCAAGCACAAAACACAAAAATTTAATCAGTTTTTGTGATTTTAAAAACCAGGGAACAGAGGTCCCACCGTGATCGCCACTGAAAGCACGAGATTTCGGGCGAAGGAAACACTAATTGCGATGCATTCAAAATCAAATACGCTTAAGTCCTAGAAATGTAAATTGCATGAAATGAAAGAAACGCATTGGAAGAGACACAAGCAAATGGAGAAAACACAGCCCTTTCATTAAACTTTCTTGATCTCTGTTACAAATATGCCTCCTCCCTTTTCAGGGGCTAGGAGCGTTAAAAGAATTTGACTACAATCGAGACTTAAGGTTCCTCTTTTCGCGTGCCCACACTTGAAATGGACGGGCCAAGATGATGCCGCCGCTGATGTCGATGAGTCTTTGACCTCTGCTGCTCCTCCTACGAACAAAGAAACAACGAAGATGTCAGTAGCACCTGCTGCACATAAGAAGTGTTTGTTCTCTAAAATCGCCAAAAGATGCATGCAAACATTTGTCTAAAACAGTGAGTAAAATGACTCTAAATGACCTGAAAACCTGACAGAGGACAGAAAACATCACCAGAAGGCCACTGCCACTGAGACAGTCGGCCAATCTACCTTCAACTGGAATTCGTCCCTGGGCAGGACGAATTCTGACTGCAATTCGTCCCTGGGTGGGACGAATTCTCTTGTGTTGGAAAAGCCGACCTGATGCTGCTCCAATGTCGAATCCCGAGACCTCCAAAACACCTACAAACAGGGGGGTTATGTAATTGGGGCCATTTTGGGATGACCCAGATGGTCGGATTCTCCCAATTTGGCCTCTATCCTCGGGAATTCGATATCGCCACCTGCAAGTTAGTGGGACAACAAAGCGACAAAAGGCATGATAAAATCTGATCAGAATGTTATGAAATTGAAGCTATGAGCTAACCAAACAGAATAACATGAGATGCAACATGAACAAGTAATCTAGAATGCTTTTGGAATAAAACTTAGAAAGTGCGGGGGTGCCCAAGTGGGCCTCCCACCGTTGGCACTTGATCTTGGAGCCAATCCACTAGGGATGGGCCCAAAACCTCTTAGGATTGGGATGTCTGCAAATTGGTTGATTCAGGTGTCCATATGTTGGATTTGGGTTGGATCCAAGCTTCCAAAAGCCACCCAACAACCTCCCTTGCAAAAGAGATTGGTGGATGTGAGAAGGTGAATCAAAGGGGATGCAAGTGGGTGTTCAACTCGGCAGCACTTCGTTGCTTGAAATCTCCTCCAATCTGTCTTCTTTTGGGTGAGAAAAGTCCCACCTTTTATAGACCCATGGGGTCTCTTTTGAGAGGGAAGCATAAGCGCCATGTGTTGGTCATAGGTGCCATGTGGCGGTCATGTCTTCCCATGAGGGAGGGGAGTCCTCCATGACTTGGGCTTTCATAATTGCCCTTGTGACGAGTCCTCTAATGGCCTATCTCGTCCACCCACACACGCGTGCGAGGCAGGAGTCATCAATTGATCGTCCTGGGCTGCCACTTGGCGCCATTCTTCTTTTTGCCCGTTAAACTTGGAATTCGTCCCCGGGTGAGACGATTTCGGAATTCGTCCCCGGGTGAGACGAATCCCGGTTAGTATTCGTCCCCGGGTGAGACGAATACTGAGCAAAGTGTCTAAATGTGCCAAATTGCCTCTTGACCTTACAAAATTGCTATGAAAGTGGTTAGGACCACTGTTTGACCTCTGAGGGCTGCCCTGGGGGCTGTGTTTGTCAAAGCGATCAGTGTTTGCAGTCACATAATCGGATTGGTGCTGTTTTGGTGTCTACAATTTCATTTGACTAACTTGGAAACTCTTTTAACATTATGTGGTATTATTCTAATGTTACAAGAAATGAAAAGATTGACTAAAATTGCATAAGAGAGATCCATATATATCATTGAGTTCATGAGGATGATCAAGCAAATATGTGTGATTATTGATAGGTTATATGTGTCCAAACTAGATTTTATAGATCACTTATTTGAAAATTGAAAAACATTGGCAAACATGAATGATGCAAGTAATTTTTTGAATTTTGATACTAACGATAATATTTGTATTAATATTCATTAAAATATGATACCTTTATATTGTTATGAAAGGTAGTCAAGTATAGTTACTAGCGATGTTGAAACAATTTGTGTAACACACAATAGATACGAAGTTGTTTTACAGAATACAAAGAAAAAATTGTTCAACATAGCAAAATCAGTTACAAAAGAGATAAGATATCAGTTTCAAATACATGAGTTGCTTGAGGTTATGGGTGTTGTTAGCCCTTTGTTTTGGGGTTCTTACAATGATCAAAGATTTACACAAGAGTCATTTATTAAATATATGGGCAACCTTATTGAGCATTTTAGTAAAAGTATGGAAGTCAATGGTGTTGAAATAAAAGCTATACTCAACAAAAATCTTTTAAGATAATAGTCACAATATTTTGGAAGAATAATGGTTCATCAAGCATCACTTTTGAGTAATTTCCATGAGACTAGTTCCATTGTACGTTTGTGGTAAAAGTTGTATCCAAGTAGTATCTTACAAGATACGATTAGTGAATACTTTTGTTTATATGAATTATGTCAAACAATTATTTTGGGATATTTAAAAGATGAGAGGGTATTTAGTGTACTATATTTTGTTAAATCTAAGCTCTACAATAGGATGGAAAAATCTAGAAAATTGTTTAAGAATTTGTGTCTTCATATGAACTGGACAAATTTCCATATGACAGAGCATTGGCATACTGAAATTAATTTGCAAAAATAAGGGGTATCATGAATACAACCGATAATGAGTTTAATGATGCTTTTAGTTATCAAATGGTGGATTCACAGATTGATTTTGGAAAAGTTAAAAATTGTTCATTTTAATTATTGAATTCTATTTTTTCTAGTATTTCACAACAATGTAACATTTGAGTTTCTTTGTTATCAGATTTCACAATATTTGTTTTGAAATGCACTATTCTTAATATTTGTTTCACAAGTTGAGAATTGTTCTTTTTAGATTTCACAATGTTGTTTCACAAGTTGAGAATTGTTCATTCCATATTTCACAATGTTGTTTTAGATGTACAAGATTTCAAAAATTTAATTTTTCATAAATTGTATGTTTTACATCACATTATGCTTTTAAAATTGTATTTTTTATATCATATTATGCTTTTAAAAATTATATGTTTTATATCACATTGCACTTTTAAATATTATATATTATATATCATACTGTTTCAACTACCTTTATAAATTGTTGTCTTATATTTTATATCATAGTATTGGTATTGTATTGTTAATGTATGAATTTTGATCAACAAAAATATTCTTTTGTTGTTTGAGATGAAGATAGTAAATAATATTTGTTATTAATACTAGAAAAGCAACACAAAATTATAAATTCAAAAATCCTTTGAATGACTAGTAACAAAAATTTAGAAAATATAGTTTTCATTAATATGATTGGAAATATATTACATTGTACAAAATTGTTGACTACAGTCAACTGCAAAATATTTTTACATTGTAAAATATCTTATTCTAAGATAGATGCATCAAATTCGCTTGCAACAACAACTTATTTTCTTTTATATCCTTGCTTGACACCTTGTTCTAGTAGCACACCAAGTCTGACTAGGTTTTCTTGAACTTTCACAATACTCCCCAACAATGCACTTTCTTGTTGGTTTGGATCTTCGAGTATTATTGTAAGTTTTTATTTTTTCTTTCTAGTATTGTAGTACAACATCTAGATCTTCATGGAGATTTTGCCTGATATATTTTATCAAATGATTACTATTTACCACTTTTAGTTGCATTTTTTTCTTCATTTCTATTGCATTTAACAAAAATGTTTTTGTGGCATTGATATTAAACTGCATGCTGTTAGCTTGTATTTTTAGGTTTTCAAAATTTGATTGCAAAAAAAAAATAAACATATCATTCAAAATAGTTATATAAAATATTATTACTTGTTTTAAAGAAAATTAAAATGTGAAAAATAAACTGCAAAAGCAAATTGAAACATAAATAAATATTGTCTTACCTCAGCCACATCCTTAGAAGACTCAACAAGTGCAATGTTTTCCTTATAAAAAACCCATTGGTTATAAAAATCTTAGGTTTTAGCATTAATATTCTCTAATATGCTAATAAAAATATTTAAAACATCATCATCATACACAATTTTAGAATTCACTATTCCTGTTGTGGCTTGATTCAGCAAGCCACTAAGCTTTTTTGGTTCATACTAACCTAAAGAATAAATTAAATCTCTTTTTGCATAATTCTTATATCGGGTATTTATTTTCTTTATTAGGACCTTGGCCCGATATTCCCAATCCTTCATTTATTGCAAATATTGAAGCACAATTTATTTCATGGTTGCTTCCATATTTTCAACCATTAAGACATTCTCATCAAAATTAATAATGTCATCCTCAATTTGAGGATGAGGATAATTTTATGTAGGAGTTAGGAATGAACTCTTCTTAGGTGTAGGGGCTTCCTATTGCTGTGCTTCACCTAATGGATCTTGAAGCACATTTATTGCATTAAAGCCTAAAATGTTGCCCTGTAATAGAAAATCATCAAATTGGATATTATCCAATACAATAGATGAAACTTTTGTTACCTATGAAGAAGTGTAAAATGTAAAAGATAAGAACCTAGGCCCAAAACTTCATACCAACTGCAATCTCTATGAAAAAAATATTTTCCACTTGTAAACCGCATTTGGCCTCTCATCTGTGTAGGTTGTGCTTGTCATTATTGTTGTGAACATAGATGCTATGGTGGAACTTGTTGCTGTTGTAGTGGAATCTGTTGTTACTATTGTGGAAAGTGTGGCTTTGGTGTAAGCGATGGTTGTGGTGGAAGTAGTGGTGCCATATTGTCTCTCATTCTCATATTTTTTCATTGAGATGTGGTTGAAAACATAAAAATATTTTGTTAGAATTATAATATAAAAATTAAATAGAAAATAACATATTTCAAAGTAAATACAAATTGTTTTACCTAAAGATGATGAAAATTGTTGAATTTGGGTACCTATGGGGGAGGGAGTACCCACACTACATTCATCCTGTATATTTTATGCATACCTAGGCATATGAGATCCACTAGGTGAAGGAGCTTACCTTGGAAATTTTGGTGGCCTCTGTAATATTGATATTTCTGATCCAGTATCCTTAGAATCACTAGTTTGCTCTGGCCTATAACTCCTATTGACAACATCTTGTTTAATCCTTATTGTGGCTGCCCTACCCTACATTTAGATGAAACAAATCAAAAATTAAAATGTGTTAAAATATAAAATAAATTTTGATTGTCAAATATAAACATATTACTTTCAATTCATTTGATGTCAAGGCAATGACTTGTAGTGTTGCATGCACTATAGTAGGAACAAAAGTATCTTGAAAATTATGAAAAATTTCAAATAAATTGCTAAAATGTAATTAAAAATACCCATAATAGGTTGTGTGTTGTTGGTTTGCAGTTGTAACACATGTAGCTTGGCCCTGATGCAATCTGCAATATAGATGCACCAATCGAACCTCTCATGATGTACACAACGAATAATATATGATAGTTCCCAAAATAGAATTTTTGATCTTCCAAGTAGAATCAATATTTCCTAGAAGAACCTAATAATGACCTTAAGAGTTGTATTCTTATATTTATGATTGTTAACCCTCTTTTTGACTTGGTGACGAAAGCTGAAAAAATAAAAATTAGATAACAATTTACAAATTTGAAATTGTTAGCATTAAAAAATTCTAAGACACAAGAATTATATCTTCCAAATATTATGTGGTGAGTTGGTACATTTTCTTGAGGTAGTGTTTCTCTTCTATAGAGAGCTAACACTTTTCTTGTACTAGAGGATAATCAACGAAAGGAATATTTATCAATCTATTAATATTTGCAGTGGTGATAATTAATGATAGATTTTTATTTTGTATTTTTATTTTTACAATGGTCTTGTCATGGTCATTACTACCAATAATATATTACAAGAGGACTTTATAAATTTTGAAATGTGGTATTGATACCAAGGTTGTCAAATATATGTCTTCTAACCATGATAAGTTCATACCTAGGGTTATTATAAAATATGAAATTAAAGTGCAAGAAGGATTTTTAAACTTTGGAATAGGGATGGAAGAAATGACCATTGCTAGAGAAAACTTGAAAATATGAGAAATAGGAGAAATTGGTTGCTCAATAATGGTTCGTTTTGGTTGGGTGCAGTCATAGAAGTGAACTCGAAAAATGATAGTTGATGCCCTTTTATAGATAGAATGGACAAAGTCAACACATGGTAGCATTGTATTGGACATGCAGTATGGGTGACCGATTGTGTGACATATGGTAGGTGGTAAATGACATACCATTTTCTGCATGTAAACCATATTCTAAATCAATCAAGTTACCAAACCATATTGTGCATTAGGCCTAACCCCTAAAATTTAATACGCATCAGACCCTACCCCTAGACCTTGTTATGCATATGACCTGACCCCAAAATATTATTATGCATCAAATCTAATCCCCAAACCTTATTATGCATCATACCAGATCCCCAAACCTTAATATACACCAGATCAAACCCTAGAACTTATTATGCATTAGACCAAACCGTAAATATTATTATGCATCAAATCCAATCCTTGAATATTAGTATGCATCAGACCAAACCCCAAACCTTAATATGTATCAGACCTGATCCTTGGATATTATTAAGCATAAAATCCAACTTTCATACCTTATTATACATTAGATTAGAACCTTAGACATTATTATGCATAAAAAAAAACCCTTAGAATTTATTATGCATTAGAACCAACCCCCTAAACCTTATTATATACTAGACCTGATCTCCCAGACCTTATTATACATCAGATCCAACCACTAGACCTTATTATGCTTAGATTGACCCCTAGATCTTATTATGCATCAGACAAAACCCTAAACCTTATTAGACATCAAATCCATCAAACCCAACCCCTAGAACTTAGTATGCATTAGATCATATTTGGACCTTAGTATACATCAAACTAGATCTAGACCTGGTTATGCATCAGACTAGATTTAGATCACGTTTTCCACCCGATTCAACCAAAACTATCCAAGTTGCCACTTTCTTTAGAAACCAAAGTAATTCACCATTTTCTTCAACATGAGGTTGGCCAAGATTCACTGCAATTTCAAAATGGATTCACATATTTTTTACAAGTACGTTTCAGGTTCGATCCCTTATGCATAATCCTAATATAAATCATTGCTTCCTCATTATGGGGATCTTCCATTCCCAAAATGCCTATGAAAAAATTAACTGATTCTTCTTTGATTGGGTCATTAGATATTTTTCCATTTGTTTTAAAAAACATTAGTTATTTTATTGGTACTCCAATTTATAAGATTAGAAACATAGAAGAATTTTGTATTGTGATCTCCCTCTTTGAGCCATGCTATTCTTGATTTTTGATGCTCAATGTTTTCTTCATAGGCTAAAGTGTTATGGAAATCTACAAGAACCTACCTATCCTTTATTCTCACTTCCTTTGATAGGCCTTCCCTAGCCACTAGCCCTTCAATATTCAGAAGTTTAGATTTTAGATCTTTTTTTTGGAAAAGGTAACCAAAAATATATTTATTCTAAAGTTTCAAGTTCTTCTTAACCTATCTAAGCTTTTTAGCAATTTGGAAAAGTTTATTTCTAGATAAATCTACCTTCCACCAATATTAATATGAGGTTTCAAGTTTTTATGCTTAATCCATATATAATTTATAATTATTAACAAGGCTTTGATACCTTTATTAAATAAATAAAATTGATGTACCTTTATTACCTTTGAAATGAGGGTCATTGATAGTTAAGTCTATGTGTAGAATCCTAAATTAAGTAATTTTAAATTCTTTGAATAAATGGATATGTTTGAGAGCATTAGAATTCATACTAAGATTTAGAAACTTATGGTGAAGACCTAGTGTTTCACTAGTGCAGTGCAGAAGAAATTGATAGATAGTGGAGGTGGAATTTGTTGAAGAATATTATATTATTTGGTAGATGTAATCATGGTATAAAAGTAAACATGTAATATATTAGGGTTTGAGTAAAGAGTTTAGGTGAATGATTTATATTTCTCTTTCTATGTAAGTGTCTATGTGTAGGATACGCAAAGTGTTATGTATGTCAAAGTGTCATATGTGTTAGAGTGCAAGTGTGTAATGAGAGAAAGTGCATAAGTATCATGTATGTCAGTGTGCAAATATGTAATGTGAGAATGTGCAAAAGTGTCATGTATTAAGAGTGCATATAAAAGTATCATAGAGTTAAGTTTACATGTAAGTAGTGAATGAAGAGTTATGCCTACAAGTGACAAGATGAAAAACCAATGGACATTAAACCACACCAAACATTTATAATATTAAATTTTATATACATATTTTGAGCAATTTTATTGTAAGTATATTTCATGTTAATAGCATGAATGATTTGGACATTTACATTAATTTTGATATTATTTTTAAATATTACATAATTTATATTGATCAGTATTAATACCTAAGATATAGTAGCTAAAATATATTGGGACATTACATAATTTGACTTAAAAGTTAAACAATTGGTGGGATGAGAGTTGGGTGGCAGAGGAGGAGTTACATAGATAGTAAAAAAATTTATATTGTTTTTAAATGATATTATAATTTATATTGATTAGTATTAAGACCTAAGATATAGCAGCTAAAATATATTGGGATCTTAGATAATTTAGATTAAAATCCAAGAAATCGATGGGATGAGGGTTGGGTGGCAGAGGAGGAATTACCTGGGCAGTGAGATTTGGTGGAGCTGGTGGGATTGAAATTGTATGAGTTGGTGGAAACAACAATTTTAGATGAGGAATTGGAGGCAAAGCTGGAGGGTTAGTAATCCATGGATAGCTGGTTGTTGGAAACTATATATTGTATAGTTTAAAACTATTCTATGGATTGACATAATGATCTAGGTAGTGTTAACTTGTAGATTTACCATCACACAAACATTTCTTTGCTAATGTAGATAGTTGTTTTCCGTTTAAAATGTTAAAAGTTTATGTAGAATAAGAATTGTAACTACATACTATATTGGTATTCAATCCGACAAGGCTTGATATTTGAACCTTGTACCTCTACCCCCTTATAGGGTTTGGATGAACCAATTGATCTACATCTTGGGCCTGTGAAACAAACTTTTAAAAATAAATAGTTTGTTGAAAACTTTGCATAGACATGTTAAAAGAATTTTTATTAATGTTGGACTACAATTTTAAAATATTTTTAAATGAAAGAAGTTTGAAAACTGAATATCTCAGACTATAATTTTAAAATTTGTTTAGTTGGAAGAAGGTTTACTATTGGAATATCTTTAAACATTTAAAATTTTTAGGTGATGAGCAATTACCATTTATTGCATTTTATTGTTAATCATATATATATTATAATTTTTATTTATAAGAGTGAATATACACCAACTTTTATATATTTAGCTTTATGTTAGAGTATCCCAATCCGATTAAGTGATATATTCATGAACCTTTAGCCCAAAGTAACATTTTTAACTTGGATTCTACATTATAGAAGGACGTTGACAAGGGAATAATCTATGAAAAGAGGGATGCATGGAAATTTTAAATGTGATATGTGTTGAGAGAATTAAGAAATAATCTCTCATATTTTTATAGAATACCCCATCACAATAAAACTATGAAAAGAGATACCAACTTTGCTAGCTCTCTCACATTTTTTATAGAATACTTCATCACAATAAAACTATAGAAATATATGGCAAATTTTCTAGGCATCCATGGGTCTAAGATATTTTCTATAGAATAACTTTAGAGGGAGTGGTCTAAATAGGTGGAAATGCACCAACATACTAAATGGTTTATTATGTGGGGATGACTCTCCTTCTATGGAATTTATGGAAGGTGAGAAATAATCATATCTACCAAGAATATAGAGACAACCAATTTATCTACAAAAAAATCACAACTAGTATGAGGGATTCAATACAATACCTTTTAAAAATCCTCAAAATCCTAACCAAAAGTGGACTCAAATAATATCTACATTACAAGTGTCTCCAATAGTGGTCACATAAAAAATGGTAACCCAAAATCATGCACAAGTATTCAAAATTAGCAATTGAAAACCTCCTCCAAAGGGATTGGGTATATTAATTCAGATGGGGATTGAAGAGGAAATTCAAAAAGAGTGATTATGGAGAACGTAGAACCTCTTGAATGATTAATTTTAATAAATCCTTAAGTAAAAATTCAATAAGAGTGAGTATGGGAAATATGACACCTCTTGAATGGTGCCCTTACTTTTATATTTGTAAAAGACCTAGGTATCTTATCCAATAACCTACAAGAGGGATATGTCATATTTAGGGGATTATATGGGGCTTTAAAGGTGGGGTGGAGGAAAATTCAAATGAAATTAGACTCGTAAATTATGATTAACCATTTAAATGGATAATACAAATAAAAAAATATAGATTGCATAATGTAGTGAATACTTGAGGATGAAAACAAAAGAATATAGAGAATACTTTCAAATACAAATGAACCAACAACCAACATTCTTTGAGCTTTGATATAGTGGAGTTCATACAACTCATTAGAGATCAAAATAAGGTGGCAAATCTAATGGATCACTAGGTTATTGATTGAGGATACCTCACTTGCTATGGATATCCTCCCATATGGTGGCCTTAGAAAACTAGGGAAGTGTTTTTTCCATTCTTACCATTGATGATAGTATTGTTTTTAGTACTATATTTATATATCCTTGCTTTACATGATTACTCTTTTATAACATATAAAGTTGTAGTAGATTAGATGTGAGGGAGAATAGTCCCATAATCACTTTTAAAAATTGGCTTAAAATCCTTCAATCCTCAAAATACAAGACATGTAATCTAATTTTTAACTATTTTAATTTGATGTATTCTAATTTTCAACTAATTTTATTTATTTAATTTTATTGAAAAGTTCCTTGTATTACTAAAAATAACAATTACATTGATCATAAAAGAGGTGGCTGGTATGTAATCACACCCTAAAATTTCAAACTAATGATCCTCCTAAAATAAAATAAAAATAACAATTACATTGATCATAAAAAAGGTGAGTGGTATGGAATCACACTGCAAAATTTCAAATTGATAGTCCACCTAGAATGTAAAATTTCAAACTGATAGTCCACCTAGAATCAATTTTTTTGGATTGCTATCTGGGCTACCTAAGTTCAAATCATGGGGAGGGAGACCCTCATTTTTTCCCTTGGGAGTGTGGCCCCTAGTTGTGCCACATGTTGTATTTTACGTTACTTAAAAAAAAAAGTAATCTAGGGCCCTCGTTGTACCCCTAGGGAGTGTGGCCCCTAGTTGTGCCACTTGTTATACTTTACCTTCAACAAAAAAAGGGATTTAGTACCTTGTTGTACTTTTCCTTAAATTATGTTATCTAGGCTACCTAATTTCAATTCACAGGGAGGGCCTTATCTAGGATACCTAAGTTTAAATCATAGGGAGGTAAGCTCTCATTGTACCCTTAGGGAGTGTGGCCCCCAATTGTGCCATCTATTGTACTTTATTTTAATTTGACAAAAAAGAGATCTAAGGTCCTTTAGTACTTTGTCTTACTTCACCAAAAAAAGAATCTAGGGCTTACATAAATATGAAATCAAACCCTAAAATTTCAAATTGATAACCCACCTAGAATCAAAGTCATTGGATAGTTATCTAGGCTACCTAAGTTAAAATCATGGGAAATGAGACCTCCATTGTATCCTTAGAGAGTGTAGCCCCTGGTTGTGCCACCTCAAACTCTAAAATTTCAAATTGATAATCCACCTAGAATCAAAGTCATTGGACTATTATCTAGGCTACCTAATTTTAAATCATGGGAAAGAAGGTCCCCATTGTGCCCCTAGGGAGTATGAATCATAGTTGTACCACCTATCGTACTTCACCTTACTTCAATAAAATATGGGATCTATGGACCTCATTGTACCCATAGGGAGTGTAGCCCCTAGTTCTACCACTTGTACTTTACATTACTTCAATAAAAAAATATCTAGGGTTGTGTTGTACTTTGTCTTACTTCAATTTATCTAGGTTATCTAAGTTAAAATTATGGGGAGGGCCTTATCTAGGCTACGTAAGTCTAAATATAGGGAGGGAGACCCTCGGTGTGCCCCTAGGGAGTGTGGCTCCCAATTGTAGAATGTGTTGTACTTTTCCTTACTTAAAAAATTAGATCTAGGGCCATTTTTTACTTTGCTTACTTCACCAAAATAAAAAGGGATCTAGAACTTACACATATATGGAGTCATACCCTAAAATTTCAAACTAATAATCCACCTAGAATCAAAGTCGTTGGACCATTATCTAGGCTAGCTAAGTTCAAATCATGGGGAGGGAGCCTCCCACTATGTCCATTATCTAGGCTATCTGAGTTCAAATCATGGGGAGGGAGGCCCCCACTATACCCCTAAGGAATGTGGCCCCTATTTGTACCACCTATTGTACTTCATATTAATTCAACAAAAACGGATCTAGGACCCTCGTTATGATCCTAGGAAGTGTACCCCCAGTTGTACCACCTGTTGTACTTCACCTTTAACAAAAAATGGATCTAGGATCTTGTTTTACTTTGTGTTACTTCAAGTTATCTAGGCTATCTAAGTTCGAATCTTGTAAAGGTCCTTAATTATGCTACTTAAGTTTAAACCATGGGGAGGAAAGCCCTGGTTGTGCCCCTAGGGAGTGTAGCCCCCAATTGTGCTACTTGTTGTACTTAAAAAAAAAAAGAATTTAGGGCCCTTTTGTAGTTTACCTTACTTCACAAAAAAATATCTAAGGATTACATAGATAATATTGAAATTAACACAAAATAAATAATTTGAAACCTTAATCCTTAAAATTGAAAACCTATAGAGAACAAAAAAAAAAAAAAAAAACTCTATAAATCTAACAAATGAATAAAACCTAGCGTTGACCTATCTTGGGTTTTAATAAATGTTACTTATTTTTACATAGAAATATATGGTATTTATAGTATTATCTATTATATTAAGGATTTTTATTTCTAAATGACATGTAATTAAATTAATATTTAAAATTACGTATATTTGGTAAATATTTTAAAACATTAAATAAGAAAGTTAATGTTTTAATCATGTTTGAGAGGCTTGTATACGATGTTTATTGGTAAATTATGTATAATTGGATAGCATTTATTAGTAAATAATATCTTTAATAAATGTTGTTTCAAATAATTTATTATAATATATACTTTACCTTTGTCTTCCTTATTTTTATTCTTTAATAATAATATAATTAGATTTAAAAGTAACAAATATTTTGTTTATTTTAATTTATTAATATATAATATACATGCAATTATTAAAATTACTAATATGTAATTGAAAAT
Source organism: Wollemia nobilis (assembly GCA_028583015.1). NCBI lineage: Eukaryota > Viridiplantae > Streptophyta > Pinopsida > Araucariales > Araucariaceae > Wollemia > Wollemia nobilis. The sequence goes on along the minus strand of JAQPPZ010017000.1, from coordinate 11,158,046 downwards.
TGTATTTAATTACTAAGATTAATAATATAAAAATAATGAAAGTATGATAATTATATTTAGTTGGTTTGAATTACAATCGTATTTAACTTCATCAAATACCTTAACTTTTATGTATCAAATCCAACGAACACACAAACATAATAGTTGGAATTCTTACAAAAAAATTCACTCTTGTATTCCATATTTCAAACATGAAAATATTCATGTTTAGCACTAAGAGGAGCAACTTCTAGTGATATTTATTATAAATAACGCTTCGGTGTCAAGTGATCATAGATCACGAAAGGTTTATATGTATAAACAATAGTTATACGTAAGTATACATCTAATAACGCTTCGGTGTGCATTTATAGTATTATCTATTATATTATTATATTAGGGATGTTATTTTAAAATAATATGTAATTAAAATAATATTTAAAATCTTCGTGAATGTGGTTTACTTGCCTCTTGAATTATAGGTGATGTGACCAAGGTTCAATCCCCAGATGTGTATAAGTATTACTCAATATAAATTTATATATATTTATTATCAAAAATTTTAAATAGGAAATTTAAGGTTTGGGTTGGAGAAGCTTCTATACCATAGTTATTGGTAAATTATGTATGATTGAATAACTATTTATTAGTAAATAATATCTTTAATAAATATTATTTCAATTTGTCTTCTTTATTTTTATTTTTTAATAATAATATAATTAATTTAACAGTAACCAAATATTGTTTTTGTTTATTTCAATTTATTTGTATGTTATTTACTTGAATATATATTTATAGTTGAAAATTATATGTAATTACTAATTTAAAATTAATAAAATTATCATAATTATATTTAGTTGCTTTGAATTATAATCCTATTTAACTTCATCAAATACCTTAACTTTTATGTATCAAATCCACGAACACACAAACAAAATAGCTGGAACGGGTACATATTGTCACGTAAAAACAAGAAGAGACGATGGTAAGAGCATTAACAGTCCCTGTTTGTTGTAAGACTTAAAAAGAAATTCATATTTTTCTATTCAATATTTCTAATATGAAAACGATCACGGACCTTTCATATTTAGCATACATAACGCTTCGGTTTCAAGTGATCATAGATCATGAACTATATTTATGTATAAACAATAATTATACATAAGTATACATCTAATATCTTTAATATAAGAATCATCAAGTATCATCTCCATCCTTCCTTCCTCATCTTAGGATGGTATATGTTTAAAGAATGTAATATTTAAAAAAAAGCTTATTCTTTATTCAAAACATCATCCGGTTTTTCATGAAAATGATTATAACTTCAGATCCAAGAGTAATAAATCATGTATTTCCCATTGGTTTATTCAGTTGTTACTGTAATTAAATATTTAAGAGAAAAAAAAAAGAGAGCATTATCACCTTTTAACTCTTGTGAAACTATGACTAAGCTCTTCTAAACGGCCAATCCAGCATTGCAGTTGAAAACAATTAAGGTAAAGATAATAACTATATTGTCATTTATTTAATTTTCTAACACAACAAAGTAATACAATCACATATAATCTGCAGCCGTAGACTTTCACTCCAAAAGTTATATCACACCAAAAATAGTTTACAGGCCTACAAAAACCCTAGTCCATGAAGCTGCTTGGCGCTCTTAGAAAATGGCACCTTTGACAGAAACTCGTCGCCCACTGATCACAAGATCGGCAGCCTAAACACTCAAAAGAATAATGACAAGTCCAATAAAATCCAATCTTCCAAACACAGAGATTTATGGCTTCAAAAACAATATAAAATCTGGACTAAATTTTACTTCAATCTCACCTTAATTGCTCTAGTGGCCGATGATTTCCCTTCGAATTCAATATAAGCACAGGACGAGCTCCCTCCCTGTCCATCACAACCAGTAACAACTTCATATACCTAAATTACCACTCCTTCAAAGGACTCAAGGTGATATACATGCAAAAGAAACAAAGCTAATAATAAAAACAAATTTCAATAGCTAGCAGAAATGACAGACCCGGTGATATATGCTTATTTTTTCCTGTGCGATTTTGCCGAATTTCCCAAGCTCCTTTGCAAGTTGGGGGGGCGTAATGTTTCTGGGCAAATTGTCTATAAAAACGGATGCTATAAACAGAAAATTGTACAAACATCATTGTCAAAAAATTGTACCAGAATTGTCCGCATATTCAGAAAATTTAGGCTACAATGTATGATTAGGGCATACATACCTTTGGCTGAATGAGAGCGTTCAGACGGAGGGGACTGGGGAGTCCGAGAAGATTTAGAGGTGGCGCAACCCATGATTTCTTTCTTGTTATGACCTAATAAATGAAATCCTTCGCTCGTATGGATATGGATGGCATAAGACAATGAGACAAATGGTGGACTTGTCTTGTGTTATATAGATAGCGTTATGTGCGAGCGTTCCTTGTGCTATAATGACGATCATTACTGTGCATTTAAATGTGTGAACAGACCATAACGAGGTTTATAAATTTTTTCTACGCGTGTATAATGCACCATACTGTGTTTTATTGTCCACTCATTGCATTTTTCTTGAGCTTTGCTTGCTAAATTTGTGGTGATCGTGGCAGTGTTGTGCTGCATTTGACGCTTTTAGTGCTGATCTGTGCTTTCTATATATGTCAAATTAATGGCAGAGAATAATGAACCACCTTTGATACAGCTATTATTAATAAATAATACTCTTAAATTATATTTAAAATTATCCATCTTTTACTTACGTGCTGTAGATGAATTGGAGGGGTAAGGCAACCCTCCAAGGTTGGTCCCAAGAGGGTAGGTCAATTCTTCAAGGGAGGTCTTTAGTTTAGGTATCCAAAATCCAGTATCTGGTCTAGGTGAGAAGCTAAATATTTAACCATAGCTTCAAGACCATGTGGTTGTCCAACAAGTTGATTCTGTTGCATCATATTATTAGGTCTTTGAAGATAAGATTGTGTTACATAAGGATTTCCAATTGAAACACTATTATGTAAATTGCTTGTAGGAATGGTGTTATAATATGGAACTATGTTATGTTGAACCTTTTGTTGACTCTTTTTAGGATTCGATATTTCCTAACCTTTCTTGGTATATAAGTCTTTTGATTTGTAGCATAATTTTGTAATTTTTGTTGAGGATTTGGATTTGTTGTAGGTGTTGATTTATTCATGTTTTGAGTTGGAGTTTGATTCACATTTTGATATGGGCTATCTTGACTATGTTTTATGTATGGCATTGATATTCTAGTCAATCGGAGAGCAGCCTACATAGAGTAATATCTAGGGGGAAGTTGACCTTTTGTTTCTATTACTTGATTGATGACTTCTATGTTATATTTTATGAATTTGGTAAAATGTTGTGTAGATTTAAAGATGAGATTACCTTCCTCATCTGTTTGAGGTTGAATATTGTATTGTCCTTATTCTTCTTTATTTATGTCTTCATAAACTGATTTTGAAGTTACATAATCTTAAATAATTGGTTTATCAGGATCATCCTGAGTGGGTTCTTCCTGAGGTGGTTCTTGCATAAACTCATATGCTATTTGTTTACCATTCCTTAAAATTCTAGGCATTTTGATAGATTAGGTTTTTGCAAATATATATGTTATATATATATATATTCAAATTTTGGGGGTATATATTTTATATATATACCTAATTAATATGATATTGTTTTTGGATTTTTGTAGTTTTAAATTGTAAAGAATAAAGAAAATAAAAATAAAAAATATTATAGTGTAAATATTACATCTTAATTTCTTGAAAAAGTTTATGAATATCATTAATAGTTTCCAAATCTCCAGGTGTCATATAATGTTCTTCTTCAAATTAGAAATTTATTTTCAAGAACTCTATGAAGTGAGCTATGGTGATACAATCAACTTCATAATCAAGCATACAAAAGTATAACTCATGATAATATTCACGATAGATCACAACTCTAGGAAACCTATTAAATCTTCTTTTATCTATCAAGAAAAATTCATGGTCTTCTATATGAGACAAGAATTTATGTACTACAATTGCATTCTCAAGATAATATTCAAAAGAATACAATCTTGGGGAAATAATGACTCTCTTATCTACTAACCATATGTCCCAAGCTCTTCTAATGTCATTATAAAAGGATAATCTATTAGGATCTAGGATTCTAGATAGATCAATCCTTATTATTTGTTTAAGTTCAGATTTTTTGGCTTCTATGATATATAATCTTCTATCAAGTTAATTACAATGTTCTTGAGATATTAAGTTAGGACTCCCAACCATTGAAGAGATTTCTTGGATTGGCAATGATGTACTAATAATAATTAAAATGGATCTTCTTATGTTGTAATCTACCATCTATGATGATATGTAATTGTGTAACTAATGACTTTGATTTTTTTTTTATTTTATTTTATGAATCAGAACGGTATTTATGTGTTTCACATTGGGTTCACCAAAGAATGTAGGTCTAAAATTTTCACACCCATTTCCTTTAGGTTTATGGATCCATGCCTATAAGGGGGATGGGAAAATAATAGGTCTACACCTCAGAGGAGAGGTACTTGAATTCGTACCCTCTTATGGTGATTTTTCGACGAATGGGTTGGGTTCACCAGGAAATATTTTATGGTAATTTTTTGAGCCTATGGTAATTTCCTGATGTGTTTGTTTTGATAAAATCATGCATACACCTAAGTTTAGCCAATATGCAATTAATCTAACCTATATGCAATTTTAATTCAAATGTAAACAACAAATAACAAAAGATAGAGTATGGAAGAACAATGTAGTGCCTTAAAAAGTGATTTCAATCTCTTACCTGCATCCAAATTTTTGATGAAGATTCTAATTTTTGTATGCAGTCCAAATCATATGAAACTAGGTGATATCATACTATGATGTTGCAAGATCATATTACAATCCTGCAAGATCATATTTTGAACAAAGACAAACAGATCCGATTTTGACAAAAAATATCAAATGCATGGATAGATGATAGAGAATAGAAAATCTATAATTCTATTTATATTGCAAGTATGATTCAGATTTAATGAATGCTATTGGAAAACACTAATAACATGAATTGATAAATAGATGCATCTAAATTACCTATAATATGCAATTACATGATATTGGGTGAACTCCAGGAATGCAAATGATTAAATCTAATGCTTTATGTGATGAAGAATGCTAAATGCAATATAGATTAACTAGATGAATAGCAGAATATGCAAACCAGAGTTTGAGGTTACCCCCAAACCAACTGCAGGTGATATCGTAGCCTTCTAAGCGAGAATATATCTCGAAATTGTAAACTTATACTACGATCACAATATCGTATTCTTCGATATGTAACAAAATCCACTGATCTACAAAAAAATCCTTCGATCTGTAACACTGCTCTCTGATATTGGAAAAAAATAGTGGAATAACCAAAGCTAGGATGCAAAATTATGCTAAGTTTTTCTAGGGTGCGAGGATATAGGAGAATTTCAGAGGGAGGGGTATGGTTAAATAAGTAGGGAGGAGTGTCCAGAATAGGGAGGAGGTTGAATTGTTATAACTTCTTCTAATTTGGGCGAGGTCGAACGGATCCAATCTCACATTTATTGCATAATTACACAGGTGGGGACAAAAATTGTTCAACTGATTTTTATCATTTTCCATTTTTGAATTTTTTGTTTCTGGGCAAGATCGTATTATGATCAATGATATTGTATGCCGATTGCAAGGATCGTAAGATTGAAATCATGCTATGATTTTAGAGGTTGTACTATGATTTCAAAGGTCATAGTATGATCTCATCAAATAGGCACAAATTTTGAGGTAATAAATGCAAACATGATGTTTTTATAATTTTTTTTATGTTCTCATGCAAATGGATCAAATTTAAGGTGCTACACTTATAACACAAAATGGTCCCCATTTATTTACACTTGGAAATAATACGTGAAAGGGAATTCAATAAAATTGATGGCACCTACCTCAAAACCCTTCAGAGAGAAGGATAATGAGTTGGAGGATTTTAAGCCAAATAATAAAAAAGAATTAGGGTTTAAAATGGAGTGAATATCAAAATTGGTTTTTCTTATTTCTCGCCAATTATTTATAGAGAACAAGCTTAGATGTCATTATTGCAGCTATGTAAGGCAGAATATATAGTAGCCCAAAGCACAACAACATTACTTGAAAGTGTGGGTTAGAGGTATCACATATGTTGAACACTACCATCCAATTGAATTGCACAAATAGGTAAAAATTTGAGGTCTTTTCTTTGGTTACTTCTTAATTTTACCTTAATGCAAAAACAATCATAAGAACCCATAAATTTAAACACTTAGGTGTTGTTTTCCACAAAAATTGCACCTATTACAATACTAGTTTTTCAAGATGACGGTTACCACCAAAAATACATTTTTGTTACAATGGTTTTTGCAAAAAAAAAAAAGATTTTTTTTATTTGACAAAAGTAATGATATTCAAACTCGCAATTTCAAATTTACGTTCAAAATTCACAATTTTCTTCCCCACTTGTCTTAGAGATTTTTGAAGGAAAAAATGCTTGTGTATACCCCATTTTTATTGTAAAATAAACAAGGACAAAAAATTGTGCTATACACCCTTTCAAAGTGCAAAAGAAACCAAATTTTCTTATCTCTCCATGGAAAAATTCACTAGTTTCTTGTTTTGAGTGGAGTGCAATGCACTAGGGTGTATTTCTTGTTTTTTTTTTACTTTCTTTGTTTAAAAAAAAAAAAAGTTACCTTATTCCTCCAAAGAGAAAATACAATATCACTTGATTTGTTGAGGATTTTTTTTTTACCTTATTTCTCCAAATAAAACTTGCTTTATTTTTGAAAAAAAAGGTATTAAAAAGAAATATCTTAGAAATTATGTGGTCATGCTATCCAAAATATTTTTGAGACAATGATATTTGAACTCATGTCACTCCTTTGGGAATGCCTTAAGAAGCCCCACTTGGCCAACTCTTCTATAAATGTTGTTTAAACAGAAAAGGCACTATGTGCCTCTTATGTGCTACGAACCAAAAAGTTTAAATGAAAAGTTTTGGTCGTGCTACCTCCATGGGATGGCAAATCCAATCATAAAAATAACATAGTCAAAGTGATATCGTCTGGGAAAATGCATTAGCCATGATCACTACACTCCTACAGGTGAGCAATGTCATGTGCCAATGGTGTTATGCCTTTGTGTTTTTGAACCTATTATGTGTTGGTCTCGAGATGTGCTCCAGATGTGCTTCCTATGCAGGCCTTAAAAAAATCTATTCAATGTGCTTTATCAAGAAATGTGCTCAATCGAGCATCTTCTATGTCCATATGAAGGTTTGGGTTGCTTGATGCCTTAATAACATATTAGTATAGCCTGCACAAATATTTTAGTATGATCTAGAGTGGTCTAGGTATTAGCCTCTCGCATACTATGAATAGGAACCTTAATACATTACCTAGAAAAAATTAATCTATTTGCCCTTTTCATCTACCTCTGATACCATATTGGGATCCAAATCAACTAATCTTGATAACCTCCCCAACTAATGCATATCTTATGGATGATATCTCAAATATGAAATATGAGATATATATACTATAATAATTGAAAATAGATTATCCTATGCAAACACTTGTTTATTAAAATCCACCACATAGCATTTTGTAGTTTCTAGGTATAGGGACATAAAACAAACAAATACACAAAAAAACTTCAAAACCTTAAAAAAAAACTAAATTTCATAAAATCAAAAAAATCAATTAAAATTCAAAACCAACAGAAACACCAAATTGTTTGTTTATTTACTTTATTTTTTTAGTTAGATAGCACATTGTTTTGAAAACCTTTCCAAAACTAACCCTTTCACACCCATTCCAAAAACCTTTATTTTTTTCTTCCCTTTCATATCCTTTGACCCATGGTTTGGATTCACAGTCAATCCTAAGCCTCCATAGACCATTTTTCCAAATATCCCAAGCCCCAACCACACCTTTGACTTATCAAGGGAATGCATCATAATTCTATCATGGTAACCTATCCAATGAGCCTCTTTGACATACTCCATACCCTCCTAAGGGGTAACATACTATATATCATCTATGTGTGATACACCATTCCATCCATACCAGTATTCCTAAATACCCTAGTACTAAGACACCTTTGTTTCCTACATATACCCTCACTATACCCCTTGACACTGATGCCTTGCACACCCTCCATACTAACTCTTCTCCCTCACTAGACTCACCATGACCATATTTATATTCCATTCACATTCTAGCCTACATGATTGAACCCCCTCATCAAGACCAAACCTATCCTCATACATATTATCCTTCCATACCTTCCATTAATCCTATCCCTACATAAAATGTGGTAGTGTTCGAGCTATTTATTCAATTCCTCTCATCAAAAAATCTTGGCCTCATTCTACTTCAACCAACTAAATATACCGTTTCACCATCCACACTAACCCTAGCCCTTTGGAGAGACCCATCATCCTCCTTACATCATTCAACCATATGTCCTCCATATATTCTCTCGACTTCCCTTATTATTATGACCCATTACTTCTATCTCTTCTTCAAATGCTACTTATTCCTCCTATCCTCATATCTTCTCACCTCTTATACTATCCCCTTTGTGTAGCTTAACCCCTAAAATATTACCACTCATATCATCCTTTCAACCTTGTTCTCCTTGTGGACTACTCTCAACCACATTATTCCACACCTCTTTCATATTTCAATTCCTTGGTCCCACAACCTATCCAACTCAACCATTAGTATATTGCCTAAATTTTACCACCTATCTTTCCCTTAATAAGAGATATACAAAAAAATTACAAAAAATTTATGCATCTTACACTAAAATAAAGTCACCAAGGAGCATCCACCCTACCCTTTTAATTCTTGCAAATCCAATATTTCTTAATTCTTCATATTATCCAACCCACTAATCTATCCTTACATTCTCTTAATTCATCACATCCTTGGACCTATTTTAGAACCAATGTCGATGATATTTCAAAATCTATATGATGCAAGACTAATTTCTCTATGTATCATATACCCTAACGATCCTAATAGACCCAACTCTAAGTGATACAATGAAAACCTTTATTATATTTTTCATCATAAAATAGGTTATAACATTGAATATTTCTAACACTTCAAGCACTTAGCACAAAACATACTTGATTAGTGGAAGTTAATTTTCCCATAAGAAGAATCCCCCTATAATTGGATTTCTTCTTATTTGCTCCCTCCTTGTCAATTCACATATTTCCTCTATTTTCCTCTTATATATAATATTTTATCAAATTCATATATACCCCACATCTAGGCTTCTCACATTGCCCTTCTATTATTCTTTATTCTAATTCATTTTGCTCCTCTATCTTCATATCAACCATCCAATTAAACACCCCATGCACATCAATTTGTCCCTTCACCCACCTACATATTATATATAACATCTAATAAAACTCACCCACCACACTTGCATCTCATCATCGACTATCCTCTCACTTGAGTTGGAAAACATTGTTAAAATAAATATTTTCTCAAGTCTTAATCAATATCTAAACACCCATTTTTTGAGTCTATGTTTATCCCAAAACCTTATCTAAGGCTATCATTTGCCTTAATTAACCCTCGTAATCATAACATAGTTTCAACATAGTGACTCCAATAACATTAGCACAATAATTCTGGTCACATTAGCATAGTGACTCTAGTCACATTAGCATAATGATTCATGACTTAGTAGTTTAGTTGTTAGTGTATATTAGCTTAGTTATTTCAATGTGCATAAAAATCTATCAATGATCAAATATATTTCATCTCCATCATTTGGGCATCACATTGATAAGGATTTTCAATCCTTTTCACACATGTTGATCCTAATTTGAGATGATTTTATATCACCTTCTTAAGTATACAATAAATTCACTTTGCACTCATCATCGATCATATTATCATCCCATCTCTCATCAATTTCATCCTTCCCACTCTTTCCTCCTGAACTTTGATGACTCATTCGCCCTTTAAAACCAATTTTTATTGGGGTGGTTCATCCTCTAGTTGGTATTATTCATCTATTCCCCTTGGTCTAGGAGGGCACCATGTCTTCGTCCACCCCCAATATTTTCACAACTCATGATGACTCCAACACATCACACCGTAGATGCACAACCCACTCACATTCAATTTTCAACCCTCATATTTGATCTTCAATTTTTGTCTATTCTTTCCTTGTTTTATTGCCTGACATATTACTCCTAATTGTATGGTCATGCTTTGAGAAGATACATACCATGGACCATTTTTCCTTTCCTACTTTATTTTTCTCCCTTATCCCCTTCTTTATTTATTTCCTATCTTCTTCATTATTTATCATTTTTCATCTTCTTGTCTCGTAGTTACTCGATCTCATTTTTGTGCAATATAATTTTTTACCTCAAAGATATTTTGATTATTATTTGAATTAGTTTTTGTTGGCAATTTTGGGTACTTTGGGTACATTGCCTTTGCTCAAGTGTATAAGTTGTCATTGATGTCAAAAGGCATTTTTGTGTTGATATCAAAAAGAGTGTGATGTCAAAAATATCTTGAGAAGCTTCATAATGTTAAAGGGTTTTTATTAAAACCATGGTGACAAGGTTAAAGGTTTTTCTTAAAACCATTTGGACTCATTAAGGGTTTTTATTAAAACCAAGCTTAACTTAATGCAAAGGTTTTTACTTCTTGAAAAACCTTGAAGGTCCATGTTTATTATTAATAATTAAATTAACTCAAACCTTTGACAAAGGTCTAAGTTTAATTTATTATTAATAAAATAATAATTATTATTATTTTAATTATTATTAAAGGGTCTTTTAACCCTTAAGCGACGCACATAAAGAATTCATTCGCCGACGTGTTGCCATCGTTGGAGGAGCACCGACGTCAAACAATTAAGGAGAAATGGCTATATAAGTGGGGATGATTTTCTAAAGTAATTGTACCATCGATCGATGCAATTTCGTAGCTTTGTGTCCTCCGAAAAAGCGATGTTTTTCGCTGTATTTCGTTGTCCATCCATATTGAATTGCCCAAGCTTTTCTTGCGCTTGACGTCCGGAAGATTGCGTTTCTCTGACATTTGATAAGACTGCGAACTATGTTTTCTGGGAGTTACGTTTTTGGACAGCGCTCATGATGATGGTGGTGGCTTGAGGAAAACGTTTACGTTTTCAAATCCTTGGCGATTGAAGGAAGACAACACATAGGATTACATTATATTTTTCATTGGGCACTTGTGCTCCAATGGTGGTGGTGTGTTGAGTGAAGAAGCGTTGGGCAGAGGTGCCAAGTTTGACCCATGTTGTGGGCAATTTCGTCTTGGTCGTGATGCACGAGGATAGCAGCAATGAAAGCGCTTTAGCATTTGTGGTGGTGTTATTCATTTTCTCCAAAGGTTGGAGAACTAAGGTTGGCCAAGCTTGAAGGTTCAATTATCTTCTACTCCAATAAGGTATGGGCACATTCTTCTTATGAGTATGATTGGTGTATGTTTTCTGAAATAAGGTTGGAGTGAAAAGGTATTCTACTAGGTATCCTTTGGCTAGGTGTAAATCCTATTTTCTGGTTTGTTGAAGACTACTTATGCATTGTTATCCTTAAGGAGAGTTTTTGGTGAATGCATAATTTTTGGTTTGAGATAGTGGAAGCTTTGTGCACTAGGGTTTATATTTGTGAGTCTAGCTACTTGCATTGAGTTGGTGGAACCCTTGGTTGGCTGTTTTGAGTTTGATGGTTGAGTTGCTTCCATAGAGGTTGTTTGATCAAGTTATTGCTTTACTTGATTCATGATATTGGGCTTACTCCATTGAGTTGATTTGAGCAAGTTATTCTTTGCATTTGGTGATATTGTGTTGGTGGTTATTTTGTTCAAATATCTTTGGAGGGAAAAGGATTTCTACTTGTTTCCTTTTCTTGTGATGATTGGTTGAATGCTTCAAGGTTAATGTTGAGTTGAATGATGTTGGTTAAACCTTGTCTATAAGCATTGTTGTTAAAGCCCTAATTGGTTGAGAAAATATATTGGTTGTGGAAAGAACATGAGTATCATTGTTATATGAGATATTGCATGGTTGGCAATTGTTGGGTTGTGTTTCATGTTCTTGAGAAAAGCATACTACATCTATCTTATTCTTTTGAGATTGAGATTGAGTTGAGATTGATATTGGGAGTTAAGTATAGAACATATTGAGTCTCTAACAATTCTCTTTATGTTTCTATGAGATTTGAGATTGAGATTGGAGTTAAGTATAGAACATATTGAGTCTCTAACAATTCTCTTTATGCTTCTATGAGGTTGATGAATCACATTGGGTCTCTAACAATTCTCTTTGTGGGTTCATGCTAAGCAAGTTTTTCTTGGTGAGCTTGCTGAGGTTTTGGACAGGTTTCGATGGGGACTTGTGAGCAGATTTGGACAGGTCCTAGCAGAGGACTTGTGAGCTGGTTTTTGAGAGTTCTATCAGAGAACTTGAGGATAGAGGAGCATTGGTTCTTTGAGAAGAACCTGAGGATAGATTTGGCAAGTCTTTGAGAAGGCTTGTGTGTAGAGGATTGATTTGTTCAAGAGTTGGACAGATCTGACAGACAGAGGAAGACTTGTACTAGACCGACTGACTGTGTTTGGTACAGGTTGTTGAGCTGTTGTGGACGTGATCATAGAAGGTAGAGGTCTCTTAGGCTAAGCATTGAGGATAGGAGGTCTTCGGTGGAAAGGAGTTCCACGTGCTGGCAAGAGGTAGAGACAATTGATCTTCTGAGGGATCATATCCAGAGCAGAGGGGAAGGTATCTCCTTTGAGCAGAGGCTCATAAATTTAGATTGGGGGAAGGTATCTCCTTTGAGCGAGAGGCTCATAAATTCAGATTGGGGGAAGGTATCTCCTTTGGGCCGAGGCTCATAAACATTGTAATTGGGAAGGTTTCCCAAAGAACTTTGAGATAACTTTTAGAGAAAAGTTTTGTGGACGTAGCCCAACCATTCCGGGTGAACCACGTTAAAATTGGTGTCACTTTGTGGATGATATTGTGCATTGCTTTGATATTGCTTTGGGTATATTGCTTTACTATTTTGAAGTATAAAGGAAAAAGTAAAAAGAGGTCTTATACTGTTCACCCCCCCTCTCAGTATAAGCTTGTGTTCTTCAATTGGTATCGGAGCGGGTGCCTTCGAAAAGTTTAACAGCTTGAAGGAAAAGCTAGTAAAGAACACAATGGATCATTCAAGTGGCAATGCAACACCTATTCTTGATGGGTCAGATTTTGGTCTTTGGAGTGCAAGGATGAAGGTTCATCTAATGGCACTTGGGAATGAGGTATGGGAAGTGATTGAAGATGAGTACACTATTCCTGAACATGGTCCTAATACTAAAGAAGAAAGGCTCCTACATCACAGCAATTCAAAAGCAATGAATGCAATCCTGAAAGGCTTACGTGAAGCAGATCTCACCAAAGTGATTCCCTGCAAGACAACTAGTGAAATGTGGAAACAGTTGAAGGTGGTTCATACAGGTGATACAAATGTCAGAAAGGCCAAGTTGAGACACTTCAAAGGTATGTTTGAACAACTCCAGATGAATGATGATGAAAATATTAGTGACTACATGCTTCGTATGGATGAGGTTGTTAACTCCATGAAAGACTTAGGTCTTGAGCTTGCTGAAAATGATGTTTGTGATAAGATTTTAAGATCTCTTCCTAATAGATTTAGTGAAAATATTTCTGCTATTGAGGAAGCTAAAGATTTGGATAAGTTGAAAAAGGATGAGCTCCATAGTATACTTGCAGCATTTGAGTTGAGAACTCAAGTGAAGGTTGATGTCAAGAAAGAGGCAACTTTCAAGGCTACCAAGAAATCCAAGGGTAAACAACTTCAAGATAGTGATGAGTCTTCTAGTGATGAAGAGGCATATTACAGCAAGAAAGGCAAGTTCTCTAGAAAGCACAAAAGTATGAAAAATATAAGATGTTTCAATTGTGGAAAGTTTGGTCATTATGCTACGATCGTATTGTTCCCAAGAATGAAAGTGATGAAGATAAACAGGATTCTAAGAGCAAGGATTCTGAAAAGCACAAGCATCACAGGAAGAACAAAGATGAGCACAACAATCAAGGAAAGAGGTATTCTCACAAGCACAAGAAGAGTTTCTACCTAGACAAAGCAAGTAAGTGTTCTAGTAGTGATAGTGAAAGTTCTTCAAGTGATAATGAAAATGAGATGTTGTTCATATCAGAAAAAGAGGAAGAACCGAAACATAGATTCATTATCATGAAATGTCTTAGATGTGGAAATTTTGGTCACCTTGAGGATGATTGCACAAATAATGATTTGGTTTCTAGTATGTATGAGGATGCTTCAGAAAACTATAAGGAAGATGCATGTATGGTTTTTGAAAAGGGTAGCACCTCTAGTGATAAGAAATCTGAAAAAGGCTTTGATGATTCAAAAAGCAAACAAATAGAGGAAGGTGAGGTAGATCTTAAAAGTGAACTTATTAGTGCTCTTAGTGCTTTGAAAAAGGAAAGAAAGAAGAATGCTAGACTCAAGGATAAGTTAGATGAATGTTGTATGGAGAGAGATGATCTTATAGAAAATCTTGACTTCTCTATAGCTAAGACACAAGAACTCAAGGATGAGTTAGAGTCTAAGGTTCTTGAGTATAGTGAGTTAGAACAGAAAATGGCTTCTTTGAAAGAGGAAACTAAAGAGTACAAGGATAAGCTTTACAGGTTTCAAGATAGCTCCAAAAAGGTTAAGTCACTCATCAAAGGTCAAAGAAAGACAACAGATAAAATAGGCCTTGGTTTTGTTAAGCCACACAAGGAACAAGTTGGAGAGTCTAGTAAGAGACTCCAAAAGGAAGAGAGTTCTGATGAGGAAAGTATTTCAGAAAAGGAGTCCTTGAATGATAGATGCATAGAAATAGAAAACAGAATTCAGAATGAGAAGAAGAAGTTTTCAAAACCTAAGAGGTCAATTAAAGGAAAGTTTCAAGGCAGAATGTTTTGCTTGTCACAGGTTTGGTCACATGGCTTCACATTGCATGGCTCAAGTGAAGAAGGTAAATGACAATTTCAGAAGTGCTAGTTACTTTCAAGGGTATTGCTACTCTTGTCAACAGTTTGGGCACAAGGCAGTTTATTGCAAGGCAAATAACAGGAACAGGTTTGGTCAGAACAGGTGGATTCAAAGATCAGGTTTACCTCAGAGAAACAACATCGTCAGGTGTTTCAAGTGCAACAATGAAGGTCACATAATCAGACAGTGTAGAGCTAAAATTCTAGAATACAAGAACAGGAACAGTGGCATGATCAGGTCCAAGGATCAAGGCATGGACAAGAACAGGGATGAGAACAAGAACAAGAACAGTGACAAGAACAGGAATATGGACAAAGAGTTCAAGAGAAGGCCCGACAAGGAAGTTATAGACGCTGATGATGATCAGTGCCTAATGGGAGTTTTACTCCCACCCCAGAATTAATCACCTCATCAGGAGGTGGGGGAGGGACTAAGCTAAGAGGCTCATTCTTAGTCCCGAGCCCCAAAGGTGGCCCTTTGCCATTGATGACAAAGGGGGAGAGATATGAGTAAGGGGGAGAGCTTCAAAGTGAAGAGGAAAGCTTCAAGTCAGGGGAGCAAAACTTCAAAGGAAGATTCTCAGTTGTGGGCACAGTCTCTCAGTTGTTAGCACAGTTGGTTTCAGTTTTGGCTCTTGAGAAGTGTTTTCAGTAAAGGTTTGCCATCAATGACAAAGGGGGAGATTGTTGGCAATTTTGGGTACTTTGGGTACATTGCCTTTGCTCAAGTGTATAAGTTGTCATTGATGTCAAAAGGCATTTTTGTGTTGATATCAAAAAGAGTGTGATGTCAAAAATATCTTGAGAAGCTTCATAATGTTAAAGGGTTTTTATTAAAACCATGGTGACAAGGTTAAAGGTTTTTCTTAAAACCATTTGGACTCATTAAGGGTTTTTATTAAAACCAAGCTTAACTTAATGCAAAGGTTTTTACTTCTTGAAAAACCTTGAAGGTCCATGTTTATTATTAATAATTAAATTAACTCAAACCTTTGACAAAGGTCTAAGTTTAATTTATTATTAATAAAATAATAATAATTATTATTTTAATTATTATTAAAGGGTCTTTTAACCCTTAAGCGACGCACATAAAGAATTCATTCGCCGACGTGTTGCCATCGTTGGAGGAGCGCCGACGTCAAACAATTAAGGAGAAATGGCTATATAAGTGGGGATGATTTTCTAAAGTAATTGTACCATCGATCGATGCAATTTCGTAGCTTTGTGTCCTCCGAAAAAGCGATGTTTTTCGCTGTATTTCGTTGTCCATCCATATTGAATTGCCCAAGATTTTCTTGCGCTTGACGTCCGACAGATTGCGTTTCTCTGACATTTGATAAGACTGCGAACTATGTTTTCTGGGAGTTACATTTTTGGACAGCGCTCATGATGATGGTGGTGGCTTGAGGAAAACGTTTACGTTTTCAAATCCTTGGCGATTGAAGGAAGACAACACATAGGATTACATTATATTTTTCATTGGGCACTTGTGCTCCAATGGTGGTGGTGTGTTGAGTGAAGAAGCGTTGGGCGGAGGTGCCAAGTTTGACCCATGTTGTGGGCAATTTCGTCTTGGTCGTGATGCACGAGGATAGAAGCAATGAAAGCGCTTTAGCATTTGTGGTGGTGTTATTCATTTTCTCCAAAGGTTGGAGAACTAAGGTTGGCCAAGCTTGAAGGTTCAATTATCTTCTACTCCAATAAGGTATGGGCACATTCTTCTTATGAGTATGATTGGTGTATGTTTTCTGAAATAAGGTTGGAGTGAAAAGGTATTCTACTAGGTATCCTTTGGCTAGGTGTAAATCCTATTTTCTGGTTTGTTGAAGACTACTTATGCATTGTTATCCTTAAGGAGAGTTTTTGGTGAATGCATAATTTTTGGTTTGAGATAGTGGAAGCTTTGTGCACTAGGGTTTATATTTGTGAGTCTAGCTACTTGCATTGAGTTGGTGGAACCCTTGGTTGGCTGTTTTGAGTTTGATGGTTGAGTTGCTTCCATAGAGGTTGTTTGATCAAGTTATTGCTTTACTTGATTCATGATATTGGGCTTACTCCATTGAGTTGATTTGAGCAAGTTATTCTTTGCATTTGGTGATATTGTGTTGGTGGTTGTTTTGTTCAAATATCTTTGGAGGGAAAAGGATTTCTACTTGTTTCCTTTTCTTGTGATGATTGGTTGAATGCTTCAAGGTTAATGTTGAGTTGAATGATGTTGGTTAAACCTTGTCTATAAGCATTGTTGTTAAAGCCCTAATTGGTTGAGAAAAGATATTGGTTGTGGAAAGAACATGAGTATCATTGTTATATGAGATATTGCATGGTTGGCAATTGTTGGGTTGTGTTTCATGTTCTTGAGAAAAGCATACTACATCTATCTTATTCTTTTGAGATTGAGATTGAGTTGAGATTGATATTGGGAGTTAAGTATAGAACATATTGAGTAACAATTCTCTTTATGTTTCTATGAGATTTGAGATTGAGATTGGGAGTTAAGTATAGAACATATTGAGTCTCTAACAATTCTCTTTATGCTTCTATGAGGTTGATGAATCACATTGGGTCTCTAACAATTCTCTTTGTGGGTTCATGCTAAGCAAGTTTTTCTTGGTGAGCTTGCTGAGGTTTTGGACAGGTTCGGTGGGGACTTGTGAGCAGATTTGGACAGGTCCTAGCAGAGGACTTGTGAGCTAGTTTTTGAGAGTTCTATCAGAGAACTTGAGGATAGAGGAGCATTGGTTCTTTGAGAAGAACCTGAGGACAGATTTGGCAAGTCTTTGAGAAGGCTTGTGTGCAGAGGATTGATTTGTTCAAGAGTTGGACAGATCTAACAGACAGAGGAAGACTTGTACTAGACCGACTGACTGTGTTTGGTACAGGTTGTTGAGCTGTTGTGGACGTGATCATAGAAGGCAGAGGTCTCTTAGGCTAAGCATTGAGGACAGGAGGTCTTCGGTGGAAAGGAGTTCCACGTGTTGGCAAGAGGTAGAGACAGTTGATCTTCTGAGGGATCATATCCAGAGCAGAGGGGAAGGTATCTCCTTTGAGCAGAGGCTCATAAATTTAGATTGGGGGAAGGTATCTCCTTTGAGCAGAGGCTCATAAATTCAGATTGGGGGAAGGTATCTCCTTTGGGCCGAGGCTCATAAACATTGTAATTGGGAAGGTTTCCCAAAGAACTTTGAGATAACTTTTAGAGAAAAGTTTTGTGGACGTAGCTCGACCATTCCGGGTGAACCACGTTAAAATTGGTGTCACTTTGTGGATGATATTGTGCATTGTTTTGATATTGCTTTGGGTATATTGCTTTACTGTTTTGAAGTATAAAGGAAAAAGTAAAAAGATGTCTTATACTGTTCACCCCCCCTCTCAGTATAAGCTTGTGTTATTCAGTTTTGTCTATACCATGGTACTTTATTTTATTGTATTAGTAAAGGGCATATTCCTTATCATACTTGTCCTGATTCTTGACACTTTTGCTCTTGAAAATATGACTTCACTCACATTTTCCTATTACCACCACCATGTATATGCTTTCACTATCCATACAACACCTTAAATTTTACAATATATTTGGTTTGAAGAATCTCTAGGTTATTTCGGTCACTCAAACATATTTAGTATATAAATCAACCTCTGTTGAACATCAACCATATTTAATGTATAAATCAAACTCTATTGAACATCAATCAGTACTTAAGGGCTATAGGTCTTTCCTGGTTAACTTTAGTTATCTTTTAGACTACACACATATATCATACATTAATTATATTTTACTCATAGGAATAACAAACTTCTATGTTGCTATTTCCATAAAGTGAATGGTTTCATCTTCTCACACTATCATTCATAATATGAGCCCTAGGATACATTATTTTAAAAAATAATAAGATAATAGAATAATTCAATCACACATAATCAATTTATCATTCATCATGGATCTTAAACCATCTATGATGTATCCATTGGGGCTATAGAAACCTGTCTATTAGTGGAGCAATGTGGAAGGGTTATTGGGTTACCTTCATAATTCCTATAGACACTTGATTTATAGTGGAGTAAAACCTTTGCATGGTGATATGTCTATCACATTAACAACCTTATTTTGTATATACCTATGTATGCTTGCAAGTTAGCTAGATTATTGGCATAAGTAACAAAGGTTTCATCCAACCTTGCTCAAAATTGATAATAAACATTCACTGCACACACAATTGGTCTCTGAGAGTGATGACTCCCTAGGATAATATTAGTATATTTAAGGGTCTATTTGATTACTATATGAGTTTGATTAAGGTCACTAGGGTGATTGAGCTTCTTGAAAGTACATTTAAATTCTTCATCGCTAGGACATAACAATTGAAAAATGTTCTTATTCTCATTTTTCTCTATATCATCCATTTCATCTATGTTTTGCATCCCATGTTACCATTGGTCTCACAATTAGGT
Organism: Wollemia nobilis; assembly: GCA_028583015.1. Classification (NCBI taxonomy): domain Eukaryota; kingdom Viridiplantae; phylum Streptophyta; class Pinopsida; order Araucariales; family Araucariaceae; genus Wollemia; species Wollemia nobilis. The sequence goes on along the minus strand of JAQPPZ010017000.1, from coordinate 11,138,457 downwards.
CAATATGATCATGTTGGCACCCCTAGTTAGGCAATTAATATCATGCATACGAATACATTTTTATGTATTTTTTGAACAATGATCAAACTTGCATACATGTATTTATATTATTATATCTATCACACCTAATTTCATCTATCACTATCCACACCTACTCCTATCATCTCACATATTTATCATTAACAATTAATCAAATCATAAATATCACATATCAAATCTCAATATTTGACCAGTCATATTCGTCCAATAAAATTTATTTCTCAAACACAAAAATGTACATACATAACACCATCTACACATCACATCATATCACATAACCCATCACTCATCATAATATTTTATCATAAATCAATCAATACACCTCATCACATATACATATACATATTGCACTGTTATCTTTAAAAAGAGAAAAAAAAGAAAAAAACAAGTGATGAATGAAATGAAAATGATTATGAAATGGAGGTATTTTAGGCCTCAAACTAAATAATTACCCCTATTGTTTTCTCTTAGCTATCATCCACAACCTGACACTTAACCTTTTTTTTAGGTCAAAAGAAGAATTATTAACTTAGCATCCACTCCCTTTTTACCAAGGTAACAATAACATCGCATCAAAGCAATCAAACAATTTAGGGATATTCAATTTTCATACCTTCCCCCATAAATATAGTTAAATGCACACAAGCACAAGCACATATTCATATTCATAGTCACATAGACACAAGCATATAGGCACATAGGTATAGTCATAATAACATAGGCACAATTATACAAGTCACAATCACACAAGCACGTAGACATTTAGGCATAGTCATAGTCGCATACGCATAAGGACAAGAACATAAGCATAGTCGTAATTTTAATAGGCACAACCATAGTCATATAGGCATAGTCATAGTTGCATAGGTACAATTGCATTAGTCATAATCACACAAAAACATAGGAATAATTGCACGAGTCATAGTCACACAAACACATACGCACATAGGAATAATCACAGTCATATACACGTAGGCACAAGCACATAGGCACAAGCATAGTCATATAGGAACAACCATAGTCACATAGACACAAACACATAGGCACTGTCACAACCACATTGTCACATAGGTTTGCTTGCTTGTATTTGGCTCAAAAGGCTTATTTGACTCATTAGCATAGGTTTATATTTGTTTTCTTAATTTCTTAGCATAGGTTTATTTTTCCTAGATCGCTTCTTATCTTGTATATTTCTTCTTGTTCATTATATTAACTTTTCCCTTTCAACACATTAGATTATATTTAATTTCTTATTACCTATGCATTATATTATATTTAATTTCCTATTGCCTATGCATATATTAGATTTAATATCCTATTAAATAGATTAGCTTTTATTTTACTCTCATATAATATATTTACTTTCATGCAAGTTATTGATTTCATATATTAGATTTTCTTTCTTGCCTATGTTTAACCATTGAGTGAACCTTGTACCTAGTAATCTACTCTAGAAACCTAGCAATTGTAGTGATTTGTTATCCATACAATCTGGTAGGATGGGTAGATTACCATAAGGACACTCATATGAAAAAAAAAACAAAACAAAAATAAAAAAAAATCCAAAATACAACACCACAATTTTTCCCTCCATTCATACCATGATTCCACCAATCATTTCATATTTTCTCTACATTTGCTCATCTCACTTCACCTTTTGTAAATTGGCTCATCAGAACCTGTTCCATATTCCACCCACTTGTTTCTTGAGGAGGTATAAAATATATATAAAATTTTATCCCAAACAATATCATACCCAAAACCCATTTTTTTAAATTGGCATCTAGCTTAGAAACTTGTCTATCATTCATATAACATCATTTTTGTATAGTTTTCAACATAATGACTCAATGGATCATGTATTAGTAGTGTACCTATTAGCATAGATATCTCAATGAACTCAATTTTTTTCAAGGATAAGGTTCATGGATATTTGCTACTTTCATAATTGGGGCATCCAACACTGCTCTTAATATGGGGTAAATATGTGTCACCCTCAAACTAAACACCAATTTTCATAATGAATATTTTAACCACACACCTTTTTGTCAATCAACTCATCACTATTATCCATCCCATCTTCCACCTGCTAGACGATTGAGGGGGTAGAAAACCCTAAATTTTTTTAAAGTCATTCAATTCCATTTTATTGGGGTAACAAACAAAATTCTCATCCAATGAATCAGGTGTCTCTTATTTTTATACCATGTTGTATTTTACATAATGTAGTATAAAAGGATCATATGTAGATAATAAATTTTAGTCATTTGCACTCAATTTTTCATATTTACCCAAAACACCCATCAAATTACCACAAATTCATCAAAATTCCTAAACTATCACCAAACCATCATCAGGTGCTCAATTTTACCCAATTTTGTGCATAGTCCTTCAAGTCTTCTTCTTCTTTTCTAATTTCTTCAAATTATTCTTAATTCCCCTCTCTTCCTCAATTTCTTCTAATTTTTTAGAGTTCCTCTAATTTTCCCTCCTCTTCTAGTTGGCTCATTTTCCCTCTTATTCATCCTAATTTTCCCAATTTCTTATGAATTTCCCCCAACCTTCTTAATTCTACTTCTTTCCTCTAATTTCCTTAAATTCTTCGAAGGTTTCTCTAATTTTCCGTTTCCCATAATTTCCTAAATTCTTCCAATTCTCCTAAGTATCTTTCTAATTTTCTCCTACTCTGCTTAATTCCTCCAATCCTTCTCTTAGCTTCCCTAATTTATTAATTTCTACCTAATCCTTCTCATTTATTCCTCTTTCCCCCATAAAATTTCTCATAATATTTCTTAGTCATTTAATTCCTCCATTAAGCTTCTCATTAGCCCTTAATTTTACTCTAACCCCTCATCCAAATCCCTAGGAGATTTACACTCTAATTTAAAAATCCAAACCAAATACTTAGGTATTCCCAAAATTCCCACCTAAGGCCCTAATGTAATCCATCTTGTCTCCCACCCACATTCCCTCTAAAATTGGATGCTTTAAAAATGTAAGAAAAAGATCCAAATTAAAGAGGATTTAATAGTTTGTTCTTCCTTAGCCTCAATGTTATATTTTTAGCAATTTTAAATTCTATGGGCAACTCCCAAGTCATATTTATCCTCATGCACATCTTATTATACCCTAGGCCAATTTATGACACTTGGATGGGTGAGAGTTCATCCCACCCAAGGCTATTAAATGGGGAGGGTGCACATTCATCCATGTGTCCTCCTCCAGATTTACCTTAGACCTACCACCTTCCACTTGAATCCAAATAAAATCCACCTCATTTCCATATCACCTACCCCTCCCCTCTCAAAAATTCCTATAAATTCCCTTTCATTTCCATAATTTTGTAAGAGATAAAAAAACTACTTTTATGCTACTAAAATTTCTCCAAGCCATCCTACCTTGGAGAACCTAGCTTCCCTTACCACTGACCTTGAAGAGCCTAGCCATTTTAGGCATGGAGTTTTCTTGGAGAGGTAATATAATCATTGACTAGTGATTGTACCTAGAACAATTCACAACCAACTATCCTATCTTCACTAGAAGATCCCTAAACACCACAAAAATATCCTCATAGGGGAATTTTGTCCCTCCTACCATGCTAGGCCAATTTCCACCTCTGGTTACATAGTCCCAACCAGCACATGTGGTCACTCAAAGCCAACTACAACCTGTGGTTACCTAGAGAAGCATCAAATATAGAAATTATACAAAAGGTAATTAAATAAAGGTATAAAAAAGTGCACTTAGTTTTTTAAGATTTTATTGATATTTTGTGATTATTTTATGAGTTTTGTAATGTTTTATTATATTAATTTTGGAAATTATCTTATGTAAGGGATGCCCCTCAGATGTTATTCATCCAATTTGGTTTAGCATATGTGCAGGAGTGAAGTAACTAACATAACACTAGGGTGGTCCAAGGAGCACAAGTCAAACCCACCCACAACTTGTGGCATGAAAAGAGAGTACACCAAAGGAGATTGTTGTAAAAAAGGGGTATCCATTTTTAATAAAAAATATAGTACACACTATTAAAGTTCTCTAGCAAGTCTATGTTGTGTTCAATAGGACTTACTATTGATTAATATACTTTTCTCATATATTTTCATCTTTGGTTTATTTGGTTATTGTGAGAAACCCCTATGACCGACGTATAGAGCTAAGAAGTCTCCTCCCAACCATGACCCCTCATCAAGTTGAGAGCTATACTTATCAATAGGGAATTTAACAAAAAGCCACCATACACTCACCCCCTCACACACTTACCCACGCCATGGTTTGAACCTTGGACCTCCCGAAGAAGAGCCAAATCCCGAACCGTTGTCTTGCACCCCCATATTTATCTACATGGTGCATTTTCGTGTCTACAATATGTCTTTATATATTATTTAATTAAAAATATATTAAAATTATATTGTTAGCATTCTAGTTATTGTGAAAATCAAATCCTCTATAATAAAACCCTTACTTTTTAATTTGATGTCTATTAGATTATATAACTATTAGTGTATAAAACTTTTTATTCTAAATCCCATTTAAAATCTTAATTTAATTTATCTATTCATGTATACAAATACCTAATTCACTATTCCGTAAAACCTTGAATAAAAACTTTATTCAAATGTTTACGTAATGTAGTAATCCATATAACCATGTAAACTCTCAATTTGATTTATTTTTCCATGTATAAAAATACCTAACATAATAATTCATACAAATATAAAAATAAACATTATTCAAATGCTTACCAAATCTTGCAGAGTCCTATAAAGTGGAGTATTTTTTAATATTAGATCCCCTTTGTCTTTATTGATAGGAACATACAATTCTTACAATATTTTCTAATTAAATAGATTGAAGAATGTATTTTTATCAATTCAATATATATAAAATAGACAAGTTTCACAATTTTATCCTAAAACTATACCACATATTGGAAATACTTTTTATTCTTTATTAATAACTTAAATTAAGTATTTTGTCATTTTATTTCAATTAAAGATAATTTAGTTTAAAGTTTGATGTGTAGAATATTTAAACAAAAATAAATTGTGAGTTCAATTAAAAGAGATTAAAAAATCTATAGATTTAAGAAAATTGATGGGTCCACAATATTGAAGATCGTTGTTTAATGGACATAGTTTCCATCAAAAATTTAATTAAAATTATACATTTGTATGTGATTGAACACAATTAGCTAATATTATACCATATTGTCATCCATGAATATTTTATTTAAAAAATCTTCTTTGTGTCTAAGAACGTAAAAATATAGTTGTTGAATATGCTTTGTGCCTATATTCCATTTAGGAAGGAAATAATATTCTTGATGACTAGGGAATTATGAATAAAGTTGTTACATTTCAAGAAACAATTACCTAAGGCTACATCATGTTGCAAATAAGGAATGTTTCATTTAAAATAAAATATATAAAATTGTGTTTCATTACAAATGTTGAAAATCAATGATAAAAATGCTTTTATAGGGAATTACAAATACAATTATTGGATTAAAAAACAATTAGTTAATACTAGATCACATTTTTATTAATTTTTCATTAGTTGAAAGAGGGGGTTTTGAAAGGGATCCCAAATATTTTACATATTACCAATTAGAATACAAAAAGGAGATGGCATCAACTAGACCAATCTCAAAATTATAACACATGAAGGAAGCCAAACAAAATAACATGGAGGTTCCCGAAGATGGACTCTAAGGGATGCCAACAAAATAGAGAAATTCAGATAGAGATGCATGAAAAATAGAAGATGAAGGACTAGGATCCCAGAAAAATGATCAAAAATATTGGCTAAAAATACCAAGCTAATTAGACATCTTAGAAAGGTCCTATTTGACATCGCTCACACTAGGCTCACCAACAAAAATATGAGTGTTATATTTCTTCTAGTTTTTGATGGTAGAGATAATATTTTTAGCTTACTAGATGAGAGTCCAGGCATTCAAAAATATTCTAGATGTGGATTGCATAATTTTCTCTATATTCCTAAGGAAATCAGGGTTAACTCTCTATTGGGTGTGAAGATGATGACAATATTTTGGAAAATCATCTCAGATTGACATGTAAGCTAAAAGTGGAAAGGGCTTGTGATGTGGTCTAGAGGTCTATTGTAACTAAGGAGCCAATAGGGAATAAAGACAACTCTAGAGGAAGGACACATCTTCTATATAACTATGATCATGGATATTTTGAGGAAAATTATCATGCCAAACATGAAGAGACTCTTTGCCTAGGCCCAAGTTGGCCATAACATCAACAAATTTGTTACCTTATCTTTACATATGTTGGATGGTGAAATTGGTAAAGTTGTGGAGGTTTCTTTTGGACTCTCCAATGAAGTTGAAGATGCTCCATGCTAGAATCTAGGTCCCTTTTATGTCATTAATAGCATTTAGGAAGTTACCTTCAATTATGAGGTTGTGAAGAAAATGTCATATAGGATGGATAATCCTTTTCAAAGAGCTCTATCTTTGACCATGTGATTTTTTTGAATTCTAATGTTTTTAGTGAATGCTAGGATGATTATTTCATGTTCATCTCTAACAATACCGCCACTTATAGCCTTGCCTAGATTACCTTTAGCAACTTTATCAAAATAGGTCTTGATCCATCCAATAGGAGGAGGATATCACCTAACATTAGATATATTAATAGGAGGGGGGAAGAACTAGAATAATTAGAAGAAATTTTGAGTGAAGCAACAAGTCTAAATTTCAAAACAAACATGGGTGTCTCTAGAGTAGGGACCAGGTGAGCATTTTCAATGGTAACAGTGAGAATCCAAATATGAACAAATTAGGGGTCCTTATATGCATCATAAAAATATTTTTCGTTCCTTTCTAATCAAATTTTCCAAAGGAAATGAGTTAGGCAGAAGCACAAAAAATATTTAAGGTGTTGGTTGATGAAAGGGTTGGGCCATTGAACACATAGATTAAGGAAAGAATTGGGTTATACCTAAGCAATATTGAAGAATGATAAAGGGATTAAAAATACGATAGGAGAAGGAACACTCAAGGAACACATTAATCATAGATTCGCATCTAGACTAAAAAAAGTAGCAATGATTGAAAATGATCATTCCTCTAGATAAAAGGTTATCAATGGTCAAGACTTTATTCTGGATAACCAACCAAAAAATAAAATGATCATGGGGATGAGGTGCTTGAGCCAAATAAATCTAGCAAGAAACCAATTATGAAGAGGATTATATTGGAGATGGTAGGTATATTTAAGGGGTAATAGACCATTATCATAAAATTTCCAAAAAGAGAAGTCATGGTATTTATCATTTAGGATAACACAAGTTCATAGAAGATTGGTCATCAATATGGTAGTAGTTCCTTATTCTTCACTTAAGTCATTGTTAGGAATGGGCTTCTAAAAATGAATTTGGGAATATATAGTGATGAAATTGTATCCTATATCACCAAAAAGATGATCTATAAGAGGTTTCAATGTGATCAAGCTGGAATCATCCATTAGAGGTTGATCCATAAACTAGGGGTCATTCTAGAAGTGAATGTGCCTTCCACTACCAAGCTTCCATATAAACTCTTTTTTGATAATGGATTCGGTTTTAATGACTGAGTATCAAAATGTAGATCCACTATGGAGGGGGCCTTCATCTAATAGATATTTCCATTGAAGATATTTACTTTTGATTATTTACACCAAAGAATTTTTCTCATTAGTGAGGATTCTCCATCCTTGTTTAGCAATGAGGACCATATTCATCTTGCTCACATTTCTAAAACCCAAGACTTCTTGGCATTTTTGGAGTAAATTATTTCCCAATAAACAAGAGGGAAACTCCTTTGATTCTTAGCCCCTGATCATAGGAATCATTTTTATATTCATTAAATTTTTTCTGGTAAATACAAGTTAGGACATTTAATATAGACATGAAGAAAACTAGAATATTCTGGGATAGGATTGGACTAGCATGGCTTTAGTTTTTTGACTTAGAAAATCCCATTTCTATTTGATGAGTTTTTTCATAAGCCTTTTCACATTTTTTCTATTGGGTTACACTAGAAGAGGGGAAGGTACAAATAATAGTAAGGTAATATAGAGATGATACACCCTATAATTTTGGTAATCTTGAGTTACCTATCGATGAGCAGTTAAGGAAATAGATTTTTCTTTTCAAGAGATTAACCTTCTAACAAGAAACTTACTCATAGAAGTTGAGAACAGTATTGATAGATTTGGTTTTTTGGATAAACAACATAGTAGCTAGGATTATGTCATATATGAACTATTTTTTAATGATGGTATTGAGTGTGGATGATGCCTAAAATAGCACCTAAGGAGAAATCAACCTCAAGGGATATAATGAGAGATTTTACAAAGATGATAAAGAGGAAAAGTGACAGGGAGTCTCCTTGCTTGAGGCCATTAAAAATATTAAAGTAGAAAACAATCAAGCCATTGATGATGATAGAAAATAAGTAGAGATGAGACATTTCTTTATAAGAGCAATCTGATTATCATGAAATCCAAATTTGGAAAGAAGAGTAATAAGTAACTATGAAGATACTTTGTCAAATACTTTGTTCATGTCAACCTTGAGAATAAGATCATATTTTTTGCTCTTGGAAATAACGTGGATGACCTCATGGATGGTGATGATGCCATTGGTAATGAGTCTACCCTAGATAGAACTAACATGGCAGGGATCAATGATGGTGGGTAATATTTCTTTTAGTCTATTAGACATGACTTTAGTGAGGATATTATAAAGTATATTACAAAGGCTAATCATCCAAAAATCATAGAGAGAATATTTTAGATGAGAGTTCAGAATCAGGAAAAGGAATGTTGAATTGATATATTTAGAAAAAATATTATTCTTTAAGAATTCTTCAATGGTAGTAGTAAGATAATGGTCAAAAATTTCCTAGAAGAACTAAAGGAAATGGGGAGGAAAATAATTAGGTCCTAGGGCTTTGTTTTCCCCCATAGATAAGAGGGAATCTTGAACATCATCTCGAGTAAAGGTTCTAAGGAGGCAAACATTAAAATCAGGAAAATGAGGTAAAGGATATTTTGAAGGTGTGCATTAGAGGCTTGATCAGGGCATGGGGTATAGGTTAGAAAAATATTTTCAAATTGGATAACCGCTTTAGATATTATTTCATGAATATCACTGGTAATAGACCCATCTGCCTTGGATATCTCTTTTAGCTTATTGTTGTTTTTTTAACTGATATTTGAAGCATGAAAGAACTTAGTGTTATATTATCCCTCTCTAAGACATAAAGACCTTGATTTATATCTTTAGAATACCTACTCTTTAGGAATAATGTTGTGAAATTTAGATAAGAGATATTTTTATTTTATTCTACGATTAGGAGATGCATTCCTAGTTTGGAATTGCTCTTTTATAGTGCTGATTTGATTTATAATGTTCTAATTACCTTAAAATATGTTACCAAACACTTCTTTATTCCAAATTCTAAGTCTGGATTTGAGGAAGCACAATGCTTTTGCAATTTGGGTAGTGAGGGGGCTCAAAAAATTCTTGTTCCACCATTCTATAAATTGTATTCTAAGATCAGGGTTTTGGATCCACATGGATTCAAACTAAAAAGATTTTTAAAATATGAAGTTGGCCACAATTCATCAAGGATAAGGGTATTATGATTTGAGTCTAATTTTGGAAGGTAATGGAGGGAAGCATCACCAAATATATGAATGTCTTCTTCAGATATGAGGAATATTTCTAGCCTAAGTTGAATGAGTTCAATACCCATCCTTTTGTTACTCCAAGTAAACCTGGTTCCTTTAAGTTGGTGTCCATTAACTCATTATTGTCAATAAAATATCCAAAATATTTAAATCATCTAGAAGTAATGAGTGTACCTCCACATTTAGAAGGATAAAGGAGGTGTTGACATATCCTACCAACATTCATGGTTTATTTGAAAATATTTTTCTTATTCGACATAGATTATTCCATAAATTCAAATGCCCTGAAGGGTTATTAGGAATGTAAATATTTGAAAAAATCCATATCATATTGGTGTTTTTATAGAATAAGAGGATATTTGTGATCCTATATGATGAAGATAAAAAAATTCCCTCTATTTTGTTTGAAATACACAAATAGAGTAGGCCTCCAGAAGTGCCTAGGGCTAGATAAGCAATGAAATCACTATTTTCCATATTGTTTTAGTAATTCTCTCAATGCTATCTTCATCTATTTTAGTTTCTTAAAGCATCATGATACTAGGTCTAAGATATTTCCTAACAGACATGACTAAATATTTTTTAGTAATTCCATTGAGGCCTCTCACATTCCATGAGAGTATATTATATTAATACTTTTGTAGGAAGATATCCCTCCCTTTTTGTGGATCTAGGGAGCTTTGGTTCACTTTCTATCATCCTTGGGATAGCTTCCACTAGGTTGATCTAAGAGGGTTGAGATAAGAGTGGCCTTACCATCAATAACAATTCCATTTATAAATAGCTTTATTATGCCTAAGAATTTATAAATATTTCTATTAAATTTTATTTTAATGTGGAATTATTAGTTCTTATGATTCTAAGAAGAGAGCATCAAATACCAATTTTCTATGTTAAAAATCCTATTATATTTATTGAAATAAGAAAAAAAGGGTAAACCATGGGTTGATTTGTCTCCACTCCTACTTGACAAGCTATATCAAAGAATCAAGTCAAGTATCATATTTTAATTGCATAGGGAATGAATAACTTTTCCCCTATATCAATGCCACCACCATTGATGCCACCACTATAAGATTTAGCCCATTGGGTAATATGGATTCTAATAGGATCTTGAACTAGAAAATATTTGGGCACTACCATCTATCTTATTCTAGGTGGTTAGAACCTTGGTCTCCCTAAATATATTCTAAAGTCCTTACCATTGCATTGTCCTTGTGGATAAATCAAGTATCATAATAATTCTAAGTGCACTTGAAAGGTTACTTCAAAATGCACACAAAATGTCATTAGCAATGCCCTGTAGATTATTCCTAAATATAAATAGTAATTAAAACATAATATTACTATACTCAACCCTTATATTACTATTCAAGTTGTGAAAAATGAGACTATGCAATTATGACACCTAATACTAAGACAAAGGTATTGTTGTGTGTATTTTTCTTCATTTTTTTCTTTCCATTTAGGTTTTATTATATTTCTATTCACATTAAAATTTTATGATAAATAAAATTAATTTATTCATTTTATCTCACTTATTTTCTACTTGTAGGTTGAACATGAAAAGTGTTATGGTGATCATAACTATGAAAACATTGTTGGATAGCTTTGTTTTTTTGTCTTCATTGTAAAAAATCAGAGACATTGAGTCTAGTTGTCTATATTCATACTGTTACATTTTGATATCTCTGAAACCTAGATAGTTGTATAATTTGTTTTATGTAAGTTGTTTCTATTATCTTAACAAATATTTTTTTATTTGTAACAACGTTCCAATATATTGTACAACTACATCTATAAATAGTATAAAATATTTAAATTTTAGATTCATCTATTAGTTTTTATGCTTAACATAGATTCTTCTATTAATTTTTCAAAATATATTAAGATCAAGTTAGTTCTATAAGTATTTCGTAACGCCCCTTCAATGAAACCTTAATAAGTTTTAAAAATTATTGCTTATTTAATGTTCTCTTGACGGAATTTTTAAAATATTTTAGATGGAATACTTGTTTAGTTTTGCTAAAATAACTAACTAAAAGGAATCAAAATATCTAAAAATATATACCTAAGTGGATTTTTTTCCCTAGTATTAGAATTTATTTTGGAGTTCTAAATTTATACTTAGACATCAATGTTTACATTATTTATCATAAATAAGAGTATCTGCAACACAAGATTATATTTCTAAATGACTTATATCATAAATAAGAGTAACTACAACACAAGCTTATATCTACATAATTTAAATATATTTTTGTATATGATAATAATTAAAAGACATGTTAAATATATTTTTTTATATAGGATTTTAGTTGTTTTTTTCTTATTAGGTAAAAATAATGTTTTAAAATGGTCCTAAAACTAATATCTAGCAATACAAGCATCTAAACAGATTCAATATTGAAACAAAATGAGGTTTGACACACCCAAGGGAAATAAAAACTAAAATTTAGACAATTGTAAAACTACCTCAGTTGGATCTTGCCCAAAATGAAAAATATGACCAAATTTAAATAAAATCTCACCCAAAATAAAACCACAAATCTAGGCAACCAAATATCCAAAGAGAAACTAAAACCTAAATCAACAAATTAGGATCTATGAGACCAACCACATCTTGAGGGTCCAAAACAAACATCTAAAAATAGAGGGATAAATAAATCATGAATGGAAAAAATAATATTGGAATCCATGAATCCATAAAAAATGATCCTAAAAATATTCCCACCCTAATTTAGAATTTTTTAAAATCAAAATCATAGTACAGCTTCCCTTCCAAGATAGGAATTGCATAATTTCTCCAAAAAAATTAAAAGAGTTCAAAATTCAAATTTCCTACCCCAACCATGGGAGGAAGGGGGCTCACTACAACAGTACCTATAGACATGAACACCATAAACTGAGCATAATATCATTAGTACTATAGCATGAATACAACATGAACTAGGAATCTGGGATTGAAATAAGACAATCTAGTGGATCTAGCTCTACATCAAATACAAAGCCACTAGCACCCTAGAGAAGAGGCCCTGATAGAAGAACCACAAAGATATCTCCTTGTTTGGTTCTAATCCTAAAATAAAATAGGAAAATCCAACACTCCTCGACTTTCAATAAATAAAACCCAACATCAAAAAAATATGGATGTGCTCTAGACCCACTAAAGGTCCCAACAATTGCAAGATTTAGAAATGCTTAGAATTTTCTAAAGGACACATAATGTGAGGTAAAGAAAAATAAATGCCAATAATAGAGTTATGGTTGGGATCCCTCATACAATTAAACAAACCCTTGAAAATAGCCAACATCCATAAGTTCTACACATTGACCACAACCAAGAAATCAAGAACAAAGGGATAAAAAAATTCAATTCTAAGGGTACATGAACACTACCCAAAAGATTACCTGATCTAAATGAGCCAATACTTAGATTCCCAATTAAACTATCAAAAGAGACAAAACTCACCTTATTGATCTCTCTTAGTAGTTTCCCTGGAGCCAGCAATAATTCAACGCCAACAAAACCTTTAATTTCTAGGGAGAAAACTAGTAAATTTTTTTGAACCTCAAAAATCCCTTGATTATTTCCTACCCCTATAGGATCCCCTTCCACTGATACAATATTGTCACTCTACCATTTGGCTCCACAAATAGTATCCATAATGATCATATATTTCCAATATAGAATGCAATTTGGATCTTGCAGTCTTCATCCCCTCTTCTAAAATTGAAACCCTAAGGTAATCTAGATATTATAATATTCTATATAATTTTAGTTGTTGTGAAAACCAAATCCTCTAATTTTAATAAGAGTAAATTTATATTTATGTGTAAAACCTCAATAGTTTTTTATTTATCATATGTTGAATTTTATAGATATTTAGTGGTTTTTTATTTAATTGTTAAATGTATTTATCAAATTTCAAGTCTTTTAAGGGACCTTTTCATCCTTAATCCAAATCAAACTTATGAAGATACATACTTAATGTATTAGTCTAGTTCCAAAGTATATGGAATATTGTAGACCTTCATGTAAAATAAAGTGTTTATTTATTGTGATGCTCTTATTCTTATATAAGTTACTATTTCCAATAGCATATTCCTATGATGGAATTTGGTTCTTGTTTAATACTTGTTTAACACAAAAATATTAGTAAATATTATAGATTTTATAAATTAAAAGGATTTTTTTTTTTTTTGAAAACATACCATAAGGGATGCCACTTTCGAGTAAGACCCAAGGAGGCAGGGGTATCTCTTCCACCAAAATCACCCAAGGCTTGTACTTGACCTACCACCTTTGGCATACTCAAGGAGAAAACCTAAAACTATAATAAAATTGGAACACACAAACACAAATACCCAAGAAGATTAAAAAAAAATGCTCCTTGAGTGTGTCAAAAATATAAAGCACAACCAAACACACACACAATAAGACAAAAAAACACAATATGAACCACACTAGAAAAAACACAAGAACAACATAAAAAAAACATGACAAAAATAATAGAAAGATACAAAGACAACCAACAAAAACATGAAAAACAAAAACAACCAAAACCTTAAAAAAATAATAAAATAAAATAAAAACTAAAAAAAAACAACAAATAATATACAATAAATAAAAACATAGAAAACACTCACACACCAAAATAGAAAAAAACCAATTAACACAAACATACAGAAAAACAAGAACAAGAAAAATAAAAACACAAGAAATATAACAAAAAAACACAAAAAAAAAATACAAAACAACAAAAACACAATAATAACAAAAAACAATACAAAAAATATAAAAATAAAACAAAATAAAAAAAACATACACACCTCAAAAAACTAAACTACCCTGACTGAACCAAAGAGAAGAAAAATAAAGCAAGAAGAAACTAGGTACCTCCAGAACTGGAGCCATCCAAAGATATGATAGACATAAGACCTTCCATTATTTGTGAATTCCACCATATAGGAGGGTGGCCATAACAAGTAATACCACATTTGTCCAAAGCCCAATTATCTAAATCATTAGCACTCTTGTTCTGATATCTGAACACATAATTGTAATCAACCTTCAAAAATTTCATCTAGATTAACGAAATCTTCTCAATAATTCTTTTTATTCTCCAATCAATCTTATCATTCTTAGAAGGAGTCTTCAGAAGATTAATCATGGGTTTGAGATTTAGACTCAATTAGGAACTTTTCCCATCCAATATTAGTAGCTTCTTTAAGGCCTCTAAGGATATCATACTCTAGGTTTTCCAGGGTTCCCTCTAGAGGCTCCATCAGTATTGACTTTTCCAAAATCCTTACGAGGAGGTTGCCAATTCCTTGTTCTATCAATATTTCAATTACTCACATCATATTTAAGATGGATATACTTAAAGGATTTAATCTTAAATATTTGAATCACTTGATCCCATATTTGGTGTGAGTTTTAGGGGTAATTAAGGAGTTGTTGGACTGATTCAACTAAGTTGGCAATGGTATTTTGCCAAATATAGTGAATATTCTTCCTATATTGATTAAACATTTGGTTGTTCCTTTCATTCCATATATTCTAAAGAATAATATAGAACCCATCCAAACTAACTGTCTAACAAAATGATCAACACCCTCTTGTTTAGGCCAATTCCTCCAAAGTTGTTCAAAAGTAAAAAAGCTAGACCATTGTAAGCTAGGTAAAGTGGCCATTTTCCTCCATATATCAGAGGCTAAAGTACACTCAATAAAAATGTGGCTGAGATTTTCTGCATTATTTCCACACATTTCACAACTAAAAGGACCATGAAAACCATTATTCATAATTTTCTCACCAGTAAGCACCCTACGATGCAATAAAATCCAAGTAAAGCACCTCACCTTAGGCCAAATATTTTGAGCCTAGAACTGATAAAAGATGTCAAATTATTGGTTGGGATTATTATGGCATAAGGTCAAATAATCTTGAGCAACTGAATACTCACCCTTAGTAGTGTTGTTCCATCCAAAACAATCTTATTCATGGGACCAAAAGAAAGATCTCATATAAAGGATGTATTGGATATCTTATATTTACCTTTCTCGAATTTGAATAGGCTAGTTCTCAATAGATATCCAATATCTACCAATATTTGAATTACCAGTATGGTACCGATAGTAATTAGCCACCTATATCTAGTTAGCTCAGTGAAGATCCTTCATCCAAAGCCTCCAATCAGGAAATAAAGTTATCAAAGGCTTGTGCTCATACCAAGAATCTATCCAATTTTTTTCCTATTTACCATTATGAATGAACAAAAATAAAATTTTCCTTGTCAAATCCTCACCAGTCTTAAGAACTGCTAAAATGGGAGAACATTTGGTAGGCAAATGATAGTAAACAAGATCTTTAAGACTTTTGTTCTCAGCATATTTAGTATGAATATTATTGTCCCAAAGAGCATTAGGGTTATGCAACATCCTCCAATATAATTTAGTAGCTAAATATTTGTTGTTATTAATAGAAGATCGGAATCCTAACCCCCCTTCATTCTTAGGAAGACATAAAGTGTTCCATTTCACCAAGGCCCATTTTCTTTTCTCCTTAGTACCACTCCAAAGGAACCGATGACTGATTTGATCCAATTATCGAAGAACAACCTTTGGGATATTCAACATAGAAGAAATTAAAAAAGGAATAGCTTTAAGGACTGATTTTACCAAGGTGATTCTACCCCCACAAGAAAGCCACCTGTTGGTCCACTTTCCAATTTTATTCTTGACTTTGTCCAACAACCAACTCCAATATTTTTTTTTGCATTTGAATATTGATGGTAATACCTAAATAATTGATCATAAGGGAGGCCTTATTATATACTAATTTATCTAAGACCATGGATTCTTGTATGGTAGGGTAGTGAAAGAAAATAACTTTAGATTTATCTTCATTAATAAATTGCCCAATAGCCTTAGAAAAATAGCTAATAATTTTCTTAATATTAGAAGCTTCCTTAACTATAGCAAGAGTAGAGTCATCAACAAATTGAATATGGGATATAGGTTTAGCTCCATGAGCATTGGTAACTCCCTCAAGGGTTTTGTTTTCTTTCTTTTTGGTTATAGTCCTACCCAAACATTCAACAAGAATGATGAATAAATAAGGGGATAGTGGGTCACCTTGCCTAATATAAGTTGGGAATGAATAAGAAGGTCTGCCATGGATAAGAACTAAGTAGGAAAATAAAGAGATACATCCCATAATCCAATCCATCCAATCCAGAGATAAACCAAATTTCCTCAAACCTTTGCTAAGGAAGTATCAATTCACTTTGTCATAAGCTTTGGATAAGTCTAATCGAATGAACATGGAAGGATATTTTTGCATATCCATGGAATGGATGGATTCCTGAGCAATAACTATATCATATACTATTTGAAGCCCTTCTACATAACCCCTTTGTTCATGGGAAATAATCTTATGCAAAAGAGATTCAACCTTTCTTCCATGATCTTAGTAATGATTTTGAGAAGAACATTACATAATTGAATAGGTCTAAAAGCTGAGATATGATCAACCTCTTGAGATTTTGGAACAATAGTAATATAAGTTTTATTGATAACCTTCAATTTTTTTTTTCTTTCTTGGCTTCTTCCACCACCTCTAATAAATAACCATGAAGAATATCCCATAACTCTTGGTAAAAATAAATGGGAAAACCATCAGGACCTGGGATTTTCCATTTTTGCATTTTAAAAACTACCTATTGAAGATCATTGATAATCATAGGAGCAGTCAAAATAGAGTTCTCCACAGAAGTGCTAAGAGAAGGGATTGCTTGAAGAATATTTTGTTGATAAGTTAATTCAAGAGGATTAGTAGTAAAAATATTGGAAAAGTAATCAACAACAATTGAGTTCATGCCATCCCAAGTGTAGACAACATCTCTAGAATCTGATTTCAAGGAATAAATAAAGTTGTGAGATCTTTGAGATAGAAGTGGAAGAAATTTGTGTTTCGATCTCCTTCTTTGAGCCATTGAATTCTATATTTTTCTTCCATAAGAGTTCTTATCTTTTTTTAAATTCCTCCAACTGAGTTATGAGTTTAATTCCATCCGCACTTCTACTCTCTATGAGGCCATCTAAATGAATTTTCTTATTAAAATTTTCAAGTTGAGAAATAACTTCATATTTTTTTATGAACATCACCAAACTCCTTCCAGTTCCAAGTCTTGATTTTGGATTATATGTATAGTAATTTTTGGAAAAACATAACATCTTAGTGCCATACCTAGGCTTATATTTCTTCCACTATTTTTGCACACGAGGTCTAAAGGAACTGTCTCTAAGACACATTAATTTAAAATGACAAGGAGAGAAACTCACATTGGTTTTCCACATTTCCACCATGTTTGGCTAGTGATCCGAAAAACCATTTTTAAGAGTCTCCACTTTAGGAATGTGACCATGGACTAAGAAAATTTTAGAGAGCAAAAATCTATCCAATATCTCCATTATACAAGCTAAGACTTGCCTTCTATTAGACCAAGTCATAAGGCCATTATCTGGTTGGATATCCACAAGATGGAGGTTTGCAATATATTTTCTCATGAGGTCAATGCTTCTATCCAAATTTCTATTTCCCCTCATTTTCTCATCTAGAGAGAGGATGGTATTGAAATCTTCTCCGATCAAGATCCAAGATTTAGGAAAATGAGAGATAATATAAGTTATATCCTTCCACTATCTTCTTTTTTCCTCCAAAGCAGTTGGAGCATAAGCAGTAATGTAGAGAATAATTTGGTTGGAATGTCTACTTTGAATAACCATAGCCAAAAGACCCCAACTACCAACCATATGGTGAATAACTGCGTCCTTTGAGTCCCAAAGACAAGAAATACCACCAGAAGACTCTTGGGAACTTAGGGAAACCACTTTTCCAACTAGAAAAATTTTACTAGCAATTGAGTCCATATCCTCTATTGACATCTTCATTTCTTGAAGAAAAACAAGTTGTGGATGATTTATCTGAATCATTCTTCTAATTTCATTTTGTTTTAAAAGACTCTCTTTGAGTCTTCTAATATTCCAAGTAATGGTATTCATTAATACCAGTGATAAAAAATTTGGGAATGGCATTAATATTACCTTTCTCTACAAGATTTTCACCTTTATTTACCATATGATATTGATTAATATTGTGACCTACATTTTGATGAATTTAGTTTTTTTTTCCCTATTTATTGACTTACTCCAATTGAATCTGATATGGCTTCTAACCTTGAATAATTCTCGTACACAACCAAAGTGTTACTAGAGGGTTCAATAGAGTCTATATTGGGACCTGTATTATTTGAAGTTTTGACATTTAAAATATTGTTTTTCTTGTGTAAATTTTCTCCCTTTTTTCATATTAAAAACCTTTGATTTGTTGTTTTGTCTATGAGTTTTTTCCCTTCATCTTTAAATTGTGTTTCTAAGATTTTTGTTCCCATTATTTCCTCTTCCTCACTTGGGACATCATTCATTGGAAGTCGTTGTCACTCAAATTCACAGTATGATCTGTTGAAAGACATGATATTTTAACCCATAAATGGTGTACCTAAAAAGTCTTCTAAGGTGGACAGGAAGAAAGATGTGGAGAAAATTAAACTTGAGGGGGAGTCCTTGGTTGAGTCAGGGTTGGTTAGGTCCCTTAATTCTCACATTTTCATCTCTCATAAATAATTTTTTAATCTTGGAATGTGAGGGAATTGAATAGCATCCCTTGGTAAAAATCTATTCATGAGTTGATTAAGTTGCATAAGCATGATATTGTTTTTCCGTAGGAGTCAAAATTATCAGTTTATTATTTGTTTAGTATTGTTTCAAAATTGTGGCCTCATGGTCAATGTTAATGTATTGGTGCCCAGGGTAGTACTGGAGGTATTGTTAGCTTTTATAATTATTAGAAGCTCTCTCCTCTATGGTGGTTTTTTGATAAATTTTTTCTCTCTATGGTTGCTTCTTGTAAGGAGTCTAGTGAAGTGGTCTTATTATTTAATGTTTATGCTCACTCTGATATTGCTATGAAATTGTTTCTTTGGAATCATATTTGAGCGATACGGTTAATGGCTCCTCACTATCAAAGGATTGTTGTTGTTAATGCTATCACCAATTTGGAGGATAAAAGAGGTGGTGTGGGTTCTCTTGGACATGCATATTTGGCTCTTAATGATAATATACTTTCTTTAAACCTTGTGGATATTAAACCTGGTAATAGTATGTTTAATTGGAGTAACATGAGATGTGGTACTGAGGATATTTCTGAGATATTGGATCATTTTTTACAGGGTTATGCATAGTGGCAAATATTCGAAAATTGGGCAAATATTAGGATTTCCAAAATTATAAATTGGTGAATATGAGGACCTTCGACGTTGGCCCATTTTCCTAGAATTGTTACGATCAAGTTTTTATTAGGGATAATTCACCACAATAAATATCCAAACATAGGTATATTTGTACTCATTGGAAAGCTCTTTTCAAGACTGATCTAATGGTGGAATTTTTATAAATTTATAATATGATTTAATAGGTCAAAAGTGACCCCAAATATGACCTTACATTTTATGGATTCAAATGCCCCAACTTTTGGTGTGAAGATGCTCGATTTGATTTTCTTAAGATTCTCCATGATTCACCTTGATTTTGATTAGGATCCACCATTTTTGTACAAGTTTATTTTTATTCCAACCCCTTATGCATAACCCTAATTTTTCTAGTTTCTCCTTTCTCGATTAGTAATAACTAGCAAATCAACTCGAAAATTTTGTATTGAAGAGGTTTTGATCATAAACCTATAAAGATAAATACCATTCACTAGGGATTTTATAGGAAAACTTGCTTTAAATTTTAGTTAATATGGATTTGGGAGCCTTCTCTACATGATTTAATGAGAGTTTTATGGTTACATGGTAGGCCTTCTCATGGAACTGCTATATTCTCTTTTGTTAAGAGTCTTTAGTATGTGAAATATCAAATTAAGAAGTGGAATAGGTAGAGTTTTGGTAATCTATTTGTGGTTAAGTTGGATACTCAAGAAAATTTAGCTACTATTACAAGAAATATTAGGGATTATAGCTTTAGATAAAGGACTCTGAAAGAGGAATCTAATGCTCTTAAGGAGTTAGATGAGCAGGAATCAAGGAAGGAAATTTAT
This sequence comes from Wollemia nobilis, assembly GCA_028583015.1. Classification (NCBI taxonomy): domain Eukaryota; kingdom Viridiplantae; phylum Streptophyta; class Pinopsida; order Araucariales; family Araucariaceae; genus Wollemia; species Wollemia nobilis. Next base: position 11,117,541 of record JAQPPZ010017000.1, on the reverse strand, counting down.
TGGAAACAAAAGGCTTAGATTGATTGGTTGCAAGGAGACAAAAATAATTCTTTCTTTTTCAATTTGGTTAAAGCTAGAAGGTATGGTAATGTAGTTTCTTCTCTTATTTCTTCTATTGGGGTCTATTTCGTTGCTACTCAAGATATTTCAAGGGAGGTTGTAAGGTTTTTGTCCTCTTTGTATTCTACGGATTCTTCCTTGGTGGTTGCTGAAGAAAATAGTATTTTGGATTGTATTCCTTTAGTTGTCACAACTGAGATGAATTATTTTGTGAAATCCACAAATTACTCAACCAATTTTTCCATCCATTTAAGATCAATTCAATCTAGAAAAAAATTAATGATATTTTTATTTTCCCTCTCTTTTTTCCTTATCTTTTTTCCTCTTGTTTTTCTTGTTTTGTTTTTTGATTATTTGTTTCTTTATTTTTTGTGTGATGTAAGATTACCCATACACCTAGATGCTTCTACATCAACCATAAGTGAAACATTATTGATGATTTCAATTCAAGAATATTTAACTTTTCTATTAGTGTCTTTAGTCTAAAAAAGAAAATATTGGGTCTATTTGTCTAAGTTGATCATAATATATTATGAATCTTAGCAGCCTAGATATGTATGAGATAATTTATAGGTATCCATGTTGTTTGCACTATCTTACCAAAAGAAAAGTTTTTTTTTTTAATTTGTTTTGTGATATTGTATATTATGTCAAGTGATAATGTGGAACATTAAAATTTTAGATCAATGTATTAGTGTTGTATCTTAAAGGTTAAATCACCATATATTTTAATTATTTTTTTGGGTGTATTAAGATCATATAAGTTCTAAAATTTTCATGCTACATAATAAATAAGACCCATTGCTCCAATGAAGCTTAAACAATTTTCAAATAAAAAATAATCTTTGAATTTAAACCAAAGTAGTGAATACCAGAACTTGTTTCTGACAAAAATATTTCATTTATAACTAGATTTAATGTGACTAGAAAGTTATGAGTAAAGATGTTGAATTTTATTTTCAAATAGAATTATTAGCTCTTGGTATTTTGATAAGATGGTGTTAAGAAAAAAAAATATTTAAAACCCCATATCTTTCATTTGATATGAGAAAAAAAAGGGTAAATTATGGGTTATTTTGTTTCCACTCCTATTTTCGAGATTACACTAAATAAAGAAATCGTGTACTATATCAATTCTAAGTATACTAGAAAGAATGCTTCAATGTGATAATAAAGTATCATTAGCATTTTCATGCATAATATTTCAATATTATAGTAGTCAATATGATATTAGTATATTGTGCAAACCAAATTTTAATATTCAGGTTGTGAAATCCAAAAATGATAATAAATTATCATTAGCATTTTCATGCATAATATTTCAAAATAATAGTAAGTGAAATATGATATTAGTATATTGTGAAAACTAGATATTTATATTCAGGTTGTGAAATCCAAAAATAAGATACTGACTGTATTTGTATAATTTTGGGATTTCACAACCTGAATATTAAAATCATATTCTTTGGTTTTAGATTGGATCTCTTCCTTTAACTTATTTGGGAATTCCTCTTTGTGTGGGCCTTCTGCCTCAAAGCATATAGAATAATATTTTTTAGAAATTATAGGCTAAAGTCTCTCATTGGAATATTAAGTGGCTTTCTTTTGCTGGTAGAGTTTTGCTTCTTAAATTTATGGTTCAAGCTTCATGTATTTATCTATGCATGATTCAGGTCACTTCTACTAGTTGTATTCATGAGCTTGAATCTCTATCAAGAAAATTTTTATGGACTGGAAATTTGGAGACTTCAATATGGAGTATGGTTAAGCGAGAGACTATTTCTAGACCAAAATAGGAAGGTGTTTTGGGTCTTCATTTGAATTCTCTTTCTGGTCCAGCATTGGTGGCCAAGTTTTATTGGAGATGGTGCATTTCTCAAGACCATGTTTGGAATAAAATTGTTTCCTTTAAGAATATTAATGGGGTTGATGGCTCTGAGATACCTAGATACAGTTTGTTTGTAAAATACTCTTTGATCTGGAACACCCTTAATAAGAGGGTGACTCTTGTTAAGCAAGGATTGTTCTAGATTTTTCTCAAATACTCGAAGGATATTTTCTAGAATGATTATTGAGATGGTTTCCCTACAATTTTATCTTTGTTTCCTCATATTCAGGAGCTATGTAATTGTTTCTTGGCTATTGGTTGGTACATGGTGATGGATTGTAAAATTACCAAAAGAGCTGGGCAGGTGGAGGTAGTTTAGTGGAAATATCCTAGAGATTGGCTGATAGGTGGTTTTGTTTAGGATAGAGAATATTTGGCTCATATTTTGGATACTAGGGGGTGCTCTTATTTATAGTATGATGATGTTTTGGCTTGGGGTATGGATCCTAGAGGGTTTTTTTCGATGGCTTCTGGTTACCATGTTTTAGATAGGTTGCATTTTGGGGATGAGGAGGTTCCTTGGTGGAAATATTTGGAATAAGTTTTCCTAGCCCAAATGTAATTTCCATTTGTGGTTGGCTACTAGGAATATATATATTACTTAGGATAGTATCCAAAAGAGAGTTTTTTAAGGGCCCTTCATTTCATTTCCTTTGTGAGAATAGTGATGGATATTTAGGGTATTTTCTCTTTCAGTGTTCGTTTGTGCAGGAAATTTGGTATCTTTGGTGGAGGGTGCAGAAACAATATTGTTATCATGCATATTATCTTGTTGATTTTTGGAGGAGTTTAGGAAGACCTATTCTAAGGCTTTATTTCTTCAAGTTGGAAGGAGTATTGGGCCCTCATGTATTATATGGTAGATTTGGTTTGAAAGAAATCAAAGAATATTTCAAAAGAAGAAAGTTAAATGTTTATCATATTTGGTAGAAGATTATTGATATGATCCAAGAAAGTGTTTCCTATAAATTTCAGATCAATATTTCAAAGATCAGTCTTTCTTTAGATTAGTCTGAGATTTTGATGATGTAGGACATGGTTTTAGTGGAGAATGGTCCTCATCCTTCTTTATCAGTCGAGAGAAGAGGCCTCAATAAAAAAGTGTGGAGATATGGTAGATGGTATCCTCAACCTTGGGGGGGTTTTAAGATTAATATTGATATCTCTTCTAGAGGGAATCCTATATATGCAGGTATTGGTGGTGTTGGGAGAGATAATAGTGGTGTAGTTCTTTTGATTTTATCCTATTATAAGGGAAATCAAACTAATAATTATATGGAGCCCCTTGATATTGTTTTTTATTTTAAAAGGGGTTATGCTCTGGGATAGTGAAAGATAATATATGAGTAGAAATCTCATATTATTATTAATTTGTTGAAGATTCATAATATTTCTAATGTTCATTGGCAACTGGCGTTAGTGGCTCAACATATCATTCAAATTTATCAGCATCTGGAGTTTATTTATTTTATTTTTATATTCCCAGGGAATGTAATAGTGTGGTTGATTGCTTGGAAAAATGGGCTTCTAAGTTTTAGGAATATTGGAATGTTTTGGAATGGGATCAACTCCCATTGGATTTTTCTCATCATATTGCTAATTTTCTTGCTATAGATATACCTCATTGAGGTTATTGTTTTTTGGGTGTCTTTTGGTTAGGTGCTCGATGGTTTTGAGGATATATTTTTTTTGGCCCTTGTAAGGGTAATTATTTTGGTATTCTCTATTTCTTGTACAGTTTTATTGATTCAATACATTTTTACCAACATAAAAAAACATTCTAAACCCACTAATTTTTTTAGATGAATATTTAGTTTAGACACCAAAATCTAGCCACTTGTCTTCCATCCATGCCTTCCCACCATTCCCACCACTAAAATCCAGCCATTTACCCTTCATCATAGTTTTCTACCTATTTATTTATATATTTTATATATGTTTATAATATATATATTTAAATAATAATATTTTAATATTATATTTTATATATTTTTAATAAATATATATTTATATGAATAAATAAACCATAACCATCAAATTTCATTTAATCTCATCCGTCCATCCACCTTGATCCATTTCACACCCTAAACTTATTTTTTTTATCCTTGGATGTGTTTTATTCTTAGCCCAAAATTAGAGTCATTGAAAACCTAGCATGCCCTAGGCTGAATTATAAATAGGATCCATTTTTATGGCTCAAACCCTAATTTTTTGAGTGTCCTAAATCCTAAGTTCTTCCCTAAAATTTCCTACTATTATTCTCGCATATCCTTAGATTGTTTTGGAAATATCTCACTCATCTAGATTTGGATTGAGCGAAAAGTTTTAGGGTAGATTATTGATAATATTTAGGATGTCTCCACAAAATTTCATATTGATTGGAGAAACATAGATCTCAAAATTATTCTATATTTAGACATGATGCTAGGGCATCACTGCATTAGTCACCTGCATCAGACATCATGCATCAGAAGACAACAAGTAAGGTAAATCACTTTGGTTATTTTATTTTATTATATTCATATTTTGTATGCATTGCAAGTTAACAATAGCTAGGGTTTTCTATTAATGTCTGAGGGTCTCACACAGTGGAGCCCTCACTGGTATTACTAACCCTTGATATTGTTGTTATATGTGAATATTTGCACATTAATTAGCATTGATTAGTTTATTAAGTTGGAGTGTCCTAGTATTGGATAGCATGAAGCCCACTGACCATTGTTGGGATCAAGATCATAATTGAATATATTACAACTTTTCTACTAGGGTTTCGGAGAATCCTAAATATTGTATTATTGTATCACAAGGATTATACATCATTTCAATTTGTAACAACAGAGTTTATAAGCTCCCCCATTCATTAATATAATATATATTTCATTGTTGTGAAATTTTGGTGTTTGTGTATCCATTTATTTAAGAAATAGTTGTAGTGTTGTGTTTTTGTATCTACAAATGACAATAATTCAAAATAACTTAATGGGACCATAATCCACCTTCCCCACCACTTTTTTGGTAGATTCCTTGATTGTGATATAGGAATATTTATCTATAGGTCCCTCATATTATTTACCATCCATATTATTCCACATGGCCATGCCCCAAGTGGTGTCAATATCTCCTACTATCCACCACCATATCACACATATGGACCTATATAAAGTAGAAAATTTCATGAAGTCTTCTAGTTATGTCTTAGAGTCTATCCCCAACTCACCTATACATGATCCTTCTTTATAGTAGGAAATTATCTCACCCCAAACCTTGAACCTCCCTTGGTATGAAGCACAAGCCAATATCGCTTCATGAGCACCCATTTCATCCAATCAAGTTGCAATTTCTATTGCAACTTATTCTCCATCCGCACCATCTATTCTATTTTCCTCCATGCCATCCATTGATGATATACAAACTATTGAAGTATGGGAACATTTGAACAAATTTCTCAAGCAATGGTAGACATCTCAACAACATGTTCAAGAGAATCCTATGCCTCAACCAATTTCCACTAAGTCCATATTCATTACCCAAATCCCCTCTTGGGTACCACAATATTCTATGGTTTCCATTCTCATACCTCTGTCAACCCATTCCATTCCTATGAGTCCACCCATCCATAGTCCTCATACATCATATCCTCTTCTTCATTCACAATCATTTATTCATCAATCTCATCATTATCAAATTCACTCCATTTCCATAAATTCATCATACCACCAAAAACATACTCAATATCATCCATCCATAAATCCATTCACCACATATCAATTCATTCAACAATCCAATCAAGGCCTATAGTCAAAATTTCAACACACTAAAATTCTACAACAAATTTTAACTCAACTCACTAACATTGAGTTACAGTTGAGTCATCTTCAATGTCAGCAACCACAATAGTTGAAACATCCAAGTTCACAATCCACATCTCAGGTTTTGATACATGTACCAAAAATTCAAAATCCAACACAATTGGACAAATGCACCAAACATACCACAAAGACCAATCACAACTACACAGTCCTTCAAAATCTTATGCAATCATTTTTCAAAGGCTTTATAAAACATACGATATTGTACTTCCAAAAAACAAATCAAGTAATATTAACAAGCAATATACAAAGAATTATAAGGCGCAATTGTATTTACTTATCATCAACAAGTGGGCCATGACATCCACAATTATTGTGCATTCAAAGATTTTTTCCAAGATCTTATTTATCTAGAAGTCTTTTCCATCAATGGTCCATCCAAACCATCTGATCAGGATAATGATACCAACTCAATAACCAAGCAAAATGGGGACTCTCAGGATATCACATTCTCCTAGTCACTCACATATCAATTTTAAAAAGCCCTAAATGCACCTAAGGCCTTTGGTCAAATATTAATTTAAAAAATCTTAAAAGGCACCTAAGTCTTTTGGTCAAATATCAATAGCCATTCATTATTAACATGGCTTCATATTAGCCATTCATCATTAACATGGCTACACAATAGCCATTCACCATTAGCATGGATTCACATCAGCCATTACCATATTAACATAGCTTCATCTTAGCCATTCATCATTAAAATGACTACACAATAGCTATTCATCATTAACATAGATTCAGCTTAGCCAATCATCATTAACATGGCTTCATCTTAGTCATTCATCATTAACATAGCTACACAACAATCATTTATCATTAACATGACTCCACATAAATTTTAAAAATCCCCAAAGGTACATAATCCCTTTGGTCTCATATCAATTTCCAAAAGCCCCAAAGGACTTAATCCCTTTGGTCACATATCAATTTCAAAAATCCCCAAATATACCTAATCCCTTTGATCATATATCAATTTCAAAAAACCCCAAATGTCATAATACCTTTGGTCATATATAAATTTCAAAAATCCCCAAAGGACTTAATCCCTTTGGTCATATATCAATTTCAAAAAATCCATAAAGGTACCTAATCCCTTTGGTCATATATCAATTTCAAAAAGTCCCAAAGGTCCTAATATCTTTGGTAATATATCAATTTCAAAAAGCCCAAAAGGTCCTAATACCTTTGGTCATATATCAATTTCAAAATACCCCAAAGGTCCTAATCCCTTTGGTCACATCCAAATTTCAAAAATCCCCAAAGGTACTTAATCCCTTTGGTCACATCCAAATTTCAAAAGGCTCCAAATGTACTTAATTTCTTTGGTCATAAGCTTACCAAGCTAGGGGAATTAGATGAACATGAGCCACTGAACATCATACACTTGAAAGTGTTTATTGCTTATTATGATTTATATATATGTATATACACATCTCTAATACACAAAAACAATACATTTCATTTGCATACATTTTATTTCATAGAATTAAATTTCACACATGTCATTTTCACACATTTACATTACAAACATTGCATTTCACAAACTTCATTTCATACATTGCATTCACATCCTCATTTTACATTTCACATAGGAATCATTTATTAAGTTCACGGTCTTAAATGGTCCAATAAAAGTCATATTGCCTTAATCAGGGGCACCTTCACAACATCATCTATACAACTCCACCTAGTCAAATTATCATTTGCAAAGCCAAATTTTCATAATTCCTAGGTTTTTTTGGTCACTCAACCACTCCTAGTATTTTAAGAAACCTCTGAAATACATGTCGATTTATTTTACGACCATTGCACATACACATTAAGAAAATTTTAATTTTGGGAATTGACTCTAAAACATTCATGAACCAAGCACAATTTTCACATCTTAAAAATATCTTGTGTCAAAGAGGGATAACACCATCCTTGGTAATAACCTTGAAGAAAAAATGGTCATCCTTGCTAGTCCCATCATGCAACATAGTCCATAAAAATAATGGTTTGCACCACTATCACAGTTGCTTAAAATTCAACAGATAGAGTAGAAAGGATAGGTTACAATTCTCATCTCACTTAGGTTGAGAATTCAATTTCCAAAAGATCTAAAACTTTTACATCACACACCACTGATCGTTGGGTTGTAAGGATCATACTGCATTTCTAATCAGATAGTTAGGTAGTCATCCCCAAAATTCAAGAAATCAAAAATAAAATAATGTACTATGGATTTAACCTCCATCGGATCTATAGATGCTTATCTAGAAGTGGAGTATTCTCATGCATGGTGACATATCTATTTTAAAAAGAGACATCTAACCACACATATGAAAAAGCTAGCTTCTTAGTCCTCTCCATGATAGGTCATGCCTAATTTACTTAATATGGGTTAATGAAATTCACTTGCACACACTAGTTCTTGATTATCTCGGGTTATCACCTTGCTCTTGATTTAGTAAATAAATTCACTGCATACACATTTGGTCCTAGAGGGATTGGACAACCTTTAGTGAGTTTGGTTGATATCACTAGTATGTTTGAGTCTCTAAAAATCATTCAGTATTCCATATCAAAATTCATATCTTCTTTCATGTTATCGTCCATGTATTCTTCATGGGTCATCCCTCCTAAATAACACCAATTTTGGTGTCCCTGATGGCAACCAAAGATCTAAACTACAAATGATCATCCATACATGCCATCTTGTATTAATCATAAACATAAACATGTATTCCATAAAAGCATCCACTTAAAAGCAAAAAAATAAAATCCATGTATGTATCTATATCTAACTCGCATATGCAAATATTGCTCAAAAAGTTCAAACATCATCATAAGTTGGGGGGTTCAAGGTATCACACCTTTTACCCCAATCAAGAAAACATCAGGATGTTCAAGGTTTTACACCTTTCCCCAAATAAACCAAACAAGCACATAAATTAGGGGTGTTCAAGGTTTCACATCTTCCCCCTAATTAAACAAATAAGCACATAACTTGGGTGTGTTCAAGATATCACACTTTTCCCAATCAATAAAATATCATCACAACTTGGGGGTGTCTAAGGTTTCAAACCTTTCACTCAATCAGGCAAACATCATCACAACTTGAGGGTGTTCAATATTTCATACCGTTTCCCCAATCAAGCAAAAAATATTACAATGTGGGGGTGCTCAAGGTATCATACCTTGCCCCACCAATTCAACAAATAGTTCAATCCTTCAATCACATCACATCATCAACAAGTAAATTTCTAAGTTCAAAATGTTACATCCTTTTGTCAAAGGTTGTGCCCTTTGCCTTATATTTACACCATCCACATTTGTAAAAATCCATTTTTTGTTAGGAAAAAAATAGAACCATTTCATTGAATCACAACTCATAAAAATATCCTTAGTATTTTAGGACAAAAATAGAATGCATCATTTACATCTCCATATTTACTCAATTTTCTAGCCTTACCTATCAGCTAAAAACATGGAGTTTCTTCATTTCAAAAAATCCTTCATCTATTAGGAAAAAAAACAAACACAAGTATAAGTGAACCTTGTATCTAGTGGTTTATCCTACTTAACTTGGTGGTTATAGCAACTGGTTATCAATGCAACCTGATAGGATGGGTAGATCACTATAAATACACTTACATTATCAAAAACCCCTTCATATATTAGGGAAAATAATAGAAACAATTATTTTACCCTTGTACAAAAATGGGTATCTATAGACACAAAAATCTAGCCACTTGTCTTTCATCCATGTCTTCCCACCATTCCCATCATTAAAATCCAGATATTTACCCTTCATCACAACTTTCCTGCCATTTCCACCTATTTATTTATATTATCTATATATATATATATATATATATTTATGATATATATTTAAATAATAATATTTTAGTATTATATTTGATATATATTTATATGAATAAATAAACCACAACCATCAAATTTTATTTAATCTTATTCGTCCATAGACATTGATCCATTACACACCCTAAACTTATCTTCCACCCTTGGATGTATTTTAATCATAGCCACACAATTAGTGTTATTGAAAACATAGCATGCCCTAGACTGTATTATAAGTAGTAGCTATTTTTATGGCTCAAACCCTAAGTTTTTGATTGTCCTGAGTCCTAAGTTTTTCCCTAAAATGTCATGTTGTTATTCTTGCATACCCTTAAATTGTTTTGGCTATATCTCACTCATCGAGAGTTGGATTGAGCTAATATTTTAAGGGTAGTTTCTTTATGAGCTCTAGGAAATCTACACAAAATTTTGTATTTATTGGAGCAACATAGATATCAAAAATACCTTATATTTGTATGTGATGCTAGGGCATCGCTACACCAGTCACCCGCATTAGACATCATGCATCAGAAGACAGACAAGTAAGGTAAATCACTTTAGTTATTTTTTTTATTATCTTCAGATTTTGTATGCATTGCAAGTTAACAATAGCTAGGGTTTTCTATTAATGTTTGAGGGTCTCACACAGTGGAGCCCTCACTGGTATTACTAACCCTTGATATTATTGTTATGTGTGCAGATCTACAAATTCATTAGCGTTGAGCAGTTGATTAAGCTGGAGTGGCCCAGTATTGGATAGCACAAAGTCCACTCACCACTATTGGGATCAAGAGCATGATTGAAGATATTACAACTTTGCTACTAGGGTTTTGGAGAACCCTGAATATTGTATTATTGTATCACAAGGATTATACATCATCCTGATTTGTAACAACAGAGTTTATAAGCTCCCCCATTCATTAATATAATATATATTTCATTGTTGTGCAATTTTGGTGTTTGTGTATCCATTTATTTAAGCAATAGTTGTAGTGTTGTGTTTTTGTATCTATATTTAGGTTTTATTCAAATTTTTAAAGTAAACTTACAATTTATTTCTATTTAAATCTTGATAAGCATATGATTTTAACAAAATTTTATTTATGTTTACAAAATTGAAGAAAATATATAATTTAATAAAAAATAATCAACATATGATATACTTTTATGAGGAAATTATATGTTTTAGGTTTGTCCACTTGGTCGAAATAAATATCTAAATTCATTTAATTTATAAAAGCTATAAGATTTACAAATATATGTGAAATGGAGGAAGAGGTCCTTTTGTAAAATAGGTATCAAAGTAGATATAAATTCCATTATAGTAATACACTACTCTAAAAAATAATTTATAAAGAAATAATAATATCAATATGAACAAATACTCCCTTTTATAGAAGGGTTTGTGACATTTGGTAATATTTTGAATAAGTGGATTAGTATGTTAAATATTCCTATTTTTTTTGGTAAGTTAATGATTTTGTATTAAAAAATGGGTATTTGAAATGCACACCAAAATCTTGTACATTAGAGAAGCTAGAGGAACTGGAAAAAAACTTTAGGAAAGACTAAAAAGGATGCTGAAAAGGAACAAAATGCATCCACGCTAAAACAAACTGAAAGGAAACCATAAAATAGACCCAAGGAAGGGTCAGAACACAACATAAAACTAGAGTAAATCTAGATGAGAGATAAATCATGTAAATGCATTATTTTGGTGCATCATTTTGCATAGAAGAGGCCACCACGATCTCTTGGTCAACCTCCTTGACAATTTCCTTGAGTGCATCCTTAGGGGTTTCCTTAGAATTTTCCTTCACAATATCAATGAATTCATCATCCTTGATGTCATAAATATCGGTAGCAATGAAAATTGTAGGGCCTTCTTCATACATATCACATAAAAAGAGCAGTTTGAGAGCCTTACATTGCTCATTGAGCTGAGAAATTCCTTTCCCTAGCATAACATAGGCAGTTTCCAAATGGTCAATGGTGGCAGAAGTGGATTGGATGACAATCTTGTGGAGATAATTTTCCAGTTTCCACCATATAAAGAGAGTAAAAATCATATTTGCATTCTTTCTTGATAATTTTAGGGGTAGGAGTATCCTCAAACTTGAGCCTATGAGAGCATCGTATAGGCATTTTCTCAAGCTTGAACTTCTTGATATTTGAAACAGACTGAGGTTTCTCGGTTTTACTTTTCCTTTTGGATCTGGTGGCTTTAGGGCTAGGAGTAGAAGATGAATTCTCTTTGGAAGATTTAGGGGTAACAAGGTTTTCTTTGGGGAATTTCTAGAGTAAATAGCCGTAGAGGATTTTAAAAATCCCTTGATAGGAAGGTCAACCTTCCTCTTTCTTACCACAGGTGGAAGTGATTGCATAATTAATGGACTAGTAAAGAGAAAAAAGGATGTTTAATATCTTGGAATCCCTAAAATGGTTAATAAAAGACAAATGAAAAGTACATAATTAGAATTCAAGATCATCAACTATAAGATACTGCATAATAGGATTCAGGATTTCCTTCCAAGGAGTAGATAAATGGTGTCGATATAAACCTTTTTTATGGAGTTTCTGCACCTAGGATGAATATTCAAAATGGGATAGCTCGTCTTCCCACTTGTGCTTGTTACTCCTTACTACCCAACCATTGATGGCCTACCCATTTAGTTCAATAATAATCTCCAGCGTGATTTGAAACTCGACTCCACGGATAGTGATAACACCATTCTCCCACCTATTTATGAATGCCACCATAGCATATGAGGTGGTACCAGGCTCAAATCTGAAGAATGAAATAATACCTCATTTATCCTTCAAAATTGATTTAGCAATGGTCTCCATATCAAAGACCTTAGGCTCAACATAATCAATTTTACCTTCCTTCATGGTTGCAAAATGGTAAAAAGCCCAAAGCATGAAATAGGGCAAAGGAATTGCTACCAAAAATAGACATAGGGAATAAGGATTACTTGTGAGGGGATTAAGCATGTAATGATATAGATGAGTATTTAAAAAAGCACTCCTCAACCATAAAATAAACCTCAAAAAGGAAAAAACCTCAATAGGAATCGAATATTGGGAAAGACTGAAATCGAGGAGTATTTTTGAATACCGAAAATAGAAAAGAGTGATTGGAAAGTGCAGAATAATAGTTTAACGTTGACTTATTGGATCTCTTAAAAATTGGGACCATAAAAAGACATAGCTGGCACTAGAACCAGGAAATTAAGAAAACCCAAAAGGAAATTCCTCAAAATGAAGTAGAAGGGTGTCCACCAAGGTAAATATATCAAAGGGGTAGGCAAATGATTTTTGATGAGCACGGGTCTGTAATGATTATAGGTATTGTTTGAAAAAACATTGGAATTACAAGGCATAGAGGTTATCGAAAAATTGACAGGGAAAATTTTAAAATGCGATGGAATGTATGTGAATAGATCATGAGAGGTGATGAAGGTGTAATTCAAGGTAAGTCTCAAATATTAGTGCAGCTTTGGGATGAGAGACGTAATAGGAAAAATGGAAAGAACAATATATATGAGGACATAATTGAAAACTATATTTTTGGAGCAGGGATACACACGAAACCTCACGATAAGATGAAGGTAACGAATGAAAATACATGTGAGATATTTAAGATTCATCATGATGGTAAGGATTTTGATCCAACCTAGCAAGCATTGCAACTTTAGGAGGAAGATAATCTGTCCATGTTAGCATTTCATTGTAGAGACTCAAATGTTTGCCAACATGTCAAAAATTGATTTGGCTTCTCTAAAAGCATGTTGGACAATGGCATCATGTTTCTTGCTAAGGATCTATTTGATTTCCTCAGTTATACTCCTTATCTTCCATCATGTAGGTTTGGAGTTATTTATATAGTTGATAATATTCAAAGACTCAACTTCAAAAATGATTATGCCAAGAATTTGCTTTATGAATTGGAGACCTCTCCACAAAGCTTTATCTTTAGCAGAATGATTGGAAAGTTCTCCCAAAGGTGTAGCAAAATTAAATATATAATTACCAAGATGATCTCTTAGGATACCTCCTACACTAGCCATGCCAAGATTCTGTTTAATATTCCTATTGAGAGATCAATAGAATTAAAATTTTAAAATTGCATTTACCCATTAAATAAAAAAACTTCAACTTTTTATACAATTCAACATATAACAAATAAAACCCACTAAGGGTTTATATAACATAAAAATCTCTTCACTAGTAACAAAATCAAAGGATTTCACTATCACAAAAACTAGGAAAATCTAATGAAATAATTTTACTATATTTTGTAATTATATGTTTTATATAAAATACCTATATAAACCACCAAAACCAGTGAGCACCTGACTAGAAGACACCCATCAAACAATAGCCTCAACAAGGTATATCCACAACAAGAAAATTAGTAAGATGATGAGAATAATACAATGGGAGCTGATCCCATTCTCTAATATTCTAGTCAACCTAAAACTCAAAAGCCCATTTTACGAAGAAATCATCCACACCATTCCATTTCTTGGGAATATGAACAAAGTAAATATACTCCATATTCCAATAAATTTGAATGATTTATCGATCCACTAACTCCATCTACAAATTAAAATCATAAATATTATGAGTCTTCAAAAAATTAATGATAATCTAAGAGTTTGACTCATAGATTATATTTTGCCATCCCAGAGCATAACATTTTTCAAAGTAAAATGAATAGAAAGGGACTCCATATAATTATTAGTTTTCTTCCCCTTATAACAGGAGAAAATAAAAAGAGTGGCACCACTACTATATCTCCCAACACCACCAATACCTGCATACCCAGGATTACCTTTATAAGAGCCATCAATATTAATCTTTAACACCCCCTAAGGCAGAGGATACCATCTGCTATCTCTTTGAATTTTTTAATTGAGGCCTCTCCTCCCAACCGATAAAGAAGGAATAAGGTAATTCTACACTAAAACCAGGTCTTGCATCATCAAAATCTTAGACTGCTCCAAATGAAGACTGATCTGACATTTTGAAGAAATAGTTTCTTGAAGCATACCAATAATCCTCTGCTCAATCTGGTAAACAATTAACTTTATTCCTTGAAAAATTATTTAATTTATTTCAAGCCAAATTTGACATATAATACATTAGGGCTCAATACTCCATGCAACTTGAAGAAAGAAAGCCTTAGAAGGAGGTCTTCCTAAACTAATCCAAAAATCAAGAAGATAAGAGGTATGAGAACAAGACTATTTCCAAATCGTCCATAAAATATGCCAAATTTCTTGTGCAAAGGAACATTGAAAGAGAAAATGCCCTAAGTATCCATCACTATTCTCACAAAGAAAATAAAATGAAGGGCTCTGAAAAGCCCTCTTTTAGATATTATCCTAGGTAAGACATCTAGTAGTAGTAGCCAACCACAAATAGAAATTGCATTTAGGCCAGGAAAACTTATTCTAAACCCATTTTCACAAAGGAACCTCCTAATCCAAAAATGATTCCTATATAAAACACGGTAACCAGAAGTCACCGTGAAAACCCTTCTAAGATCTGGATTCCAATCCAAAACATCATAATCATGTTAAGAAGAGCACTCCTTAGTAGTCAAAATATGAGCCAAATATTCTCTATCCTGAACAGAACGACATGTCGATCAATATTTAGGATCTTTTAACTAAACTACCTCCACATACTCAACTCTTTTGGTAATTTTATAATCCATCACCCTGTACCAAAAAACATCCAATAAACAATTACATAGCTCTTGAATATGAGAAAACATAAATAAAATTATAGGGAAACCATCCAAATAATCATGCCAAAAAATATCCTTCTAGCCTTTGAGACAAATCCATAACAATCCCTGCTTAACAAGAGTCGCCCCCTTCTTAAGGATTTTCCAGATCAAAGAGCCTTTACCAGACAAATTGTATCTAGGTATCTCAAATACCTCAACCCAATTAAGATACTCAAAGGATATAATATTATTCCAAGAATGGTCTTGATAAATGCACCATATCCAATAAAGCTTGGCCACAAATGTCTGACCAGAAAGAGAAGTCAAATGAAGATCCAAACCACCTTCCTTTTCCAATCCACAAACAGTCTCCCACTTAACTAGACTCCAAATTTCCAACCCATACAAAACTCCTTATCAGAGATTCAAGATCATGAATAAAACTAGCAGGAGCGACTTGAATCATGCACCAATAAATACATGAAGCTTGAACCACCGACATAAGAAACAACACTTTGCTAGCAAAATAAAGCTACTTAACAGTCCAATGAGAGAATTTAGCCCAAAATTTATCGAAATTATTATTCCAGATGCTTCGAGGAAAATGGCCCATAGAAAGAAGAATTCCCAAATAAGTTAAAATAAGAGCTTCAATCTAAAACTGAAGAATCTATTTTTAATATTTATGTTGTGAATCCAAAAAAACTATACAATTACAGTGACAGTCTCTTTTTTTTTTGGATTTCACAACCTAAATATTAAGATCTAGTTTGCACAATAAACTAATATCATATTTCACTTACTATTATTTGGGAATATTTGGAAATTTGGTTTGCACAATATACTAATATCATATTGACTACTATAATATTGAAATATTATGCATGAAAATGCTAATGATACTTTATTATCACATTGAAGCATTATTTCTAGTATACTTGGAATTGATATAGTACACAACTTGTTTCTTTAGTGTAATCTGGAAAATAGGAGTGGAATAAAAATAACCCATAATTTACTCTCTTTTCTCATATCAAATGAAAGATATGGGGTTTTAAATATTTTTGGTTCTTGACACCATCTTATCAAAATACCAAGATCTAATAATTCTACATGAACAGAAAATTCAACATCTATACTCATAACTTTCTAGTCACAGTGGAGCTAGTTATAAATGAAATATTTTTATTGGAAACAAGTTTTAGTATTAGCTACTTTGGTTTAAATTCAAAAATTCTTTTTTATTTGAAAATTGTTGAATTTTTATTGGCGCAATGGGTCTTATTGAATGTGTAGCATGAAAACTTTACAACTAATATGATCTTAATACACCCAAAAAATATATGGTGATTTAACCTTTAAGACACAACACTAATACATAAAACTAAAGTTTTAATGTTCCACATTATCACTTGACATAACATAAAATATCACAAGATAAATTTAAAAAATAAAAAAATACTTTCCTTTTGGTAAGATAGTACAAAAAATATGGATCCCTATAAATTCTCTCATGCATATATATAGTCTACTAAGATTGAAAATATATTATGATCAGCTTAGACAAATAGATCCAATCTTTTCTTTTTTAGACTAAAGACACTAATGGAAAAGTTAAAACTTCTTGAGTTGAAATCATCAACAATTTCTTACTTATGGTTTATGTAGAAGCATCTAGGTGTATGGGTAATCTTGCATCACACAAAAAATAAAGAAATAAATAAGCAAAATAATAAAACAAAAAAAAACAATAGAAAAACTAAAAACATAAGGGAAAAAAAGAAAGGGAAAAGAAAAAAATCATTCAATATTTTCTAGCTTGAATTGAGCTTAAATGGATGGAAAAATTGGTCGAGTAATTTGAGGTAGTGACGTACCCATGTGATGGGGATCACGTTTTAGCTTGAGGTAAGGATAAAAAAATATTTTGTAAGGATCAACAAGGAACCAAAAAAGGACCAAACAAGGTTGGTAAGGAGTTGAAAAGTGACCAAAAAGAGATCGGTAAGGGATTTGGTAAGGATATAATATGATTATCGAGGAGTTAGCAAGGATCAAGAGGGAATTGGTGACACCCATGATTTATCCTCTTTTCTCATGTAAAAGGAAGGAAATGTGATTTTTAACATTAAAAAAAGATATTTGATGCGTGACACCCATATTATTAAAATATCAACAACTAGTAATTATACATGAAAATAATTAAATATATATTTCTAACTTCTTGAGAATAATAAAGCTAGTTGTAAAATAAAATCTTCATTATTGGCAATGCGATCTAGTATTGACTGATTCTATTCAAATTCATCAACTATATTCAACTTGAAAAATATAAAATTTTTATTGCATAAAGGGGTTTTATTGATTGTCTATCATTAACACTATAGAATCACTCTGATTTTAGCATAGTAAAAAAATAAATATAATTTATTTTAATTTAACCTTTAAGGAATCAAAATTAATACATGAATCTAAAATGTTAAGTTTTCATGCTCATCAAGGTTTCGTGCTCATCAATAGACATTGTGTAATATACTCAAACATTGTTATAAAACAAAAAAATAAAATATTAAAAAATAAAAAATATAATTTGTTTTTGTTAATATATTAGAAACTACTTGAATGGCTTACAAATTGCATCACCCATATAAAGGTTGCTAATATGAACACTATAGAACCACTATGATCTTAATATAGTCAAGATATAAATAATAAAAGGAAAAAAAAAAACTAAGTTAATTTAACCTTTAAAGAATTAACACTAATACGTGAATCTTTTTTATTTTTTAAATTTAGTGGAATGGGTAGCCATTAGTTCAGGTAGGATATTTGAATTTTAAGGCTCCTGTAGTATTCTTCCTTGAAAGTCACTACATAGATCTTCGTGCAGTTCATCTCTATAACCACCATGCCACAATCATTTTAAACCTTTTATACTGTTGAAAGCATCAGGAAAGGGATAAGCATTCAGTCTGACGAGCCCTGAGATTTTAAACCTTGTATACCCTAGATGGATGCTGACCATCGAGGCACATTTTTAGAGGTGGAGGCACTATACTGCTGCTCGAAATGGATTACAAGGTAGATCCTGAGTGGTATGATCTCTTGTGGATGAAATTTGCATTGAATAAAATTGGACTCATGGTAGAACCTATCACTGATTTAGAGAACCGTACAAAATTTGACCTAGAACCTAACAACCAACCCGATCTCGAACCTTTGATGCACGATCTAACCCTGATAACCTGCAAGTGAGCGATATGACGATCGAGAACCAACCTGCACGACTCCTGGAGCATAGATCCTGAGGACCATCATCATCCCAGGTATGAATCCAGAGGCACTGATGTAGATTAAGGTTGTTGATGTGGTAGGTGACATGGTGTGACCATCTAACATGGTAGTTGCTAATTGGCTGGTTATGTGGTGCATCTGACTAGGTGGCAGTACTGACATGTCATCGTCTATTTGGTCCAACTAGCAGTGATGTGGTGATGTGTTGTTCGTTGGCATAGGTGGAAAAAAATTATTCATAGTCTACCCGATTACCCGAAGGTAATCAAATATCACGAGCTGTGAGATCATTTTTAAAGCCTCAAAATAGCTTCATCCTACTGATTGTGGAGCTAAAATTCATGATTTTTTTTGCAACTGCGTGCAAGAATTAACTTCAAATAGGATGTCATGCTCATTTATACACATCCTATGCGATAACCAGGATGGTTGGTCAGTCATCACAAAGGCGTTGTCTTGCACCAGGTCACATGATCCATCCCCACATGCATAGAAAAACGCATTTTGTTGTTGAAAAAAACAAACCAAAAGGAGATTGAGGTAACAATTTGTTTTGCAATTATAATTATTTTTTCAAAATTCTTTAATAATTTTATCTATTCCTTAAATCAATTATTTATTTATTTATTTAAATTGATATTATTTAAACTAATTGATTGAATTTTTACCCAGGTGTTGTAGGTGAGTTGGAGAGGAGAGGGCAATCCTCCAAGGGAGGTCCTAGGTTCAAATCTCCACCCTACCAAAAAGCTGAATTGGGTATCCAAAATCCAATTGATAATGTTGGTGCGGGCAGGGTCGAGTGCGACTCCCGAGTGACTTTGACGGTGTAGAACCCCTTGTTCGTGGTCTCTCAAACCAAGGCAGCCCCACAAGGGGTTTTTCGCTTAAAAAAAAAATTTGATTGAATTTTTATTGCAAAACAAAAACAAATCTAAGGAAACATTATTTTTTGTAAAAATTTAAAGATAAAATTGTGCATTTGTTTTCTTACAATGGTAATATAACACAAATTGCACATTCTTTTTTGCAAATTAGGGGGATCTAAAAATTTTGAAAACCTTAATAATTTTGTAAACAAAAGGGGGGAAAAACAAGAATTGGTTTCCATAAGGTAAACTAGTTACTATAGCTGATGATAAGACCTACAGATTCCAAGGTGAATGAAATGTTTTTGTCACCCTTCCATATGGAAAATATCACATTGGCAATATTATTTATGTTCAAGGATTGGCAAATAACTTGTTGTCAGTTCCTCAAATCCTGGATAAAAATATGGTTGTTAACATTAGATTTGAGAATGGTAATAAGTTTTGCTATATCACAAAGAAGAGTAAACACATAGCAAAAGGTTCCTACAAGCATAGATTGTTCAAATTAGATTTTATTTCTATGCCTCATGTTGCCATGGTGATAAAGACAAAGGAGGCCACTTCTCTATGGCATAAGAGTTAAGTAAATGTAAAATGGTGAAAGGCCTTCCAAACATTTCATATACATTGTTAGTTTTCTCAGATTTCTTAGCAAGGAAAAAATACTGAATACCATTTGAAACGAGCTCTTCACGAGCCAAGAAACCATTAGAGTTGGTACATATAGATCTATCTGGTCCTATACCACACAGTTATGGGGGAAAGAGGTATTTCCAATTGTTCGTTGATAATTACTCATGAAAAATATAGGTTTTATTTCTACAATTGAAGTCAAAGGTATTTTTGTATTTTTAGCAGTTCAATAATCTTGTTGAGAAGGAATCATAATACTACAAAAATACCCTCCACTCATATTGAGGGGAGAATATACCTCCAAAGAATTTTCCTCATTTATTAGTTCACATGGGATTAAGAGGTAACTTACTAAAACTTATACTTCGTAGCAAAATGGAGTTGCTGAGAGGAGGAATTGTTCCATCATGAAAATGATTTATTGTATGCTTAAAGGAGCAAATATTGAGCAATAATATTGGGTGAAAGTTGTCACAATAACAACATACCTCCTAGATATAGCACTCATTAAAGCTCTTACAAGAATGAATCTATAGGAAGCATGGAGTGGTAGAATGCCCTTCATTTCTCATCTCAATTTTTTTTGATGTAAGGCATCCATGCACATTCCAAAAGAAAAGAGAAAGAAGTTAGATGAGAAGTCGTTGCAGTGTATTTTTCTTGGAAATGATGAGTACTCCAAAGGCTATCGGTTGATAGATCCTAAAACCAAGAATATACACATCAGTAGAGATGTGGTATTTAATGAAAATTCCACATAATATAACACATCTATAGTATACCTAGATGGAGAGCAGCCTATGAAAGAGACTCCTCTATCACAAAAAAAAATTCCAAAATGGTATACTAGTAGAATGAAAGACTCAAAGGTGATCACACCTTTAGATATTACTTTATATCATCCTCATACTCGTAGTATGACTCAACAAAAAAGGGTATAAGCATCAACTTCATAGGTTGATGAGCTTTGCTAACACTTTGAAGATATTTCTGTAGATAGAGAGGAAGATAGTGGAGAAAATATGGAACTTTATGATTAAAGGGTTTATATTTATTCATATGATGAACAAGAACCTACCATGGTCCAAGAAGCACTTAGTGAGCCTCAGTGGAAGGCAACTATGGATGTTGAACATAAATATCTCATTAAAAACAACACTTGGAAGCTAGTCGATCAACATCATAGAAAGAAGACCATTTACTGCAAATGGGTTTACAAAAGTGAAATACAAGGTAGGTGGAACCATATATAATCATAAGGCCCACCTTGTTGCAAAGGGCTATGCACAAAAAAAAGACATTGATTATGATGGGACTTTTGCACCCACTACTAGAATGACTACCATTTATGGTATTTGTGTTATGGCAGCACAATATGAATAAAAAATTCATTAGATGGATGTTAAGAACACCTTATTAAATGGTGATTTGAAAGAGAAAGTATACATAGCTTAATTGAAAGGATTTAATATGAAATGCCAAGAGCAAAAGGTTTACAAATTAGTTAAATCCTTGTATGGATTGAAACAAGCTCCTCAATTATGGTATATAAATATAGACAATCACCTACTACAACATGGATTTAAGAGAAGTCCTTCAGATGCAAATCTCTATTTTAAGAAAATTGGTTCTAAAATAGTGATACTTGTACTCTATGTAGATGATCCGATTATCACTAGCAGTTTAGATAAAATGATTGACACGGTGAAGGATGACTTAAATGAGTCATTTGACATGATATATCTAGGACTTCTCCACTATTATATTGGTTTAGAAGTGAAATAGAAAATAATCATCTTAGAGTGGCACAAATAAAATATGCCAAGATATTGATCAAGAAATATTGCATGACTGATTGTATGCCTAAAGCAAATCCTATGGATACTAGGCTACAATTATCATGATATGATGATTCTCAACATGTAGATGGTACTCTATATCAATAGTTGATTGGTATCCTCATATATCTGAAAAATAGTAGGTCATATATCACTTTTGTTGTAAATTATCTTTCAAGGCTTATGTAGGAACCTAATTTTAGCCAATGGAAATCAGCAAAATAAATTCTTCACTATGTCCATGGTACTATTGAGTATGGCCTAGAATACAAGAGGAATGATAAGTTCTTCTTGCAAGGTTACACAAACTTCGAATATGCTAGATCTATAGATGACCAAAAATCATCATTAGACTATATTTTTATCATGGATCTGGTCTTGTCTCTTGGCATAGTAAGAAGCAACAGTTGGTTGCTTTATCTTCTACATAGGTAGAATATCACACAACATGAGGAGTAGTGTGTGAGGCGATATGGTTAAGTAATATTTTTACAAGTATAAGCCTTCCCAAGAAACTTCCAATCCACATGTTTTGCAACTATCAAGGTGTTTTAAACCTATTCAAGAATCCAGTAAATCATGAACACACCAAACACATTGATATTCAATGTCATTTCATTCATAATGAAGTTCCAAAATACAATATACAGCTCCAATACATTCCAACTGATGAACATGTTGATATTCACTAAGGCACTTGCACATGTCAAATTTAAGTTGTTTCACAACACTCTTTGTATTTTAAAATAATGTAATAAAGGGGGGATGTTAGGGTAGATATAAGTTACTACATTAGTTTTACCTAGGCTAGATATTCACATTGTTAGCAAATATATTATGGTTAGTGGTTAGCATAGAATATTTCTTGTTAGCGATATTATTTTATTGTTAACTATTGTTGTTGGATATTTATAGGATATTATTCTCTAATTATATATAGGCTATTCTATGGCCTAAGTTGTATTATTTATTCACATCAATAATCAAGGCCTAGGCTAATGGTTTATTTTACTAGTAGGTTTTATGTCATCAATATACAAAGTACAATTTATTGAAACAATATTGTAAAACAAACAAACAAACAAAAATATTGTTTGGTAAGATACAAAAATCACTTGAATGACTTAGAAATTGCATTATCCATATAAAATTTGTTAACATGAACACTATAGAATCAATGTAATCTTAATATAGTAATAAAATAAATAGAATAAATAATTATCTGGCCTTTACGACATCAACACTAATACATAAGTAAAAACATTCAAGGTTTGACATCATTAATAGACATAGTATACAATATGTTGAAATAATGGTAGAAAAATTATCTTTTGGTAATACAATATAAACTACTTGAATAATTTTCAAATTACGTAACCCATATACATGTTGATAACATTATTAAATATATTATTATAATTTGATGTCATCACAATCATAGGCCATATGATATGACCTTCATAAGAATCTTGTTTATCAAATATATGGTTACGAAACCATACTCTAATTATAAAATCATAGTGTATAACCTACCCTTTCAAGATTCAAGCCTCAAACATTTGTTCATAATTATAAAGTCTCCACTACAAGGGTGTTGAATTTATGACATTAGACAAATAGACTCAAAGCCTTCCCTTTTTTGGACTAGAGAAAAGACAAGAATATGAAGTCTAATTTTTTTTGGACTAGTATCATGTGAGACTTATGGTCACTACCACACATTACCTATTCAATCGACGAGTATAAATAAATGAGATTAAAGTGATATAACCTAATATTTATTTATTATAAAAATTTATATGGATTGTTAAGACTTATCCTAACATAATTATCATTTTGTAATGTTGAACCTTGGGTGCCTAGTGTGTATGGGTTGTTATGATGTAACATCTATCTTAAGAATTAATAATTATATAAGTAGGAGAATTATGTAATAAACCTAGGTGTTGTAGATGATTTGGATAGAAGAGGGCAATCCTCCAAGGGAGGTCCCAGGTTCAAATCCCTACCCTACCAAAAATCTGAATTGGGTATCCAAAATCCAATTGATAATGTTGGTGCGGGTAGGGTCGGGTGCGACTCTTGAGTGACTTTGATGGTGTAGAACCCCCTGTTCATGGTATATCAGACCAAGGCAGCCCCACAAGGGGTTTTCACTAAAAAAAAAAAAAATGTAATAATTACATTTGAAATTATGAGTTATTGTAATGATGTAACAATAACTTATTTGCAAATATAAGTCTTTATAAAGATAGGTGAAAAGGGAATGTATCATATAATATTTCATATTACAATGAAGCTCTTATTCTATCTAAGTAGGATGGCCCATTCAAGAGGCTTGCACTAGTATATGTTTGCTATATTTATTTTCATTGATCCTTATAAACACTTGTGTTATTTTATTTTTGCATTTTCTTAATTTTTACATTGTTATTGTGAATTATGGTATTTTTATCTAAATATTCTTATAAAGTGGTACCAAATATTTTTCCAAGGATGTGTTCCACAAAAAAATATTTATTATTATCCTTCCAACTATTTTCTATTATGTAAAATTTTCATACTCTTTTCCATTAAAAAAATAGTGCTAAAAATTCATAATTTTTTTACTTTTGTTATTAGTGGACTAGGTTAGAAACCTTGTGTCATGGGTTTGAAAATATCATTTATGAGTTATCATTTTTTACTGGGCTAGATTACCTATAAAGTACCTAGTGAAGTAAAGGGTGATTAGAATCTAATACCCAAGCCTTAGAAAACACTAGTATATGGCTAAAAGCTCTCACATACCTTTGGGTATATAGGGAGACCACCCTAGGAATAGGAGAAGTCTTTAGACATAGAAAAATATTTACCATGTAATTGTCCATAGTGCATGAAGAAAAACACTTGATAATATATTCTCATATATTATTCTTGCATTATATTAATGAGAAGAATACACACTTTGACCTACAATGTTCCTATTAATATTATTTTTTATCAATTCCCAATCTAAAACTAAACTAGAATTGATCATACTATAAAGAATCTATTCTTAACACAAAATGACATGTATTGAACACTATGTGAAAAAATAAAGAATACACAATTGATAATATAACACAATTATAGTACAAAGAATATATCAAAGTAGTCAATTATCATTGTCAACAAATATGCTTGCATAGTCAGTTGTCAGTTTTATGAGTGGTTATTTGTGAGTGTGATTATTGATAGTAGTCATGGTATCTCCCATTTTGATCCTTTCTTGGGTTGATCATTTTTGTATCATACGCATACACTTTTTAGGAACCCCAAATTTATCATTTTGTGGTACAACCCATTTTGATCTTCTCTTCATTCTAATTATTTTGGTATATAACACCCATACATTTTCTAGAAACCCCAATATTTTCATATATGGTTAGAGGTACTTGAGTTGTCTAAGAAATGGAGAGACTTGGTGAATAAGTGAAATGCTTGGAAGAGTAGTAGCAAGCATTCCCATTTCTATTATACAAAATTAATGAAATAGATATTTTACATGATACTTAGAGTGAAATAGAAGGTCTAAGTCCTGTAAATATAGATAGCTAATATATTGGCTAGAAAAAAAGAAGGTGATTCTAAAGTTTGAGTATAAAATGCCTTACCCAATAATAGAAATCATAGAATTCCAAAGCTATATTTTTCTAAAATCAATGATGAGGATCCAACTACTTGGTTGTATAGGGCTAGATAGTATTTTGTTCTTCATGTTATTCCCTAAAACCAATTACTTGCATTGGCATCGTTCAACCCTAAACATGAATCCATTTAGTGGTACCAATGGTTGGAGAACATGCATTCACATCTTAATTGGGATGAATTTGAAAGAGAATTACTCATATAAATTGGACCTAGTGAGTATGAGGACCTCCCTAGTGAACTCACTAAATTAAAATAGACAACTACTATCTAGTAATATCAAATTTAGTTTGAAATTTTGGAAAACTACACAAGAGGATTAAGTGCAAAAATTTTTAAAGATAATTTATCAGTAGGTTAAAGGAAGACATTCATGCAAAAATAAAAATGTTCATGAAAAACATGTGCTGATACTGAGAGGGAGGGATGAACAGTATAAGATATTTTTTTTGCTTTTTAATCCATATGACACCATCAAAAATATTGTTAGCATAAAATAGTTATGCAGATATGACATTATTTTATAAATATAAGCACTTATTTTTTAAGCGTTGTTAGTGGGAGGTTATCAAAAGGTGGTTGGTTGGTTCAACTTCTTAAACCAACCAACATCATTGTATTTATCTCAACATTTTTCAATGCATTAGTTATTGTGTATATTTCTCCATGGTACCAGAGCTAGGAGGCAGACAGTGGTTGGAGAAGGTGGTTTAATAACCACTCCACTGCAAGGCAAGGTTCTTGGAGAATACGAATCGATGACATTGCAAGGTAGACGAGAGACCAAATGGACGATGTGACAACGTAGACCAGACAAGACGTGGATGTTGTGATAATGCAAACAAGAAAAAATAGACCATATGGACACTATGATAGACTAGATATTGGAGAACATGGATAGATACCAACATAATAGGCACATAGACCAAGGTAAGACTAGATCAATTTTTACTAGATGTAGATAAAAATAATAAGTACATAGATCGAGGTGAAGACTAGTTCATTAGGTGATGTGGAAAAGCTTGGTTCATTGGATGTTGATGCTTACATGGCATATAATGGTTCATAAATGCGAGGCAAAATGGTGGGAGGTGACCGCCCAAAGGTAGTCACCTTAGTACGTGCCTTCTTCCAATTTTAAACCGTCTGCAATGCATTGCTTGATGCGTATGGGATAATTTCATATTTTTCTTCACATCGCATCAAGGCTCTTCAAGGTATGATTGGTGCTCTTTGCTTCACGACAGGCATGGTAGCTCATGTGGTTTCTACTCTATGTTGTTCCATTGAGGTTTGGATTTTGAATCCCATGGAGGTATTATGTTTCATTTTTTTAAAACAGTTATGGCACGGGTTGTTTTCTAAATATAGTGTGTTGTTGTTTTATCCTCACAAGGGTATGTAGCATGCATGATTTACGCATACATTTTTCAAGAACTAGGTTACAAGATCAATTCCCATGGGCATCCAACTCGATCCTTCAGAAAAATTTGTCACCCGTTTTCTTTAACAAGTTTTTTAAAACAACAAAAAAGCATGAAATTTCAATTTTTTTTGTCATATGCAAGTTCTTGACAATTTTTTTTGTCATCACAAAAAAAAGTTGCTATTCTTTTTTATAGTAAAGGAAAATTTTTCTAGAAAGGAGGGCAAGGAAGTTTCCATTATATTTTTACAGCAACGGTGCTTTTTGTCTACCAAAGCACTTGGAGGGGCTAATTTTCGAGGTATTTTTTACAACATTACCTTGTTTTTTTTCCCTTTCAAATCATTCTGGAGGGATAAGTTTTTTTTGGAAATTTGAAAGGGTAAAGGCACAATTTTTTTCCTAGTTGTTTATTTTGCAACCAAAAGGGGGGATTCCATGCATTCTTCTTTGCAAAATTCTAAGACAATAGGGAGGAAAGAACAATTGTTTATCTGAAAAGTGAATATCTTCATTGTAAAATTGGTATTGTAATTGGTGCATTTTCGGTGGAAATTGACCCTAGTGTGTTTAAAATTTTGTGGGTACTTGTGATTGTATTTTGCATCTAAATTTCCTATTTTATTGCATTTTCAATCAGAAAGTAAAAATTACAAAGCAAATAAAAGACCCCAAATTTTTACACCTATATGTGCAATTTATTGCACATCAATGTTCAGTATTTGTGATACCTCTAGCCCACGATTACAACTAATGTTGTCTTGTTTTAGGATACTATATCTACCATGTAATATAGTGGCAAAAATTATGTTTGAGCTTGTTCTCTATCAATCGTCAGGGAGAAATAAGGTAAATCAATTTTGATATTCACTCCATTTATATCCTAATTGTTATTGTTGTTAGACGTAAATCCTGAAAAAGTGATTTCCATAGTTTTTAGGGTAATTTATGCCCCACGCATGATGAAAAACCTTATATGGTATGTGTCATAAACAAAACAATTCCCTTTTAGTATCGTCTAAGTTCCATGTATCGTTCTGCCCTTATAAATACTTATAGTCTCCCTCACGTAAGGGTGGGTATATATAAAGGAGTTTCAGTATAATTTACGGGTAGGTATAAAGAAAGGAGGACCATTTGGTGTTATAAGGAACCTTCACAATGGCCACTATTCATAAATATCTCTTAGATTCACAGTTGCTGAAAGGTTCTAACTTGACACCATGGAAAAATAAGATGCGTGCTATTCTTCAAGTAGAAGATTTATGGGATGTAGAGGCTGGCACTACAAAACACCCTACAGTAGCAGGAGCTGATCAAGAAGAGTTTGATAAAAAGGATAAAATATGTATCATTTTTATTCTGCTTTCTACTGCATATGATATCTAGCCTCATATTTGTGATGCCAAAACTAGTAAGGAAGCTTGGTATACTTTGATTACTATTTATGAATGTAAGAATAGGTCCACTATTCTACATCTTCAAACTCAACTTCAAACACTCAGTATGAACTCTAGTGAGACAGTTGATCTATTATTATGCAAAGTGGTAGAATTGAAAGCCAAATTGAATACTATGGGATAACCAGTGGATGATATTCTCTTGACACCAATAGGTTTTGGTTTAAGAACAAGCAACAAAATGACCAATATCATAAGAAAAAGGGAAAATAAAAATCTAAACCATAGAAAATAATAAGCAACCCAAGGTACATTTTGCTTATGCCGAATCAAATTCATACTCATATTCTACAGAATCAGCCTCGAAATTTCAATCTGAAATATCACACAAGGTGCTCATGACTTATACTTCATCTAAAAAGATATATGTTGTATAATATATAGATTCAACTGCTAGTAATAAAATGATTGGAGAGAAAACATAGTTTGAGACATTTGAGGAGAAAGAAGGTAAGCTAGTGACAATTACTAATAATCAAGTCTACCAAGTGAATGGTGAAGGTGATGTCTCTATCACTCTTCCTGATGGTAAATACTATATTGAGAAGGTACTCTATGTTCCTGTATTGGCTAATAATTTATTGTCAGTCCCTCAGATGTTGGATCGAGATATGGATGTTGTGTTCCATATTGCACAAGTAAAGAAGAGATGTTTTATCACTATAAAAGTAAAACATGTAGCAATAGGATAATACAAACATGATTTATTCATTTTAGATGCCATTTCAATGCATCATGTTGCCTTGGCAGCAACTACATAGGAGGCTACTTCTCTGTGGCATAAGAGATATGGGAATCTATGTTTAGGATATTTGCTCGAGTTGAGAAAATATGATATGGTAAGAAGAATTACCATCCTTTCATACACATTGTTAGTTTTATCAGATTGCTTAGCTCTTCTCGAGCTAAAAACCCTTTGGAGTTGGTACACACAGATTTGTGTGGTCCTATTCCAACCATCTATGATGGGAAGAGGTATTTTCAATTGTTTGTGGGTGATCACTCATGAAATATGTGGGTTTTATTTCTTCAATTGAAGTCAAAGGTATTTTTTTAATTTAAAAAGTTCAAGAAACTTGTTGAGGAGTCAATATTTTCTATCAAAACCCTCCACTCAGATAAAGGGAGGTAATATATCTCCAAGGAATTTTTATCATTTTTGAGTGAACATGAGATCAAGAGATAGCTAACTACAACCTATAATCCATAGCAAAATGGAGTTTCTGAAAGGATAAATTGTTCCATTATGGAAATGGTTTATTGTATGCTTGTAGGGGCACATCTTGAACAAGAATATTGGGTAGAAGTAGTAAATACAACATCATACCTCCTGAATAGAGCACCCACAAGAGCTCTATAGGGTAAAACTCCATAATAAGCATGGAGTGGTAAAAAACCCTCCATTTATCATCTAAGAGTTTTTGTATGTAAGGAATTCATACACATACCAAAACAAAAAAGGAAGAAGTTAGATGAGAAAACCTTGAAATGTATCTTCCTCAATTATGATGATCATTCAAAGGGATATCGATTGATAGATATTATGACCAAGAATACAAATATCATTCAAGATGTGGTTTTTGATGAAGCTTTCACATCAAATAAAACTTCTACAACTATATACCTTGACGACGATGAGCCTATGAAAAAGGTATATCCCCTACAGAAAAAGATTCTAAAATGGTATACTAATACATTGAGAGATTCCAAGTTGACATCACTTCGATATCTAACTCTAGATTGACCCTATGTACTCGCAGTATGACTCAACATATGAGAGTAGAGGCTTCAACTTCAGAGGTTTATGAGATTTACCAATAATTTGATGAACTATCTGTAGATATAGAGGAAAATAAATAAACATATATGGAGGATGAGAGAGTCTATATGACAACATTGGATGTAAATGAACCTACAACAGGTCAAGATGCACTTAGTAAGCCTCGGTGGAAGGATGCTATGAAAGCAGAATATACATTTCTCATGAAAAATAATACATGGAAGCAAGTAAATATGCCTTTAGGAAAGAATCCCATTGGATGCAAATGGGTTTTCAAAATGAAATATAAGGCATATGGTACTATTGATAAGCATAAATCCCATCTTGTTGCAAAAGGCTATCCTCAGAAAGAAGGTATATATTATGAAGAGACTTTTGTCCCTACCACAAAAATGACTACCATTTGAGTAATTTCTAACATGGTAGCTCAGTTTGGGTTGAAATTAAATCAGATGGATGTAAAAAGTGTTTTCTTGAATGGTGACCTAAAAGAAGAAGTGTACGTGACCCAACCAGAAGGATTTGTTGTTTAAGGACAAGAACAAAAAGTTTGTAAGCTGATAAAATCCTTGTATAGTTTGAAAAAAGCTCCTCGAGTTTG
The DNA here is from genome assembly GCA_028583015.1 of Wollemia nobilis. NCBI lineage: Eukaryota > Viridiplantae > Streptophyta > Pinopsida > Araucariales > Araucariaceae > Wollemia > Wollemia nobilis. Next base: position 11,086,565 of record JAQPPZ010017000.1, on the reverse strand, counting down.
GTACATCAAAATAGATAGTCACCTAGTGTAGCATGGTTTCTATAGAAGTCCTTCAGATGCAAATCTCTATATCAAGAAAAATGGTTCTAACATAGTGATTTTGGTGCTATATGTAGATAATCTGATCATAACAGAGAGCTCAAAGAGTATAATTAGTGCCTTAAAATAAAATTTGAAACAATATTTTGAAATAATAGATCTAGGACTTCTTCACTATTGTCTTTGTTTGGAAGTGACTCAGAAAAAAAAATCATATCTGAGTAACATAGATGAAGTATGCAAAGACATTGATTGATAAATATCACATGAAATATTGTAAGTCTAAGGCAACCCCAAGGATTCTAGACTTAAGCTATCTCTATATGATCCATCACCATAGGTAGATGGTACTCTCTATTATAAACTAACTGGAAGTCTCATATATTTGACAAATACCAGGCCAAATATCAGTTTTGCTATGGGTTATCTTTCAAGGTTCATGCAGGAACCAAAAGTGAGTCATTGGAAAGTAGCAAATAGATTTCTTCATTATGTTTGCGGTACTTCAAATTTTGGGTTGGAGTACAAGAAGAATCAAAAGTTCTATCTATAGGGATACACGAACTCATATTATCTCAGATCTATTGATGATCGCAAGTCGACCTCTGGATACATTTTTCATCTTGGATCTAGTCCTATCTCTTGACATAGTAAGAAGCAGCAAGTAGTAGCTATATCTTCTACAGAGATAGAATATCATGCAACCAGTGGAGCATTCTATGAGATAATATGGTTAAGTCACATTCTTATAGATATGGATATTTCAAAGAACTTTCCACTTCATTTGTTTTGTGACAATCAAGGTGTTTTGAATCTTGTCAAGAATCCCATATTTCATGATTGCACCAAACACATTGACACTCAATATCACTTTATTCATGATGAATTTACAAAGTATCACATATAGCTCCAATACGTTCCCACTGATGAGCAAGTTGCAAACATTTTCACCAAGGTACTTGCACATGTTAAATTTAAATTATTTCACAATGCTCTTTGTATTCACTAATAATGTAATAAAGGAGGATGTTAGCATAACATAGTCATGCATATATTACATTCTTTTATGAATATAAGTTCTTCTTGTTTAAGCACTATTAGGGGGAGGTTATTAAAAAGTGGTTGGTTGGTTCAACTTCTCAAACCAACCAACATCGTTGTATTTATTTCAACCATTTTCAATGCATTGATTACTATGTATATTTCTTCAAATATTAAAGTAGTAAACATAACAAAAAGCATAACACACATGAGAGACATGATTTAACATGGTTCACGCAATGTGGGCTACTCCATGGAGAAAATATTCCTTATATAATTTTCTCAAATAAATTCTTTTAGGAATCCTTTCCCTATTACAATGTTTATAGACCCCTATCCAAAGGAGACACCAATTTCCTAATCAAGTTCATGGATATCTATCCATAGGATAACTCCTTTCTCCTCTTCTCTAGTTGGTGATATTCTAGAATAAATATAACCCCCACTACTCTGGATAATAGATATCTATCCACTGAAGACACCTATCCTCTCTACCCTAGCTAATGGATATGTATCCACTAGATATTGTCTTCCTGTATACTCTATAATCTCAAAATATCTATCTCAAATCTGTACTAAACACAGTCCTTCGGTTTAGCACAAATCTTCTCAATCTCTATTTATGGTCTAGCACAAATTTATCCTCAAATATACACCAAAATCTATTCTCAAATCATTCCTCAATATCTATCCTCAAATCTGTATTGTAAGCTTCCACAAAAGCTTACACCAATCTGTTCACATGTATTCTCTAATACTTGCCTCAAATCTACTTAACAAGTCCTTATTTGAACTTCTCCAATATCATAGAAACATAAAAATAATTGTTAGAGAATCAATATGTTTCACTCTCATAAACTATCAATCACTTTCAATCTCTCTTTCATCACAGAAACATATAGAGAATTGTTAGAGACTCTATATGTTTCACATTCATCAACACTCAATATATTTCTCAAATCAATTTAGAATATAGAATAATTAAAATAACTTGAACTATCACATCAACACATCCACTTGAATAGGCTTAACCAACTCTACTCAACCAATCACTCAATGAAATAATCCTTGCTCATAAAAATAACCTTTACACTCCAACTTAACATTCACAACATTCAACAATCACTCACTAGGAAGATGTACCCATACCTTTTGTTTGATGTAGAAGTGCCCTTAGAAAACTTGTGTCAATCACAATTTTCTTCTTTCCAGTTTTCAATGGTTAGATGACCAAAATATCACTCTAACACTTTCTCAAAAAATTCCTTAGTCACAAAAATAATCAAATCTCAAATACACCTTATTGTTCCATCTTAAAATAGTATCCAAAACCATAAATATTTAATCAAAATACTTCTTCCATAACTTTAACTCATCAAAAGAACATCTTAACAATTCAATTTCATCATAACCCTTTTTAGAATGATATCTCAAAAATAATCCAAACTCTACTTATGACTCCTTACTTAATATTACATTAATTAAATAAATCACATTATAAAATAATGCAATAATTCAATCTCTCACTTTTCTAAGGTAAAACAAAATTACCCTAGATTTTACTTTAGCAAAAATAACCCTTCATATATCAAAAAATATTTCCTCAACACTTAGGTTAATTTCACAACTTAACTTCCACCTTATCCCTCCTAAACCTTATAAAAACAAATTAAAATAATTTCCTAAAAATATTACCACTTTTTACAATCTATGGGGCTCGAAACTTGGCACAATACTCCCACAATGCCTTGGATGCGGCTTCCACATTGTGTGAGCCACGTGCTCCACCTGGAGCCTCAAACCACAATGTCTGATTTAACTCCTTCAAACCCTTAATAGCTCTTGGCTCTTCCTTCAACATCGATGGAACCACACATTGCGCTATTCAAGAGGTACATGTTTCAAAATTTGCATGAGCTATTTTCTCTTAAGGTAGATGCAATAAAATCGATTCCAAACCTTAGGAATTGCTATGGTATTTATACCATATGGCTTCCCTTGTCACACACATTGGTAAAGAGGAAAATTCATCGGGGAACAATGTTGTCGTCAGTGCTACCAACTTTGCCTTCGAAATATATTTATTTATAATTATTTAAATTCAAAGGAATTTAAATATTATAAATTAAATATTTAAATCTCCTTTGGAATTTTAAAATAAAATCTTCCTTAGTTTTTATAATACCTTTTAATTTTCCCAACCATGGTTTTAATAAAAACCTTTTATTTTACCCAACCATGGTTTTAATAAAAACCTTTTATTTTACCCAACCATAGTTTTAATAAAAACCTTTTATTTTTTGCTTCACATAATATTTAAAAATAAACATTATGAAGCTCTTTTTCCACCAACCTTTTGTATTACTCCTTTTGACTTTTTGACATCAATGACAACTCATCCTTGACATCAATGATAACTTTATCTACTCAAAATGTCCAACAGTTCAAACCAACTAGCATAATAGTTGTAGTAGGAATGGCTAGGTTATCTAAAGGTAAATTCATGGCACAATGGTTTACCTTCAAATCTTCTCAAGCTTGACCACCTCTTCCATCCTAAACTTCATCAAACCTGGTTTATATACTACATGTAGTCAAAAAATTTACCTCAAAAGAAATGGATGCAGGCTTGGCATACGAGCTATGATACAATTATGATAAAAATATTTGTAAGCCATAAATAAATGTAGAAAATACTTGATGTGGGTGAACATTATAATATGGACTCTCATGATGAAGAGTATGACCCTAGAGAAGAGGATCGACCGAAAAAATCTAAATCGATAGAGGTTTGATCCCTAGAGATCTCAATAAATGATTTATTAGGGATTACTACATCAAGAAAGATGAATTTAGTGGAAAATTTTAAGGATCAATTACTCATATTGCACATCTATTCTAGAAGTACCTATAATTTTTTATCCTTGGGTAATCAAAAGAGTAGATTGTTACATTTACTTGTGTAATTATGTTGAAGTCATGATAGCTAATATGGGTACTTTTTCATGTAATGGTAAATAAAAAATATAAAGCTACATATGGATGAATACATCCTCAAGGTAAATATATTTTCTCTTATTTTAGGAGGATGTAATACTATGTTAACACAATGACATCATACATTGGGTCCAATAGTTTAGGATTTTTCTAAAATATGGAATAAATTTACTCAACATGTGCAACAACATGCTATTTGTGGTATGGATATAGCTTCCACCCAACATATCAATTCTCATCATATGGAGAAACTTTTGAAGACATCATCTCATGGAATGGTGGCATGATTATTTGCAATACAAGCCATGACTACCAATGAAATAGTTTAATTAACTGAATTGTAGAAAATTATGGATAAACATGTATATGTTTGTAGAACCCCATGGGTTACCACCATAGCACAACCATTATCATGTTATCCAGATCATCCTAGGAATTGTACCACCCAATAGAGGCACATATATATTTTCATATGTACAAAATAAAGAGATTAAAAAATGGTGTCGGAATTATTAGTAGCAAGGATCATACGACCAATAATAAACCCATATTTATCTTCTATACTATTGATACATAATAAGGATGGGTCTAGTCATTGACGAGTTATTTCATGAGCTCCATAATTTTCATTTTTATCCAATATGGATCTTCATTTAATATATTATCAGATAAGAGTAAGAGAGGAAGACATTTCTATGATATCATTTAAGACTTATGAAGTTTATTATGAATTCCTTATCATACCATTTGATATTTGTAACATACCTTAAAATTTTAAAAGTATCATTAATGTAATATTTTGGTCCTTCTTGCATAAATATATTTTGGTCTTCTTCAATGATATCCTAATTTACAATCAAATATGGGAAGAATATTTGCAACATTTGGATTAGACCTTGAAACTCCTAGCCAATAATCAATTATGTGCAAAATAGTCCAATTTTTTTTTGGAATGTAGGAAGTGGAGTACCTTGCTCATATGGTTTAATGGGATGTATTTATCAAGGCCATTAAAGCATATCCTAAGCCACATACTCATAGTGGTCTTCGATGTTTCCTAGGCCTCATCAAATACTACAAGAAATTTATTTATGATTATAGCAATATTGCATCTCCCTTAACAAAAATGTTGAAGAGAAACTTATTTGTATGGTCAAAACTTGTTGAACATGCCTTCCTACACCTCACAAGAGCCATGATATTGAATACTATGCTAGAAATGCCCAATTTCTCTAAATATTTTATGGTGGAAAATGATATCTTAGGAAGTGGAATTGACAATATGATTACGCAAGAAGGATGGGTAATGGATTTCATTAGCAAGGAAGTTTTGGAAAATAATCAAGCCAAGTTTACCTATGAGAAATAAATGATGGTAATATTATATGTTATCAATCACTAAAGGTATTACATCATTGGACAACATTTTTAATCAATATAGACCACCATAGTTTAAAATACTTTCTTGAGTAGCATGTCTCCATGCCAATAAAACAAAAATGGATCACCAAACAACTTGGTTAATATTATAAAATAATTTATGCAAAAGAGCAAGAACAATATTATTGTTGACACATTATTCCATCAACATAAGGACTAGGGTATATTTTTTACAATATCAACTCGATTTCCTCACCCATTAGATACAAATAAGGTGACCCAAGACCCTACCTTGCAAGATTTAATTTGGTAAATCCAATGTACTCCTAAATCTTGGCCAAGATATACATGGGATGTACCACATCTATGATATTGAGGTTATCTTGTAATAAATTTATAAATTCACAAATCCACCCGACATGAACTACACACTTCCCCAAATGTAGGATATTATGAGTTTCTAATGACATATGAGTAGTCGAAGTGTACATTTTCATGGGTAGGAATGAAAAAGCATATTAAAAATTTATGGCAAAATGTGGTATTTGTTAACAAATATAAGGGAAAACTATATGTATCCTAGGTACACTACAACCTCTTCCTATTCTACAAATGGTTTGGATAGACATATCCACAAATTTTATTGAAAGGATTCCCAATTCAAGATGAAAAATAGTTATTATTGTGGTGGTTGATTATCTCTATAGGTATATTGATTATTATCCTCTAGCTTACCCCTACAAGGCTTCCAAAGTTAGAAAATTATTCCTTTATATCATTTTTCCCTTCATGGCATGTTATAACCTATCATTAATAATAATATCCCCACTTTTACTAGTCATTTTTGACAATAAATATTCAAGATACAAGGTACATAACTCAAGATGTGCTTTACATACCACCTTTAGATGGATTGGTGGACATAAATTGTGAACAAGTGCTTAGAAATATATCTTCATTGCTTTGCATATAAGCAACAAAATCAATGGGTTAGGTGATTTCCACTGGCAAAATTATGGTATAATACTTCATACTATTACACAACCAAAATGATACCATATGAAGTAGTAAATGTACACCATTCATTGTCCCTCCTCTCATACATTTCAATACATTGTAAAGTTCAAGCTATGAATTCCACTTTCAAGGAATGTACACAAATTCTCTAAGGTCTCAAGGATAATATCATGATGGAACATAAACGTATATTTAAAAAAGTTGATCGACACTACATAGATCATAGATTTAATATCATGGTTAAAGCACGATATTCCGGGCAAAGGAAACACCAAGTGCGATTGCATTCAAAATTAAGTACGCTTAAGTCCTAGAAATGTAAATTGCATGAAATGGAAAAGAAACACATTGGAAGAGACACAAGAAAATAGAGAAAACATAGCCCTTTCATTAATATCCCTTGCTCTCTGTTACAATGGCGTCTCCTCCCTTTTCAGGGGCTAGGAGCGCAAATAGAGTTTGATTACAATCACTGAATGATTCCTCTTTCTGCGTGCCCACGATTGCAATGGGCGGGCCAAGATGATGCCGCCGCTGATGTCGATGAGTTCTTCACTTCTGCTGCTTCTCCTGCGAGCAAAGAAACAACCAAAATGTTAGTAGCACCTGCTGCAAATGAAAAGCGTTTGCTCTCTAAAACTAACGAAATATGCATGTAAATATTTGCCTGAAACAGTGAATACAGTGAATCCAAATTGCTTCAAAACTTGACAGAAGGTAAGAAAAGTTACCAGAATGCCACTGCCATCGAGGCAACTGGCCAATCCACCTTCAACTGGAATTCATCCCTGGGCAGGACGAATTCTGACTGTAATTCGTCCCTGGGTGGGACGAATTCTTCTGTGTTGAAGAAACCGACCTGCTGCTGCTCCAATGTTGGATCCCGAGACCTATAAAATGCCTGCAAACAGGGGGGTTATGTAATTGGGGCCAATTTGGGACGACCCAGATGGTCGGATTTTCCCAATTTGGCCTCCACCCTCGGGAAGTTGACCTTGACACCTGCAAGTTAGCGAAACGACAAAGCAATACAAAACATCCTAGAATCTGACCAAAAGTTACAAAATTGCAGCTATGGATTAATCAGACCTAATAACACAAAATGCAATCTAAAAAATAATCTAAAATTCTCAAAAACTAAAAATAGGACTTGGGAGGTGCAGGGGTGCCCAAGTGGGCCTCCCACCGTTGGCCCTCAATTTTGGAGCCAATCCACCAGGGATGGGCCCAAAACCTTTTAGGATTGGGGGTCGGCGAATTGGTTGGTTCAGGTGTCCATGCGTTGGATTTGGGTAAGGTTCGAGCTTCCAAAGGCCACCCAACAACCTCCCTTGCAAAAGAGATTGGTGGATGTGGGAAGGTGAACCAAAGGGGATGCAAGTGGGTCTTCAATTCGGCAGCACTTCGTTGCTTGAAAACTCCTTCAACCTGTATGTTTTGGGTGAGAAAAATCCCACCTTTTATAGACCCATGGGGCCTCTTTTGGGAGGGAAGCACAAATGCCATGTGTTGGCCATAGGCGCCATGTGGCAGTCTTGTCTTCCCATGAGGGAGGGGAGTCCTCCATTGACTTGAGCTTTGATAAATGCCTTTTGTGACAATCTTCTAACGGCCCCTCTGTCCACCTACACACGCGTGCAAGGCAGGAGTCCTTAACTGACTGTTCTAGGCTGCCACTTGGCACCGTTTGCCTTTTTGTCTGTTAAGCTTAGAATTCATCCCACCCAGGGACGGATTCAGAATTCTTCCTGGGGTGGGACGGATTCTTATTTTGAATTCGTCCCTGGGTGAGACGAATACTAGGCAAAGTGTCCAAGTGTGCCAAATTGCTTCTTGACCTTACAAAATTGCTATGAAAGTGGTTAAGACCACTTTTTAACCTCTGAGTTCTGCCCTGGGGGCTGTGTTTGTTAAGGCGATCAGTGTTTGCAGTCACATAATCGGATTGGTGCTGTTTTGGTGTCTACAGATGCCCCTTTTTGGGAAGCGCTGCGGGTGACGCAGTGCTGAGCAAAAATAGATAACCAAAGAACTAATGATTAGGGTTTCTTGGTAACTGTTGGCATTTTTGCCACATTAATTTTTATTATTAATTATGCATGCTTAAGCTGTGGCCCAATGCAGTTTTGTGAGTTCCGGGAATTAAATGCAATCCAAAATTAAATACTTTGAGGATTTCCAATGCATTCAAGGTCAAAGAAGCGCCCAAGCCACCAAAATTGAAGGATTTATTGGTTCGAAGCTGCTGTTCGTGGATTGAGTCAATGGTTTCATGCATATTTAAAAAAAAACAAATTTAATGAAGGTGGTTCTTCGAAGCCGACATGTACATTGCATTCAATTTTGTGGGTCTCCAAGGCTGCAATTAAGGGGATCGTGTGCATAATTTCCAATGCATAATTGTAGATCACAAGGAAGTCGGTTTCAAATGTTTAATGCTGCAAAGAGGACGGCCCTCTATAAAAATCAATGTAAGCTTCATTTGAAAGGGTGGTTGGAAAATTCTCTGCTAAAGACTGGAAGTTCGTTTGCAGGAATAAAGGATTGGCTTCTAACTTTTCAAAGCGTTTGCATTGGTGATTTCCTTTCTGTTGATGTTGCATTTCTAATAGCATTTGTATGTCTTCATGGCTGTTACATTTAAATTCTGCATACTGGATTTGAATATTGCCGTAAGAGTATAAATTCCTGGAATGTGATTTTGGAGGGTTTTTCCGTATGCATCGTGCGGAAGTTAAGTTAGTAACTTTTATTGCTTGTCATATCTTGCACTTGGAGTTTCCTGCTGTTATTTTCTAATCCCATAACTTTGGCCTGTGGCCATATTTCCCATTTCTTTCTGTAACCTTTTCAATTTCTTTCCAGTAACCCTTATCTTAACCAAGTTTAGAATAGTGAAGGGAACCAGCCCACTCTGGAGATTGGTCTGGAAGCCATTTCTTGCTTCCGACCTTTCAATGTTGGCCGGGTCTAGGGTGCACTTGTAAAATCCTTTCCTGTGGCAGATTTTGGACCAACAGTTTTTGGCACGCCCGGTGGGACAGACTGTTTCTGTCTCCAAGAATTCATAATCGGTGGGATACGCATAATTTTCCAAAGTGATAACCCCATCGGTGCCAACATTTTTTGGCACATTTTTAAAACACCCGGAGGTCTCAAGATTTGATGAGCTGTCTTGGCCTCACAGCGGAGATTTGTAAGTTCATCTGGCGACTTTGCTGAGTTGAAGATCTGTTCGTGGACGCCTATTGTTTTAAAAAAAAAAAAAAAAAAAATTCAAAGAATGTTCATCTGGCGACTCTGACTTAATGGCGATGGCCGTGATTCCATAGACCACTGCCACAAAGGTGAGGGTTTTTTCTAGATGGGATGATCCTGGCCCTTTGAATCTCCAAGTTCGGCATGAAATTCCCGAAGGTGCCCTGAAGAATCTAGCAAAATATGATGGTACCGAAGGCATGGCTCTGGCACATGTTGAAGATATTGCGATTCTGTCCATGATCCATGTCATAGAACACGAGGATGTCATGATCCGACTTCTGGTTCAGTCTTTGGAAGGAAGAGCATTGCAATGGTACAGATTGCTCAAACATCAAAGCATCAGCTCATGGGACGATCTAGCGGGAGCACTGATCAAAAGATTTGACGAAGATCCTTTCTACAGTTCTTTGGATCTCTACCAATTTTTCATGTACATCAAGAGAGCACCTCAAGAGAGCATCACGGACTTCAATGTCCGATTCTTGATAAGTTGGAAGAGAATTCCAGAGAAGATCCGTCCATCACCCACCCAGGCCCACCTCTTTTATGTTCGAGCTTTTAATTCTGACATAGGTCTCTTTTTGCTACAGTCAGGTGAACAACGGTTCCCACAAATCTTTGAGGAAGCAGTGCGAGCGGAACAGCTGTTGCTCTTATCGAGAAAGTTACCGTGGGGAGAAACTCCATTACCTTCTCCGGTGGTTGCTGCTCCTGTTTACCCTGCACATTCATGCCAGATCCCTGAGATGCAGTCAGGTGGAGTTCAAGGGACAGATCTCGTTCAAATTCAAGGATTGGGACATGCAAGCACTTTTCCAGCAATGAACAATATGGTTGCTTGCAGTTTTCATCAAGAGATGGGCCAAGTAGAAGAACAAGTGCAAATTCCAGAGCCTGAGGAGATCCCAGAATCCGAGTTCTCACTTGAAGAGCCCTGTGATCACATCAAGGAGTTAGAGGAGCCTGTACTCAGCCCACAACCAGTAAAGTCCGCAAAGTGGTGGTGTTGGTTCCAGCCACTACATCCGATGACACGAAGAAGTCTTCCATGGGGGTACTAGTAAGAAGGATAATTTGCCGCATTGCATCCTATCAGCACCATGGAGAACTTCAGGAAGGAGCCAGCCCAATTTCAAGGACCGACTTAAGTATGATCAGATCTGGTCGGGACATTGCAGATTTATCGGATAACATTCTGAGATTGGGTGTCTGGTGGCGACATGCCAATCATGTCGTGACTTATTGTATATAGTATTTTGAAAAAACACAAAAAAAAATAGAAAAGAAAAAAGAAGACAAAGAAAAAAAAAAAAAAGTGGTATTGTTTTTATTTGTTCATCTCGGCTCTTGTTGCCTGCGAGCCGTAGATGCTTGTTTTTCCTTTGTTTTTCTCCTCCCAACAGTTTGGTGGCTTTCTAGCACTTTCTTCTTTTCCCTTCCCCGTTTCCTCTCTTTCCTTTCTTCATCTTCTTCCTTCTTTCTCTTCTGCATTAAAACAAAATAAGCCACAGCTGTTGTTTCTTTTTTCCTTTTCTGTTTTTCCCCATCCCTTCTTATCCCTTTCCTCTAAGTTCAGTCTTTTACGCATTTGCTAACAGTCTAGTTCATTTCATTTCATAGATTTCCTAGTTCCATTCCCACTCCATAACTTCGTTTATTTTCATATCACTCCATTGCAGTCACCGCTTGCGCAATCGCAAGAGCTCACTCCATCATCGCGTTCCATTAGTCGTTTCATAATCAGTTATATGCAGGTTTTTTCCAGTTTCAATTTTTCAGCAGAACATGTATTGCAGCAGCCAGCTTCTGTTCGGATATGACTCTGTGCCCAATGGATTCAGGCCTGGATTCTTGCATACAGCGAGCTGTATACCCCGCGAGCCGCCAAGAATGTTGGCATTTTTGCCACATTAATTTTTATTATTAATTATGCATGCTTAAGTCGTGGCCCAATGCGGTTTTGTGAGTTCCGGGAATTAAATGCAATCCAAAATTAAATACTTTGAGGATTTCCAATGCATTCAAGGTCAAAGAAGCGCCCAAGCCACCAAAATTGAAGGATTTATTGGTTCGAAGCTGCTGTTCGTGGATTGAGTCAATGGTTTCATGCATATTTAAAAAAAAACAAATTTAATGAAGGTGGTTCTTCGAAGCTGACATGTACATTGCATTCAATTTTGTGGGTCTCCAAGGCTGCAATTAAGGGGATCGTGTGCATAATTTCCAATGCATAATTGTAGATCACAAGGAAGTCGGTTTCAAATGTTTAATGCTGCAAAGAGGACGGCCCTCTATAAAAATCAATGTAAGCTTCATTTGAAAGGGTGGTTGGAAAATTCTCTGCTAAAGACTGGAAGTTCGTTTGCAGGAATAAAGGATTGGCTTCTAACTTTTCAAAGCGTTTGCATTGGTGATTTCCTTTCTGTTGATGTTGCATTTCTAATAGCATTTGTATGTCTTCATGGCTATTACATTTAAATTCTGCATACTGGATTTGAATATTGCCGTAAGAGTATAAATTCCTGGAATGTGATTTTGGAGGGTTTTTATGTATGCATCGTGCGGAAGTTAAGTTAGTAACTTTTATTGCTTGTCATTCATTGCACTTGGAGTTTCCTGCTGTTATTTTCTAATCCCATAACTTTGGCTTGTGGCCATATTTCCCATTTCTTTCTGTAACCTTTTCAATTTCTTTCCAGTAACCCTTATCTTAACCAAGTTTAGAATAGTGAAGGGAACCAACCCACTCTGGAGATTGGTCTGGAAGCCATTTCTTGCTTCCAGCCTTTCAATGTTGGCCAGGTCTAGGGTGCACTTGTAAAATCCTTTCCTGTGGCAGATTTTGGACCAACAGTAACCTAACCAAATTTTGATGCCCCAAGTATGGAAAGGGCATGCATTCTTGAATCTTTGCTTCTGACGAGCTAAGGAATTTGATTTCAAGTATTAACCTATTTTGGTGAGGTGTGACTTGAACTCGGACATTGATCAGTCATGAACAAGTGAAGGGCATTTTTATCCTCAGGGGGAACCTTGTGTTCATGATTCACGAAATGCCAAGTGTTTGATTGATTTGATTGTTGCTTGTTTACTGCCCCAAGCAGGAGCGTGATTGTCTTTGTCAATGATTCTTTGAATGCATGTCGTTTTCCTTAATTGGGTGTGTGATTGTTGGTTGGTGACTAAGTGTGACTACCCCCTCAAGCGACGAATCGATGAGGGAATGACCTTTGTGAGCAAAGCGACGAGTCGCTTGACCCAAGATGACTTGTGCAGGTGTGCCTTTAGAGGGTTTACCGTTAAGCGTGTGCAATTTTTCCAACATATGGACCTATTTTTGGTGGGTGTTAACCCTTTTGGTGATGTCATAATGAGGTGAAATCATCGAAAACCTATTTCCCGTGGAGCGGTCCGGCTATGATAGCCTTCTTGGGGAATTAGGAGAGCGATAATTTGGACCTCGACATCAATTTTATTTGCCTAGAGGCTAAGTGCGAGAGCACTTGTGTCCGACATTGTTTTTGCTGTGTTTTTGTTGAATTTTGTACTGTTTTTGTTGTTTTTGTGACACCATTTGGTGATTGAATTGTCGGCAATCCGTCCTCCCGTGGAGCGGTCCGGCTATGGTAGCCTTCTTCGGGAGTAGGATAGTGACAATGCAAACCCCGACATCAATTTTTCTATGCCAAGAGGTTAAGTGCAAGAGCACTTATGTCTGGCAATGTTTATTGTTTGTTTTGTGTTGCATTTTTTGTTGTTTTGTTGTTTTTTGTGACACCATTTTGGGATTAAATTGTCAAAATCTGTCTTCCCGTGGAGCAGTCCAACTATGGTAGCCTTCTTAGGGAGTAGGATAGTGATAATTTGTGACCCCAATGTCGATTTTGTATGCCCATGTTGTCAGGTGCATTTGCAATCCTGTCGGGCAATTTTATTGTCTGTTTTTAGTGCATTTTTAGTCATTTTTGTTGATTTTTTTTGTGCTGGCCTGAATTCGTCCCTGGGTGGGATGAATTCCAGCTGGAGAATTCGTCCCTGGGTGGGACGAGCACTGATCAGAGCGCTCGTCCCAGTAAAGGATGAATTCCAGTGCAAAGGGCCTATTTAAGGGCCAAAACTTGATTTTGGGCTCATTTGTGTCATTTTTTTCTTGCGATTTTGGAGCTCTAGGAGGAGGAGGTAATTCTGCGAAGTGAAGCGCTGCTAGAATTCTCTCTGCCATCATGAGTGCACAAACTGGTTCGAGTGGCAGAGCCGAGGCGAGACCTGTAAGTGTCCCTAAGGTTTATTTTGCTTTTATTTAATGCATTGTTTTTGGTGTTGACGCTTTTCAAAATTGTAAGATTTTTTGTGATGTTTTTGTTTAATAGTTAAGGTTAGAAACCCTAGAACTAAAAATTTGATCTGTTATGTTTATTTTTTATTTTTATTTTTGTGCTTGCAGGTTGTTAGGAGTCGGTACCGTGTACCCGCTGCATTTACTGAGGCACGGTTGGCATTGACCGATGATGACTGGGAATGGCTTGATGCCCTTGGGCTCAAGCAGGTGGCTTGACTAGAGCCTGTGGTTTCGGATCAGGCCTATCTGACGGCCCTGATCAAGCTTTGGGATCCGTAGACTAATACTTTCCATCTCCCGACAGGGGAGATGACTGTGACTCTTGAGGACGTCTATCGGTTGCTTCGGATTCCGATAGATGGTCTGCCTATTAGGACATCTCTGTTTGATCAGCGGAATGCTATACTTATGAGATGTTTTGGTCATGGGGGGGAGCTGGGTGTAGCAGACCCAGTGGAGACAGTCGAGGTGGATTTCCAGGCTGGTGGGATTTTGGTTAGCTGGTGGAAGGAGAGGGGGGTGTTAGGAGTGAGGCACGCATTCTTGATGGGCCTCATTTCTAACATTCTTGTCCCTAATTCGTTAGGTGTGAGGTTCCCGTGGAACCTACTGGATTTGGTGTGGCAGTTGGCAGAGTGCCCGATAGAGGCACCATTGATTCTGAGATGGGGACAGACTTTGTTGGCACAACTTTACGGGGAGCTGTACGGGGTCCGCTGTCGACAGCGGAAGGGTGTCAGTTGCAGTTTTTTGTTGCAGTGCTGGGGTTGGCAGCACATAGCTATTGAGAGGCCTACCAGGTTACCGTGGACGACTCGGGCGGCGATGGAGGATGAGGAGATTGGTTATGCAGCTTTGTGGCGACGTTCTACGGAGCAGGGGCAGAGTCAGCGATGGGTAGGTGCCATTGAGCACTACATTGATGCCTTTTCGCGACTCACTCTAGGGGAGGTTTTTTGGCGTCCCTATCGGGACTGTCCAGCCTAGCCTGAGGCTGGAGAGTGGCTTCGACGGGTACGGAGGGAGCGATGGTTGACTGGGCGGCACGGGACGGAGCATGAGTTCTTTTCGTACCGCCGGGTTACACGACAGTTTGGGGTGCGCTAGGGGTTGCCTGGTGAGCCCGTAGGCTATCAACATCGCGAAGATGAGAGGGAACTGGAGCCACAAGTCCTCGTGCCATTGGGCGAGGAGTCGGATGCGGTGATTTAGGTCCCGAATGTGGATGACGTCGATACTACCACTGAGTATGACTCGTGGTGGGTTTTGCGACGCTGGAGAGGAGAGGGTCCACTGGGAGGTGCAGAGGCGACAGTGGAGGATGCTGAGGCGGTAGGGGGTGATTGGGGGGGGCTGTTGGATGATGCAAACATGTTGGATGTGGGAGATGAGGATGTGGACTTGGGTGTTCCGGAGGAGCCGGACATGCAGGATGTGGAGGAGCAGTTGGAGCCTAAGCAGGCTACTGTCCCCATGAGTCCTATGCATCTGGAAGATACAGAGGAGGTGGGGTCGAATGTAGGCGATGATGTTGCGCGACTTACGGAGCTACTGCGAATGCGGGATCTGGAGAGGGATCTTTTGCGGGCTCAGTTGGTAGAGCGGGATAGAGTTTTGGCGCATCGCGATGATGCATTGTCTATCTATCATCGGCGGGAGGCAGAGTGGTGTCTATACCGGATAGACTTGGAGAGGGAGGTCATCCGCCTTGGCGGGCGGCTTCCTGAGCCCTCGATCAGTAGATCTTCTTGACAGACGAGGGATAGTTTGACTGAGTAGTCAGCATCATCTCGTCGCAGGCAGTTAGATGAGGGGGGTGGTAGTAGACATGATGCGAGGGCTAGCGATGAGCCGCTCTGCAGGGTCCCGTAGGACCCACACCACGGGGGGTAGTTCCCGTCGCACCGATCTTGCATGATCATGGTGGTCGACGCCTTAGGTTGGGTTTTGAATATGCTTGCGGGGTTTGAGGACCGATTTTGTAGCCTGCGGGCATCTTTTTGACGATATATATATATACCTATTTTATTTTTTGATTTGTACATGTGATGATGTGATTTTTGTTATGCATGTTTATTCATTTTGATGAATGCAGATGTTATGATGAATGCAAATGTTTTAGATGTCTATGTGATATGCAAATTGAAATGGATGAATGATATTTGTGGTGATTGCACTGTAGGCTTTTTAAGAAGCTTTTTATTTATCTGGTTTTTTTTTTTTTTTTTTTATGGTATCATAAGGATGATAAGTAGCGCAGATGGTTTTGGGATGAATGTATGATTATCTGAGATTCATGCAGTTTATCTCACTATCCATGACTGTACTTTATCTTACCGGACTTTTGAACAAGGTATGAATCGGACCTATTTTTGATCGAGTTATTTAACATCCCTGTGTGTGCAATTGAGTTCATTTAGTGGTATTTGTTAGGATACCGCCAGTGCCAGGTGGGCTTTCAACCGAACCTGTACTGAGGATCACCTAATTAGCTCCACGAATTCCTTTGTTGTATGTACTAAGATTAATCTGCGTTGTAATCCAGGATGCCATAAGCTAGCTCATCCACATGCAAACATTGATCTGTACGCAAATTAATGTGACAGATTTATTGTCATGCGGGAGGTTTACTTCTGTTACCGATAGGCTATCAACCAAATTGGTACTGAAGCTTGCCTTATGACCTATAGAATGCTGAGAGTTCCAGGGATTCAAGGTCAACTCCCTTATTTTCTTCAATTGTATTGGGATACTTGCTCATTGTAGTGATGAGATCACTGTTTATTTTGATTTGTTTGTCTTTTGAGCAAGGGATTGGAAATATGGAGTGACAAAAATCACTGTTGTTTGTGCCTTTTGATGTGTGCACTATTTTTGTCAAATTTGGAGTTTTGACATTTTGCAAATTTTTGTTTTTTGCAACTATTGAGAACTTTAGGGATTCTTAGGGAATTGGGTAGGGAAGATGCTTGTCCTTTTGCCAACTCTCAACATTCTAGGGGTCATTCGCACAGGGGGATGAGCAAGATAACCGTTTCGCTTGTGGTGACCTAGATTATTTTGCAGGTTTCGTCTTTCATTCACACAATTTTAGGAATTTTTAGTGTTTTGATTTGTGTTGGGATGTTACGTAACAAGGTGTATTTCAAGTATGACTCTACCTTCATAAAATTTGTTCGACTTGGTACACTACGTGGCTAAAGAGGAAAATGATGACTGAATCACTGAAACTCTTGGTACATTCCCAGACCACTGACTGTAGTGTGGTAAAAGTTATGCTTGGTGTTTTTGTTTTTTTTGATGAATTCGAGTATGCCTAGAATTGGGATGCAAATATTTGTTGTTTTTGATGATTTTTGTTGTTTTGTTTTTGTTGAATTTCGTGATTTTTTTTTTGACCAAACGATTGCGATAATCATTGGAGCTTTTTGGGTTGACCAAGAGATTGCGATAATCCTTGGAGCTTTTTGTATTGACCAAGAGATTGTGATAATCCTTGGATCTTTTAGGTTGACCAAGAGATTGCGATAATCCTTGGAGCTTTTTGGATTGACCAAGAGATTGCGATAATCCTTGGAGCTTTTTGGATTGACCAAGGGATTGCGTTAATCCTTGGAGCTTTTTGGATTGACCAAGGGATTGCGATAATCCTTGGAGCTTTTAGGTTGACCAAGAGATTGCGTTAATCCTTGGAGATTTTTGTATTGACCAAGAGATTGCGATAATCCTTGGAGCTTTTAGGTTGACCAAGAGATTGCGATAATCCTTGGAGCTTTTTGGATTGACCAAGAGATTGCGATAATCCTTGGAGATCTTTTTTTTTTTTTTGGCATATGGCTTTCTTAGATATGAAATGGTCGCAAATGACTGATATTCAAGGGTTATGTTTCCTTGATACCGTCAAGAGAAGCTAGCCTGTACGTTCCCGGTCCTATTTTGCTATCAATGACATAAGGACCTAGCCAATTTGCCACAAATTTGTCTCTCATATGGGACGGAAAATTAGAGTTTTGTTGGTTTTCCTTCTGAACCAGATCACCAACCCGAAAGTCTCTTAGGTGAACTTTGATGTTATAAGCTCTCTCAAGCCGCTCTTGATAGATACGTAAGTGCTCGAGAGCATTAACGTGTCTTTCGTCAAGCAACGTAAGTTGGTCTAACCGGGCCTGCCATGCAGTGTCATCATCGATGAATTTCTGCATTGATATGCGGAGGGAAGGAATTTCCAACTCGAGAGGCATTACTGCCTCTGAGCCATACACTAGTGAAAACGGAGTTGCCCTAGTGGGCGTCCAAATGCTAGTGCGATAAGCCCAAAGGGCAAGTGGGATTTGTATGTGCCAATCCTTATGACTGTTTGCGACGGTCTTTTTAAGGATGGCGACTAGCATTTTGTTTGACGCCTCTGCTTGCCCATTTGCTTGCGGATAATAGGGTGTTGAAAAGTCGTGCTAAATTTTGTACTTTGTGGTTAAAGCACGCACGTCTTTGTTCTTGAATTATGGCCCATTATCCAAGATTATTTTGGATGGAATACCAAAATGACATATGATGTAATGCAAAATGAACTCCGCAATGCGGGGTCCTGTCGTAGAGGTTAACGGAATTGCTTCCACCCATTTGGTAAAATATTCCGTGGCCGTTATGATAAACGTGTGACGGCCTCGACGATGCGGGGAGATCTTTCTGATTAGATCGAGGCCCCACTGCAAAAATGGCCAGGCAGACTGGACTGTCTGTAGGGCCTGGGAAGGTGCATGCATTAAATTGGCATGATGTTGACACTTTATGCACCTCTTGACATACGCGTAGCAATCTCGCTCTAAATATGGCCAATAATATCCCATGCGAAGAATGCGCTTTGCAATGGCCATACCACTGAAGTGGCCGCCACATGTACCGTCATGCGCTTGGGTGACTGCCCAAGTGGACTCTTACTGGTCCAAGCAACGAAGAAGAATTCCGTCATAGCTGCGACGATACAAAATGTCTCCTATTAAGACATATTTTGTCGCTTTTTGTTTGAATGTTATTTTTGCGGCGTGCGTCAATCCAAAGGGTAGATTACCTAACTTGAGGTAATCTCTTATTGGTAAATACCAGTCCTGTTGATCGAATACCTCTATAGTTTGAACAGTCAATCCCTTTTGGAGTTCTTCCCTAACAAATGCTGATTGGGATAGAACTTGTAAGAATAGCAATGTGTTGCTATTAATGGGAGTGGGGGAGAACAAAGACCCCCAGTTGGCACATTTCAAATAGTCTCGGATTCAAAAGAACTTATCCGAAGATGGTTCGATCTGGATCATGTGGATTCCTGGCGTCAAGTCTAAGCTTACGCGCTCCATCGCGGGTTGCGATAAGGTTTTGACCTGAATGGTTGTTATATCACCGGAAAGGTCTTGCGGGATTAGTGACCCCAAGGAGGCCATTGTGTCCGCAAAATGGTTCGATGATCGATGGAGTGCCTCAATGTCATACCACTCAAGTTTTGCCAGGAATTTATCCACGAGGGCTTTATAGGCTTTTAGGACTGGGCATTTGCATTGATATACCCCTTTGACTTGATTGACAATTAACAACGAATCACCAAAGATGTTCAGTCTTTTGATGTTCATGGTGATTGTTGTCTGAAGACCTAGGAGCAAGGCTTCATATTCTGCATTGTTTTTGGTGCACTGGAAGTTTAATTTAAATGACAGGGGCATTGGAGCGTCCTGCGGTGTGAAGAATATAATTCCTGCGCCACCACCTTGCTCGCATTTAGAACCATCAAAAAATAAGGTTATGTCGGCCTGAGACTCAAGCTCTTCAGAATCTAGCGATTCTGAGACATGGAAGACCTCATCATCGGGTAGTTCTATGACCAGAGGCTGATCGTATTCAAGAGGAGCCTCTGCTAGTTGATCGGCTATGACTTGTCTTTTTATAGATTTTTGCCCAATAAACTCAATGTCAAATTCCGTCAACAACATGATCCATTTCGCCGTGCGACTACTATGATAAGTACGACTCATCATGTATCGCAATGGATTCTCCTTAGACACAACATACGTCGTGTTGCTCAAGCATGTAATGGCGTAGCCTCTTGGTAGCAAACACCACTGCCAAGCAGAATTTCTCAACGTATGCATAGTTAAGTTTGTAACTGACCAGGGTGTGGCTAAGATAGTAAGTAGCCTGTTCTTTGTGAAGTTCATTCTTCTGGGCTACCATTGCGCCCAGTGCCACCTCAGTAGCTAAGATGTATAAGTAGAACGACACACCTGGTCTAGGTGGTGCAAATACTAGCGGTGAAGCCAAGTATTGTTTGATTTCGTCAAAGGCTGACTGGCACTCATCATCCCAATGAAATGTGACCCCTTTGTGCAATAGTTTGTTCATTGGTCAGCATTTGTCAGATAATTACGCTATGAAGCGTTTGATCGATGCGACCTTTCCTTGCAGACTTTTGAGCTGCTTGATAGTGGTTGGGGGAGCCATTTCAAGGATTGCCTTGACTTTGTTTGGGTCCACTTCGATGCCTCTCTTGGAGACTATAAAACCCAAGAGTTTTCTAGATGTGACACCGAACACGCACTTCTTGGGATTCAGTCTGACCTTATGCTCTATGAGGCGATCGAGAATCTTGCTTAAGTCACCGAGATGATCTGAGCGCAAGATAGACTTGGCTAACAAATCATCCATGTATTATTCCAAAGTTTTGTGCATGTAATCATGGAAGATATACGTCATAGCACGTTGGTATGTAGCGCCAGCATTTTTAAGGCCAAAAGGCATGACCTTATAACAAAATGTCCCCCAAGGTGTTGTGAATGCCATTTTGAGTTGGTCTTCAGGATTGATACGAATTTGATTGTATCCTGAGAAACCGTCCATTAGGGAGAGCATTTCATGACCTGCTATAGCGTCTACCAATGCGTCGATTCTTGGCAAGGGGAAATCATCCTTAGGACTCGCTTTGTTTAGGTCTCGAAAGTCGGTGCATATGTGAATCCTCCCGTCGGGCTTCTTGACGGGAACCATGTTGGACAACCATGGCGGATAATCCACGCAGATGACAAATTGTGCATCCAACAGCTTTTGCAATTCATCTTTGACCATCAAGGCCACTGTTGGGTGCATATTTCTTAGTTTTTTCTTTACAGGCTTGATTTTCGGATCAAGTGTTAAGTTGTGCATGACTAGCTGCGGGTCTAGTCCTGGCATATCTTTGTATGACCATGCAAAAACTTCCTTCTTCTCTTTGAGAAGGGCAATATATTCGGCTTGCTCTTCGGGGGAAAGACTTACCCCCAGCTTGAGAATCCGTGGATTCATTGGATCTGTGCTAATGTCTACGTCAGTCGTCTCTTCGACTGACATGTGAGATCCGTCCTCCAACTGATGTGGATTTGGGATTAAATGGATATCATCAGCTGAGTTAAGATCTACGTTTGGGACCTCGGGTCCCTCTTCAGCTTGAAAAATATCTTGAGTTGTCCTTGGGGTAAAATGAAGCATTTCACCAAAAGGCCAATACTCTGATGGTGACAATGGTGAATTGACGCGATCCCAGTCAATGGCATCCATGTTTAGATGCAATGATCGTGATGGATCGGTCGGATTGCGGATGGGTGTGGTCAAATAAATGGAGATCATGTGGATGGAATGAATTTGGTCTCCAAAACCACGGGTGTGACGACTTGATTCTTTTAGTCGTTCCCTATACTCGGATCCGGCTCTACGGTAATGAGCACGAATGGATCCTCTCTAGGTGCAAATTCGTCTCTATGTGTGAAAAGGAAGGCGGGGTCTTCCCTCGGTACTACTGTCCTGATGGGATCTCGAGGTGGACGATGCTCATCTTGAATTTGGAGCCATAGGTCTAACACTTGGTCCCACCTCGCTGGGTCTACATGCCATTCATGTCCTAATCGTATACCCATTTGTCCCATTAGATCTTCATGAGTTAGAGCGCGGTGATGTTGTCGTGCATGTCTGAGATAGTCCATATCAGTCTCGTCTTCTGACTCACTTTCATAGATCCAAGATTGTTCATCCTCTTCAGCATCTGTTGCTTGCGACATTGAGGACTCTTCCTGTTCCAGTGAATTAATTTGGTCCCATTGCGGTTGTTCCACTCTTAGTGGAGGGACCTGATTCTTCTGAGACTGTGTTATTTCGTCCGGAACCTCTAAGGGGAACAGTTTCAGAAAAATGTCTGGCAGCCATTGTTGTTCTCTTTGAGGATTGCTCTCTGAACTTTCACTTCTCTCTAGCAAAGGAGAGGGAATATTGCTATTTCTAGGGGTGTTTGTAGACCATGGGAGATAATCCCCTAATGTGTATTCTGTGTTTGGATTGGCATACGGGTCTTGTGCCAATCCCCCCCTGTTGCCTATTTCTAGGCCTTGCATATTTTCAACCAAGATGTCTAATGGCAGGGGATGGTTGAACCCTACCCCTGACTTGTCATATGGAATCTGATATCTTGGTTGGAAAAGGATCCGCATCCCTTGCTCATATCTCGCCTAGCCCATACCCATGCCAATTGCATTGTTCGAGATATTTTAGGGCAAATTCTGGGTTCGACAGATAATTGATGTTTTCGACAAAAGGCTCCTCATCTGTTTCCTTTTGTTCGCATGGTTTAGAACCATGATCAAGTCCCCCATACACAAAATTCGTTTGGGTCGGTGGGTAGCCTAGAGGGACGATTTTTCCAATGGGAAGGCGAGGTCTTCCCATATCTTGTACTGACTCTAGTGTGGGGGTTGCCACAACATTTTGCACTAAATATTCCCCCAGGCCTGTACTGGCCATTTCAATAGTGATTGTTGATGATTGGGTGGGAGGAAACGATAGTCCTTCCTGAGTCCATTCCAGGTTTGGTGGTTCAGGAATCTTGGTTTTCGTTGCATTGGGCGCTTCCTCTGTTGATATCGCTGAAATCGTGGGCAACCCCTATTCTAGAGGCTTAACATCTTCCATGATTTGCTTTCCCTTGTCCTTCTGTTGGGCCACGATAGGTGGCGTTGATGATAAAGGAGCAGGTGATGAAGTCTCACCTGGCTGGGATTTTGCCTTTTTGGCCACCAGTGGTGCCTGCGGTATTGGACCTTGTTTAGATGGATTTAATTGAAAATCCAAATGCGTTGATGGGAGGGTCGATTGAGGTATGAATTGTACCGCATTGCAATACTTGAAGGGCTCTAATTCCATTGGGACTACATGTATTTGCCCTTCATAGGCATACTTCAAGCACTGGTGTGCGATCGAGGGGACACACTTCATGTCCTTGATCCAAGGCCACCCTAACAGTATATTATAAGCCATTTCGCCTTCCAGCACATGGCACAATGTGGGTATTGAATTTTGTCCTACCTGGACTGGCAGAACGACTGTGCCGACTGTCGAGAAAATTGCATCATTACAAGCTTGTAGTGTGTACGTGGAAGTGGTGATGTGAGAGGCTGGCAGTTTTAAATGCTTTAACACTGCAGTGGTTATGATGTTACTGGACGAGCCAGTATCTATCATCACTCTCTTGTATGGGATCCCGTTGACCTACGCAATAACGTGCAGGGGTGGATCCGACATGTCATTTGATATCATTTTGACCTCGTTTTCTTTGAATGTGATGACAGGCTCCATACATTGTTTCACATGTCCCACGAAGGCGTTAAAAGAATTTGCTTCATGGGGTTGTACTTCAATGGCTTTTAAAATGTCCATAAGAGCTTCTCTATGGGGAGCCGATTGTTGAATAAGCTCGTAGATGGACGAGCCTAGCCGACGTGGTCCGCAAACTCGCGTGAGTTTGGTTCGTATCGTGACCTCAGGTCTAGGTGGAGGTAATAGCATTGGGCGTTGTTGAGACTACGATGTTGACGGAACTTCCCTCGCAGCTACCTCGGGGGCAACTGTTGGGTATTTTCTGTTCCTTGTTACAATGCTAATCATTCCCACAAATCCTTGCGTGGGAAGATCTTGTCGCACCTCGTTAATCTGGAGCGGTTTTGTTTGTGCCTCGTGGGAAGGCAGGGGGTCCTTGAATACCCCCATTTGTTGGTTGTTTGGCATGATGGGGTTGTCCACAACCAATGTTCGGTTGTCGATCAAATCCTGGACTAGTTCTTTGAATTTCCAGCACCCATTTAGATCATGTCCTTTGCGCCTATGGAATCTGCAATACAATTCCTCCCTATACCCCCTAGGCTTGGGAACGTTAGGGTCAAAAATTTGGATTTCTGGCAGAGTAACTAAATTTGCCGCTGACAAGCGATCAAATAAGGAGTCCCTAGACTCTGCATATGGAGTGAATTTTCGCCTAGGGCGACGCTGCTGATACTGCTCCTGTCTTCTGTTATCTCTTTCGTAAGCAGGAGGCACTGCCTGGTAGTTAGCCTTTTGAGGCTATGTTTCTTGCACAGGCGCGGGGACATTTATTGCAACTTGGTTGATCGCAGCGTGTTGTGGTTGCGTTGTCCCGCTTTTAGTGGTTTTATTCCACTCTTTCTTCTTAGGCTTGGCAATTGCGCCTTCGCCTATCTTAATCTCTTCTATGAATCTGGCTTGCGCCAAAGCTTCTTCTAAGCTATCGTATTGTCGCAGTAACAATAGACCAGAGATTTATTTTAAGCAACTTTTTGCGAACATTTGCATGAGGTCCGACATGGGAGGACGGTAGGGTAACTTAGAAAGCAAAGCTCTCCATCGGTTCCCGTACGCTGCCATTGTTTCCTCCTCAAATTGTTTAATGCTAGCAAGATCACTAAGTGATGCCTTCTTCCTTGTGTTGAAGGCGAAACATTCAAGAAACACATCTACTAGCTTATCTAAGCTGCTTATGTTGTGTTTGGGCAGTTGTGTGAACCAATCCAAGGCAGGGCCTACGAATGTGGTTATGAAAGTTCTAAGCAATAATGCGTCATTATCTTGGATGCCGAAGAATTGGCTTAGAAATCGTGTAACGTGTTCCTGTGCGTCCTCTTCACCTTTAAAAACTGCCAATTGAGGCAACTTAAAGTGTTCAGGGTAAAGAGGTGTAGGCACTGAGGGATGCACCGGATTATTTCGGAGTAGATGTAATGTGGGTTTTTGATGCCCAGCAGCTTTTGTCTCCATAGACTCCAAACGCTCCAATAGCGCTTGGTATGCATCGAAAGATTTTATTTCTTCCTCTCTTGTTCGATCTTGTTGCAAGTTACGGTAAACTGGAGGCCTATGGAGGGGTGGCCGAATGGCATCCTTCCTACATTGATGGGGAGTTTCAATATATTCCTCTTATGGTTCATACTCCTCGTAGAATTCTTGAGGAGTCTCTAGGCGAAACCTATGACCCTGATCAAGCTCTTGCTGAAGGTACCCATCATTGTTTCGGGGAGTTGCCTCCCTCTCGAATCTATGGGGTCTTAGAGGCAGAGCTTGACGAGGTCATGGAGACCTGTCCTACACCAACGTATTACGCCTCTCATACTGTTCAGCTCTTTGGATGCGAGGGGTTGGCCCCCTCTCAGGTATTTCATAGCGTAACTCATCCGCTTCACGTTGCATGCGTTCTTTATCCAAGCGGTATTGATACTCTATCTCTTGCTGAATTTGTTTAAGCCGCATGATTTGGGCTTGACAGATGGTATATCTGGTGACATCCGGGTCAATTTGATCTACCCTATTTTGTTCAGAAGGTTCAAATGTTCCTCGTATGGGTTTACCTCGGTTTTTATGCTCTAAAATCTCAAGGGGTCTCTTCCCTCTGTCGAGGTAGGTGGTATGTGCTCGAGGTTCTGGCCTCAAGGGGTGATCATGATATCCGGATGGTGCATAAGCATAAGGTTCTCGAGTTGTATGTTGTTGTCCTTGAGGAATGCGATGATCTTCCTCATATTCTCTCTCATAGGTGCGTAAGGGGCAGGCAGAATTAGGTCGCCCCGTGTGAGGAACCCTACGCTCTGGATTTGGTCTCTCTGTTCTGATGAGAGGTAAAGAAGGGATGCCATATCCACGTTGCCCCTATAAATGGAAGGTGTGCCTGTTTAGCGCTTCGTTGCACGATGGCCACTCATGCCTAACTTCAAGAGGTGATTCTCTATTTATGTCAAGGTCTACATGTAAGGCATCTTCCCGAAAGGGGCTACTTTGAATAGGCATACCCCACCGAGGATTCTGAATTGGATTCTTTTGTAGGTTAGACCTATAAGGCGGTATGACCAAATCCTCAGGACTTAAGTGAAGGTGACTTGTTCCTGCTTTTTGTGTACCTTCCGGAGCTTCTGCCCTTGATTGGGCTTGACTGTGGGTGTACACCATTGCGGTGCTTCTATGCTATCTAAATAAGTTTTTATCTCGTTTTTATGATTTTCTTTTTTTTTGTCTACACTAAGCAGAATTAAACACACACATTCACAAAACCATGATTATCTCTTTTAAGGATTCTTGGTGTGTCCTAAACTGGTTTAGTGCATTTTGATGTTTTGTTTTGTTTTTGTAGGTTTTGTAGAATGTTTAAATGCATCATGTAGGCTCTTATAACTCCAACAAGGTCGCCCCTTCAATATACCAGTCAGGCCGATATACCAACCTCTCTATATACCCGCCCTTACGAGAGGGATACTATAGGTACGTGAGAGCAGAAGGTACATGGTACGTAGGTGGTACGAAAGGGGGATTTTCCTGTTAATGGCACCTACAATAGAAAACTTATCCTCGCGCGCATGGGAATAACCCCAGCTACGCTCGGTCTGTCTTCGTCAGGATTTATGCCTAACAACAATTGACAATCAGAAAATGGATGCAAATCAAGCCAAGGTGGTGATTAAATCCACCAACGGTCTTGATAAAGGGCTGGGGTCTTACGACTAGCTCCTTGGTTTAATATTGTTTCGTGATGTGTGTGGGATTCGTTTTATTCAATAAAATGAAACTAGCATACATGACTTTTCCTAATGCAATGCAGGATTAAATGAAAACAATTAAAGAAATAGAAACAGAAATAGAAAATATAACAGAGATCATGAAAATCCCTACCTCTTCTCTCGCTGCTCCTGTTGTCTCTGAATTTCTACTCTGAAAATCCGTAGATAGGAATTCGTCCCTCTGGGAGACGAATTGCAGAACAGAATTCGTCCCTCCCAGAGACGAATTTGAATTCATCTCAGGATCAGACGATTTACAGTTAAGAATTCGTAGCAGTCAGAGACGAATAGCAGTCTGCAACAAAAAAATGTACCTGTCAAGCACAAACACAAAACTTTGATCAGTTTCTATGATTTTAAAAATAGGGAACAGGTCCCACCGTGATCGCCACTGAAAGCACGAGATTTCGGGCAAAGGAAACACCAAGTGCGATTGCATTCAAAATTAAGTACGCTTAAGTCCTAGAAATGTAAATTGCATGAAATGGAAAAGAAACACATTGCAAGAGACACAAGAAAATAGAGAAAACATAGCCTTTTCATTAATATCCCTTGCTCTCTGTTACAATGGCGTCTCCTCCCTTTTCAGGGGTTAGGAGCGCAAATAGAGTTTGATTACAATCACTGAATGATTCCTCTTTCTGCGTGCCCACGATTACAATGGGCGGGCCAAGATGATGCCGCCGTTGATGTCGATGAGTTCTTCACTTCTACTGCTTCTCCTGCGAGCAAAGAAACAACCAAAATGTTAGTAGCACCTGCTGCAAATGAAAAGCGTTTGCTCTCTAAAACTAACGAAATATGCATGTAAATATTTGCCTGAAACAGTGAATACAGTGAATCCAAATTGCTTCAAAACTTGATAGAAGGTAAGAAAAGTTACCAGAAGGCCATTGCCACTGAAGCAGCTGGCCAATCCACCTTCAACTGGAATTTGTCCCTGGGCAGGACGAATTCTGACTGTAATTCGTCCCTGGGTGGGACGAATTCTTCTGTGTTGAAGAAACCGACCTGCTGCTGCTCCAATGTTGGATCCCGAGACCTGCAAAATGCCTACAAATAGGGGGGTTATGTAATTGGGGCCATTTTGGGACGACCCAGATGGTCGGATTTTCCCAATTTGGCCTCCACCCTCGGGAATTTGACCTTGACACCTGCAAGTTAGCAAAACGACAAAGCAATACAAAACATCCTAGAATCTGACCAAAAGTTACAAAATTGCAGCTATGGATTAATCAGACATAATAACACAAAATGCAATATAAAAAATAATCTAAAATGCTCAAAAACTAAAAATAGGACTTGGGAGGTGCGGGGGTGCCCAAGAGGGCCTCCCACCGTTGGCCTCGATTTTGGAGCCAATCCACCAGGGATGGGCCCAAAACCTTTTAGGATTGGGGGGTTGGCGAATTGGTTGGTTCAGGTGTCCATGCGTTGGATTTGGGTAAGGTTCGAGCTTCCAAAGGCCACCCAACAACCTCCCTTGCAAAAGAGATTGGTGGATGTGGGAAGGTGAACCAAAGGGGATGCAAGTGG
This sequence comes from Wollemia nobilis, assembly GCA_028583015.1. Taxonomy (NCBI): domain Eukaryota; kingdom Viridiplantae; phylum Streptophyta; class Pinopsida; order Araucariales; family Araucariaceae; genus Wollemia; species Wollemia nobilis. The sequence goes on along the minus strand of JAQPPZ010017000.1, from coordinate 11,058,059 downwards.
GTGTTCAATTCGGCAACACTTCGTTGCTTGAAAACTCCTTCAACCTGTATGTTTTGGGTGAGAAAAGTCCCACCTTTTATAGACCCATGGGGTCTCTTTTGGGAGGGAAGCACAAATGCCATGTGTTGGCCATAGGCGCCATGTGGTAGTCTTGTCTTCCCATGAGGGATGGGAGTCCTCCATTGACTTGAGCTTTGATAAATGCCTTTTGTGATAGTCTTCTAACGGCCCCTATGTCCACCTACACATGCGTGCAAGGTAGGAGTCCTTAACTGACTATTTTGGGCTGCCACTTGGCACCATTTGCCTTTTTGCCCATTAAGCTTAGAATTTGTCCCACCCAGGTACGGATTCAGAATTCGTCCTGGGGTGGGACGGATTCTTATTTTGAATTCGTCCCTGGGTGAGACGAATACTAGGCAAAGTGTCCAAGTGTGCCAAATTGCTTCTTGACCTTACAAAATTGCTATGAAAGTGGTTAAGACCACTGTTTAACCTCTGAGGGCTACCCTGGGGGCTGTGTTTGTCAAGGCGATCAGTGTTTGAAGTCACATAATCGGATTGGTTCTGTTTTGGTGTCTACACGTGGATATGGAATTCCTCTACCTACAACCATACAAGCAGTCATGATTGAGATTATGTGGTTGGAAAAATCTAGTCACTTAATTTTATGATTATTTACATAGCCTACAAGATTGAATTATTAGACTCATCCTCCATCCATCTAGTTTTTCAAGTCTCTTAATTAAATAGAGTCATTTGTAACCATACATAGATTCAAAAAACACTACCACAATAATATGATAAATGCTTAGTACTCCTAGAACTTGAATATATTTTGTAACAAATTGCATGCACATTCTGCAACCTCACTCTCATAATTTTATAGTACAATGGAATGTATTGAATCCAAAAGATATTATTTGTAAGCTACTCCATCAAATTCAATAACAATTTACTCATCTCAATATTTGAGGACAAAGCTTCTTAAAAAGGGATGGCATGTTAGCACCCTATACTAACATAATTATCCTTATGTAATATTGTACCTTTGGCACCTAGTGTGTATAGTCCATTATGATGTAACTAATTATATGTAGTTAGTAATGATATATGTTGGAGAATCATGTAACAATCATTTGTGTAAGCAGGAGTTATTTTAATGATGTAACAAATAATTATTTGTAAATATAAATCTTTATAAATATAGGTCAAAAGGAATGCATCATTTCATATTTGTATATTGTTATGGAGCTCTACTTCTAAGAATTTTTAAACTTGGAAGAGGCCTACAATAATATATTTTTTCTATATTTCCTTTCAATTATCTTTATAAGCACTTGTGTTATTTTATTTTCACATTTTTAATTTCTACATTGTTATTATGAATAATGCTTATTTATGTTCTAAAGGTTCCTAACATGTACAAAGATATATGTGTGTTGTGGTCTACTGGAAAGGACACCACTTGGATTATCAGTGATGTGGCATGGGTTCAACCCTCACGACAAATATGTATATATAAGAAGTATTTACTCAATAAAAAAAACATGTACAAAGATATAATAAATCATGAAGAAAGAAAAAAGAAATAAAACTAACACACAATAATACCTTTGTACTAGCAATATGTGTGGTCATTGTGTAGTATTAGATCTTACAAGTCAAATATTAAAATCATTTGTGTAATGGACTAATCTCATGTTTCACTTGCTAGTATTTTCAAGAAAATTCTACATGGAATTGTTAATGTCATTTGTGTGTATTTTAGAGGAACGTTCTTAGTATGGTTAGAATTGATATAATATAGGATTTTTTTTCAATGTAACTTGGAACATATGAGTGGAAACATAGCCCATGATTATCATTCTATTCTCATGACAAATAAAGGAAATAGAATTTAACTTATAAAATAGGTGCTTTGTGCTTGGTATGCAACAACTATATTCACAACTTCCTAGGCACAACAAAGCTAGGTGTAAATGGATTCTTTATTGTTGTTGATATGAGCTAGTACTAACTAATTATGTTGAAATTCAATAACTATATTTGTAATACCTTATGCACAAATATTTATCGTTCTTCAAATATAATATTTATATTTGATATATCCTTAGGTGAATATTTCACAATTAAACACAAATTACTATATTTTGTTGTCTATAAAATATTTTTTTGTTGGTATTATAATTTAGGCGTTAGCTAATTTTGGTCAAATTTAACAACTATATTTGTAATTCCCTAGGTACAAATAATACTATCTTTGATTGTAAATGAAATATAGGTATAAATAAAATTTAACAACTATATTTGTATCTACCTAGGTACAATGAAGCTAGTTGTAAATGATTCTTCATTGCTGGCAATATGATCTAATATTACCAAATTGTGTTCGACTACATACTAGTATGTGATTTTTATTGTATTTTTTGTGGAAACTATACCCATTAGACAAGTATGCTAACTTTTGGAGAACCACAATTTTTTTTTTAAATGTATATTCTTGTTTTTCAATATCCTACTAAAATCACAATTTATGCCTATTTAACTCTTTATAAAAGTAAAAATTCAAATAGAAATATATTAACTACAACAAACAAGGAATGAAAATACATAATTTAAATCATAAAAAAGAGAATAAACAATATTCCAAAGATATAATATGCTTTAATGATAGTTAGAGTTGTCTATATCGATATTCAAATCCATTTTGTTAGTAGAAGTTGTAAGATTTCTAAATAAAAGATTAACTTTTATTTATCATATAATGGATATGGACTAATACATTAAATACTCATACATATATAGATGAATCAAATTAAGAGTTTTTATTAAGGTTAAAGGATAAACATATCTCTTACAAGGCTTAAAACTAGACGTGTCAAATATAATTGGCTAGGTATATATACAATTTAATATTAAAAAAAATGCCTTAATGGATACAAAAATTTTACTGTTATTATTATAAAAATTTATAGGATCTGATTCTCAAACAAAAAAATTTAATCCAATGCATTTAATATTTTATAAGTAAATATTTTTATGTAAAGATATATACAGTGCATAAAATAAATAAATCCATGTATTTTAGAGATAAATATGTCGTGGAGCTAACCAATTTTAGTATTGCTCAATTATCAAGAATGTAAACATCAATGTGAAAGTGTAAATACAAAACTCTAAAATACATTCTAAAAGTGAAGAAATGTAAAAACTAATTCTAGGGGAGGAACAAGTTGTCCATGTGGGAAAATGGAAGTGAGGAGGGAAGCTACTTCTTAGTCCTAAGCACTCAAAATTGGAATTTATTTATTGGTGAGTTATAGTTTATGGTTCATCATAGAAATGATGTTCACAAAAATAGAAGATGAATTATGAGGTCAACTAATTCCTGGGTGGAAATTTAGCTATAAATATGTCAAAAGTTGGAGTTCCATGGGATTTTATAGTATCACTCACCTTAGATATCTATTTGTATGCATAATTTTAAATATAATAATAATAATAATAATAATAATAAATCTAAAGGAATTTGAATGTGATAATCATATATTTAGTTGTAATAATGATGTGTTGGATAACACTTTTCTACCTAGGTTCTTGCATGTTCATGAAATTACAAAAAAGAATAATACAAAAACATCTTTTGAATATAACGATATTTTAATATGGATTAACAAAGTTGGATTATCACACGAATTTATCATAAGAATATTTGATCTAGATTTAGAATAGTTAATAACTAAGAGAAGCAATCTAGAGGTAGTGTCTCTTCTTCTATGAGTTAGGTGTATGATAGATACAAACAATTTGAAGTTATGCCATCAAAAATTACACATTGTAGTCAAGATGAAGTGTTGTATTATCCATCCCAGATGGATATCGCATGCCCACTCATTCTGACTTGAATGTTAGTAGGATTGTCTAGAGTGCTCCTTACCAATATGTTTATCTCATGTATATGTCCCTAAGTTGACCATCCCCTTCCTGGTTGATCCCTCTTGCATTGGCATTAACTGTGGAGCTGAACAATATTTTAGATACTCACCCTAATGATCCTAATGGAATCTACGATGATCCCATCACCCTGGGTTAATATCAATGTTAATATCTAAGGGTGTCCTGTTCATGCCCCTCTTATCTTAGGGTTGCATTTGTTTTGTTCTTTGTGTGGGACCCCATGCGTGGTCCCCCTTTTCGGCATCTGTCATATTTTTAAAAGGTTTGCAGTCCCTTTTAAAACCCCCTTCCATCAATAAAAAATGTGTATTAATTTATATATTTAATATTTAGTAATTTCCCCATCTAAGTGGCTTGATAGCCACTAGTTCTAGGAGAGGACGATAGGTATTGAACCTCTTATTTAAGGAGTATCAAGCAAACCAATGATTTCTAATAGGTAATAAAATATGATCATTCTAAATACAAATTATATACAACTCATGTGTATATATTTCACTGAAGACAAAGTTTTATGTGCATAGTAGAATGAGTTTTAGTTAAGTATAAGGTTAATTATTTGCTATTGTGTCACTTATGTTGTTACAATATTCAAAACTGTTGTATCCAAACCATAGTGCAAACATGACAAAAAAGTATAGAGGATTAAGAGGACAAATGATATAACATAGATAATTAGTTGCATTTTATTCATCCAACATAGTATATTCTTGTGAGGTGGTTGTAGGCAATTTTCTAGTCACTACTCATTATTACCTAAACAATTCTACAACACACCCCATTATCTAGATAAAACCATAATATATTTTTTTCCTAATGATGGAATAATTCATCATATTATTCATTGATGAAATAAATTTAATCTCTAACACCTCCACGTAAATTATATTTATCTAGGAGTAAAGGTCTTCTTATAGACATAACAAGAAGTTATTATTCTTTCCTACCCCTTTAGGTCATATAGTTTACTAGGTATCCATTTACAATAATATTCCTCATCAAATCTTTCCCTATATCATGGTACCCTTACCATGAACATTCTGTATCTCTATGCAACAACTAAATTATTGAATGCCTCTTCACTTTACACATGCATATCTCTTCTACATAATTGTATCTCTTTGCAATCATCCTTGGATATGTCTCCATCGTTATCAACCAATGTGTACATCACAAGGGTTTTTAGTTGGCTAACCTATAACCATCAATCAAATTTATTATAGTCTTATTCAACCACCTTCATACTATGTGATTCATCTCAACTATATTACCTAGTGCACATGTGAAGGCTTCATAACCATCAATAATCACCATCACTATAATATCATCTTTTGCATTTAATCACCATCACTATTTTGTTTGTCATGTCAATTTTATGCCAATAATATTTCTTACAATGATTTTATTTTCTTTGATAAAATATCAACAAAGATACCAATATTTTATTTTTTTATAAATTTTGTATACATATAAATATCTCATCTACTATAGAGATATATCCTTTCACAAAGGAGGTTTCATTAATTCCTATTTTTCTAACATGTATAGGGCCTTAATTATTTGACCTCATACTTGGCTCTATGGTATTTATTATTTCTTGCTCATTATTTCCTAATACGTTGCCATCATATACCATTCTTTTAATTAATTTTTATCGAGTAGCTTTGATCTATCTGAAATCACAAAATCTTAGTTACATTACTATAATTATAGACACCGTCAAATTGGCCTCTTTGATGATCATCAACATAGTTATTGACATCTATTATATATTCACCATTATCTTTGTGTTGAGACTCAATATGGGGATCATCAATTGCACTATCATTAATAGTACACAATTCATTAGTATTATAAGTAGAATTCACCTTTTGAGTTACTCACTTGTATGAGAGGAATAATCAACCAACAAGGATTATCTTTTAAAAAATGCATGATTTTTCATTAATTTTTTATATTTCTCTAAACATGCAAAATTTAGAAATCATATTATATATCATCATCATTGTTGGAACAAAGAACAAAAATCCATATCTTAGCTACTTTTAAAAATATTTTTAACTTTATTTGAATATTATAAAGCACTTCATTTTAACTTTCTTCTTGAACATGAAATCCTTGATTTTGTGTTTTCTTCTTTTGGTCTTGATATTGCATTACTTTAATATTTCCTATTTTTCTTAGGAGAAATAAATTATCTTATCACTAGACACTTGACTTTATCAATATAAATTTAAGGGTCTCAAGTGTTATTGATAATTCAACCTTTAAAAAAAAATTACATCATTAAGATAGACTTTTAATTATGAATACCATCCCAAACATAAGTCTTCTCTGTATGATACTTTAATTATCTTTACTAACCACTTAAATACACCTCACACATTAACACTAATTATAGTCCACATAATGAAGGGATGGAGGGGAAGTGGGGAGACCTCTCATCCTACGGATTTCCAACCAAGGATGACCTTGTGTCAACCCTGCTGCATTTCTGGATCAATTATAAGATCATCCTAGAGCTTTCTTGGTGGTGTTTCCTATCTCAATAGAATTTTTAGAGCTTGGATGGAACATCCCTGCATTTTTCCATAGTGGCCTTCATTGGTGGTTGGTTTTAGGTTTTGAGAGTTGGTGTTTTGGAGACTATCCTGATGGTCCTTTTATGTTTAGAAGGTTCTTGTGCTTTCTTGCTTATTGTTGGTTTTTTTTTATTATCATGTTCTTGGATTTGGTATCTAAAGGGGTTCCTACTTTATTTTGTCCTACTTTATCAGCTTGGGGTTCGTTCTCTGATTCTTTCTTGACCTTGGGATTGGGCCATGGATTTATCATTCATAGTTGAATGGATTTCATTTGTGGCTGTTGTGGGTCCTTTGAAGTGGGGTTTGGTATTTATCTAGGGTTTTCTATGGTTTCTCTTCATACTACATATTTCTAGCCTCTGGGATAGGCCCTATATTTTCTTGTGTTATTACGGGTGTTACAGTCCATTGATCTCCTCTGAAAGGACGGTTGGTGGGGTTGGTGGGTATCCTTGCTCTAGGGATCTCTTTTGGATTACATATTTATAGTTTTTTGTCTTAGGGGTGGCCCTGTGCGTGTGTGCCTACTAATTTTAACGATATCCCAGTGATAGTCTCGATGGCTTGATCCCTCCTAGCCTTGGAGTGTCATAGTGGATTGTGTTTTAGGGTTTTTTACCTACTACTATGATTTTTGTCTCATTTTCCTAATATTGTATTTCAAGGTTTTCTTGCCTACTACTGTGATTTTCATCTCATTTTTAGTGAGACCTCGATGCCTGAAGAGATCTCTCGTGGCTGCTTGCTCCTTTTCTAGGCTAGTCCCATGCCTTTGTGGATGAGTTTTATTTTTCTTGGTTGTTCTTGTTCCTTCTTAGATGGGTTTCTTCTTCTCCAAGCTGGTCCCATGCCTTCTTGGATGAGTTTCACATTTACAAGTCTTCCCCATGCCTCCCTAGATAAGTATTTCATTTTTAGGCTTTCTCCTTGCCTTCCTATATGGGTTCTTCTTTAACTCCTTCCTGGATGGATTTTTCTTATTCTATTGTTTATAAATTTTCCCAGGCAGGTTTCTCGGATTTGGTTTCATCGTGGGTTGTTTATTTTGGGTGGGATGCCCATTTTCAAACTGTTCCAACTACTCTCCTTTTCCTATGCCTTTTTGGGTGGGTTTGTTTTCTAAATTTCAAATTTTAATTTTGTTGAATTTTTTCCTATTCGGGTTGGGTGTTTCCTCTTGGTGTTTGTCCCGGGTTACCACTAGCCAAGTTTTTTTTTTTTTTAATTATTTATCCCAAACTCCCTTTAGCGCGATTTTAATCTTGGTGTTAATAATTATATAGGGCTTCCATAAGTTGGTATTCCTTGCTTCGATTTGTAATATTGTTCTATCGAAACTATCTCATGTTCTATGCTCATTTTGTGGAGACTCTCTCCCTGTGGTCCTCTCCCTGATCAATTTGTATAAGGTTTTGGGGTCCTTTCAAAACCCATCAAAAAATAAATTATAGTCCACATAATTAACAACTTTATAAACAACATTAATCTACAATATATTTTAAAAGAGCTCCCTCAATATACCTTTATAAACTTAACTGTTTTACATATTTGGATAAGAAGTAACTTACAATTTACTCTCTCATTACATGATCACTTTGATTACTTTAAATAAAAGCATTAATATAACATCATTTCCCCTAACAATACTATATTCAGATAATATAACTCTCTGTTAACATGATTTCAAAATATTTTCTATGAATTTGATGAACAACATTCACTAAATGCAATACACATCCTATGAATTAACATTATTTTTACCCATATTTATTTATCTATCTATGTAAACCACACACAAAATGAGCATAACATACCCTACACACTTAAATTGCCTCACCAAAAATATGTTTAATATTTTATCTTAAGAATATGACTGCTAAAAAATAACTTTAAATAATGTGTCTTAAATATCTAAAATATCTTTATAAAACATCTATTGAATTGACATGGCTTGTAGTAGTAAATCAAGTTTATTATGTCCTTTAAACAATAGGCAACCTTAGATACTCAACCTTCGTACGTTACCATATTAAAAATAACATTAATTTTCAATATCTCCTAAATTGCTTTCACCATTCACTTCACCATAACACTAATAAAAAATCATTTCATGACCACGAAAACTTTTACCACGTGCTAATCTTTTAAGGTTAGAGTAGTATGTGCACAACTTGTATATTCGAACGACAAGACCAACCAACCATGTAGCATAACCTATATTTCATACCTGATCCCAAAAATAAAGGCAACTAGACATTCTCTAACATTACCATAGGTTATCCAAAAATGAAAGCAACTAGACATTCTCTAACATATATCACGGGCCTATTATTGTGAATGAACATGAACCTTTTTCCAACTTCACATGATTGAGGTTTCAATTTTGGTTTTATTGAACTTTCTTCATGACATTAATCATTGACCATCACAACAACTTGGATGAGGACGGTCTAAACATCATCTCAACACTTCCTACTTCAAAGAATAGGGAAAGAAACAAACAATCGTGGTAGTTGACATGACAAAGTACTCATTACCTTTGACTTCAAATATTTTAAATTGCTTCATTTTATCTAGATTTATCAGCACAACATTTCATTTGAATTCACAAGAGGACTCCTCCAACAGTAGAATCTTGGGTAACAAACTGGCCAATGGTGGCCTGTAGCTCTCAATGAATAGGGGACTTCATCATCTGGACCTGGACGGATAAAATTGACCTCGCACTGATTTCTTTTCTACTTTTAAAAATTTACCCGTCTTATGAGATTTTCATTCACAGCTACTCCATAAAAATCCCATTGCCCACTTTTAGCCAGACACCATTTCTATCAACAGATATTTCAGGCTGTCTAAATTTTAAAAGTCCTCTTCAGTTGATTCTCATTTATTAACAGCACGAAGCTATTGTCTCAACTGACTAGGAGGTAGCATGTAGGGGCTCTATTCTGTAACATACCACACCCAACAACAAGGCTCTTCTAAACACTTTAAGACAGCCAAAAATAATAGGCCTTTAACTGGGTTAAATTCGCACGCAACAAAGTTTTGCTTTTTACAGCCTAGACTCAGAAGTATCGTCTACTTCAATATAGCAGCATTTTTCTTTACACAGCATTACTTGTCACGCCCGTTCACAATACGTTTCAAATCCCATTTCTCCCATTCCTCTAAAGTTACGAAACCCCATTTTTTTCTCAAAATTATTAGACCTGTTATTATAGACACTCTCCATATTTGACAGAGAAATTTAAGAAGGCTTATGGTTATCCTCTGACAACCTTTGAAGCCTCCACCAATCAGCGAAAACATGGACAACAGTACCAGACTTTGAGACTCCAGCATATTCTCACAGCGCATAAGCTTTCATTACTAAAGACAGGAGTTGTTTACTGGGACTATTGACATCACAACAACATCAAAAGGATGATTTTCCCACAGCACATTCAACAAAAGAATTTATATGTGACAAGATTCCTGTGATGCCCAATAGAAGACACATGATAGAGGATAGAGAGAACAACACATGATATAACAAAAATAATTATTTGTATTCCATTCATCTAAACAACTATATTTTTAACACATTCTTGGAGGTGCATCTCTGTTACCTGGGCAATGTCACTCTCTGGATAAAACCAAACAAAATCTTTTTGACAGATGACAGACAGAAGAACACAAGACATAATAGAGATAATCGTTTGCATTCCATTCATCCATACGTCTCAATTTATAGCACATTCTTGGCAAGGGGAAGGGGTGGTTGCATCCCTATTACCTGGCAATGTCATAGTACACCTCAGATAAAAATACAATAGATATTTTTGGCTGGGGAATGACACAATGCATCCTATTCTCCATTGGCAAAATAAACTATTTCTCTAACAAGAATATCACAACTTCAGCTAATAAACTTTAACAAATGTACACAAACCAAAATATTCACCTCACCTTTTAGATCTTTAACCGGTTTCATCTTTGAGTCAACTATGTATTAGGTGAAATCGCTTAAGTTTATCAAGCTTACCGTCTTGGTGCACTATTGTCCACCGTTTTCGGTTGCAGACTCCTTTTAAGACCGATGTTCTATTGCACAAAACCCATAGGATCTGCATAGCCTGTGGAAAGAATCAAATAATCAAGGGAATCTCTACAATTAAATAATGTATTAAACCCTACTAAAACTAAGCAATTTACGTGGACTTTACCGAACTTATTGATTTGTCCCTTCCATTGGTGCTCACGATGAAATTGAAGCCTCTGATACATACGTGACATTTTTCGCATCTTGTGAAGGGTGTTAAGATCTGTAAATTTTAAGATTGCATATTGTCCAAAACACAAGAATAAAACAAACTGTTCCACATGCCCAATAAATATAAGGATGTATTACACATAACTATGAAATTTAATATAAACATAGAATCGTAACTGTTGTTGTTGTGGTACGAGGGCTATGTAAACGGGATCATGGCTTGTATATTTGGGGAAAATATTATATCTGTATAAAAATATAGAAAGCATGGAAAACCAAGAATTTTTTCCGAAAGGGCGCTGCAACAAAATACAAAGCATAGTCTTTTGGACCTGCCCACCTGTCAACAATTATCTTCCATCTCTTTGATTTTTAGATGTGTTTCGATTTAATTTCACTAGGGACGTCATTCAATGATGATAGGTAATCAGAGAAAAGGAATAATGTCCAACCAAAGCGTTTACAAGGCATTATCTTCAACACAAATGAGATATTATTCATTGAAAATCACAGAACATTGAATATTTTAGCTTAAAATAATTAAATAATAAATAAAAGTTGGAATATTTTAAAGTTTCATTGTGAGCCCTATATTCCAGTGTAGGACAAGTTTGATCATTGCAGAACCAACATGATCTTAATATAACCCATGAATAAATTGAATTTGTGTTGACATGATTTGGGTGGCATTATCATTAATAAATAAATTTAAAATTTATAGGATTCACACTATTTAAAAAGATATAATGTAGAATATACTGAAACACTGTTCCAAAGTATCACAACAGATTTTTCTTTTCTTTTGATAAGAGAATAGAAACAACTTTCATAAATGGAAAACTGTATCACCCAATTAGAGACTTCAAGCCATATTACTATAAACCTAGACAAACGGACTCAAAGCCTCTCCTTTTATATTGAAACATTATCACAGCAGATTTTACTTTTCTTTTGATAGGAAAATAGAAACAACTTTGAAATGGCAATCTGTATCACCATATTAGAGGCTTCACAGCATATTACTATAAATCTAGACAGACTCAAAGCCTCTCCTTATATATTGAAACAATATGACAGCAGATTTTACTTTTCTTTTAATAAGAGAATAGAAACAACTTTCATAAATGGCAAACTGTATCACCATATTAGAGGCTTCAAAGTATATTACTAAAAACCTAGACAAACAGACTCAAAGCCTCTCCTTGTTTGGACTAGAAACAAGAATGGGAAAACTAAAGCTCCTTGGACTGAAATCATCAACATTGTCAGAGTTATGGTCACCATCACACTTTTCCTGTTCAACCTGCAAAGATCGAATAAGTGAGGTGAAAGGGAAGAATTCAATGCTATTTATTCTCAAATTTTCATATGAATAAGAAAAGCATACAGAACAATACCTTTGTAGTAGGATTAGGTGTGGCCATTACAATAGTATCACATTTGACAACTGCAGTATTAAGATCAGGCTTTTGCAATGGATTAATATCATGTTTCACTTCTTGCTCTTGTTTAGGAACACTCTGCACAGAATTATCATTGATGTTTCCTGTGCACTTTGAAGAAACGTTTTTAGTATGCTTAGAATTGATACGGTACTCAATGTGCTTCTTTGGTGCAGCTTGACAAATGGAAGTGGAGACACAGCCACCCATGGTTTACCTTCTTTTCTACTCTCAAATGGAGGAAATGAGGTTTTAACATAGAAAATAACTGCTCTGACACCATTTTTTTTTTAATAGTCCCAGGAGCAGATAATTCCACATGAAAAGTTATAGTCCCAAAAGTTGACAATTCCACCTGAAAAATAAATTTAACAACTATATTTATAATTCCCTAGGCAACGCTAGTTGTAATCTTCATTGTTAGCAAATTCAAGAACTATATTCAACTATATTTGTGACTCCCTAGGCATAAAACAAACTATGTTTGTTAGTAAATGTAACATAGGTGCAAATAAAATTATCTTTCTAGGCACAACAAAGCCCGTTGTAAATGGAATTTTCATTGTTGGCGAATTTCACAACTGTATTTGTAAGTCCTTAGGCACAAAATAAACTTTGTTTGTTCATAAATGTAATATAGGTTCAAAGAATATTGTCTCCCTAAGAATAGCAAAGCTAGTTTTAAATGGAATCTTCATTGTTGACAAATTTGACAACTATATTTGTAACTCAGGCACAAAATAAACTATGTTTGTTCATAAATGTAATATAAGTTCAAATAAAATTATTTTCCTAAGAATAGGAAAGCTAGTTGTAAATGGAATCTTCATTGTTGGCAAATTCGACAACTATATTTGTAACTCCCTATGAACAAAATAAAATATATTTGTTCATAAATGTAATATAGGTGTAAAGCAAATTGTCTTTGTTTCTAAATAGGGTATAGGTACAACATAGATTATAAAACTATACTCAAAACTCCCTAGGCACAAGAAGGCCTAATTAGGACCTTTTGATTTTAATAATTAGTAGAATAAGGGCATCTAAGATATGACTTCCTCCATTAAAATTAAGATATCTAATTTTTTTGTTTGTTCACAAATGAAATATAGGTGCAAAGTAAATTATCTTTGATTATAAATTATTTTTTCCTTCTTTATTACCTATCTATCTTGTTAGTGTAGTTTGTGTGTGTGTGTGTGTATTTGTGAATAATCTCACATTAATTGTGTTGTGGGACTTGAGTGGTTTATAAACCCCAATACTTGTCATACTCTTTGCCAATGGGGTAGCAGGCTTGAAGGCACAAGTCCTTGGTCCCATTTTGTGGGATTCCTCACCCTTATTAACATCAAGTTTGGGCATGTGATGATGTAAGTCTAGTGGCATATTCCATTATTAGAATTTCATTCCACGTTAATACCTATCTCTCTATCTATCTTCTTTAGTGCAACTTGATAAATAAGGGTGGAGACACAACAACCCATAGTGCTTGTACATTCTAAAATTATATTATAAACTCCCTAGGCAAAAAGTAATTTGTGTTTATTAGTAAATAGAATATATGTGTAAAATAAAATTTGTTCACAACAAGGCCTAATTAGATTATTTTAACTTCAATAGTTAAGATAAATTTCCTCCACCATATTCAAGGTATTTTGTGTTTTTTATAAATGAAATATGTGTGAAACATGTTGTCTTTATTTCTAAATAGAGTATAGCTACAAATACTCATAATTCCATAGGAAAAACAAGGTCTAATTGGGATATTTTGACTTTAGTAGTTAACAAAATAAGGGTATCATTATGATCAAGATGTATAATTGTTTTTGTACTTCTCAAGCACATGGTATCCAAGATAGAATGTGTCACTTGACAACTATATAAAATAATTTTTTTTAATTTTTAATTTTAATTTTATTTATTTTTATGTTGATTTGATCATCCATGCATCATTAAAAGATCTAGGAGTTTCAATAATATAGATTAATTTTTTCTTGAATTGCCTAAATTAAAAAAAAAATTAATATGATAAATTATGTTTTTCTTGACTTGACCATCATAAATCAATAAAAATGAACATGTAAACATCCTCTACAATATTGAATTTGTGTTCCTAATGTATCTTCTAATGATAATCTATTCATTTTTTTAACAATATAGCTTATTTAATTATAATTCAAATCCATGCTTTACACTTATATTATTTAATACAAAACATGCATCTTGTCCTATTGAAGCATGTATTATCTTGATGTGTCATTTGACCTCTAAAAAATATAAAATTCCCTATTGTATCTTATTTAGGAGATAAATATTTCATAAGGATTTCTAAAAAGAAGAGTTTGTTAATATGGAACAATTTTTTTTAATAATAATATGCCATTGTAAATAAAAAACTTAGAGGATTTATACTTAATTTACTTTAAAAAATCTTAATTTGTGAAATAAGGTGAATTTTTCAGATCCATTAATAACCCATTTGGCTTTTAGAATAAGCTTTATTTTAAATAAATAAAAAGACTCTAGTTTAGTATTATGTCATGTGTCCACTTTAGCCCATGCTAAATTATTATTTATAAGTACTTATGGTGGATTCAATACCCACTCACAATTCAAATCCTAGAAGTTCTACCTGGCATAAATGCATATTCACAAATATAATTACCTTTGAGTATTATGAGGATAATGTTATGTGACATGAGAAAGAAATTATCAACTTACAAAATATTATATGAGTAGCATTTTATTTCATTTGTACTTGTTTTTTCTCCACATTTGACATCTTGATATTATTCAAATTATCATTTTTATGTAGGAATTGAATTTTAATATTATAGGGAAATATTGGTCTAACACAATGTGATTTGTCATATAGTACAAAATAAAACATGGCCTAACATAAAATTTTAATTATAAAATTATGATTGATTCAAGGAAAGAAACAATTGAGTTTATTCATTACCTAAACTATTTTATTTTATTTTAGTTTTTAATTTTGAATGATTTATACAAAGATATGAGATGCATAAATCACCTAGGTATTTTTTTCTTACACAAATAAGATGCATCTCACAACAAGAAATAGAAAATAAATTTTAAATAAATTTTGAATTTCAACATCACCATGTTATCTCCAATATTAATGCTATTTATCTAGATAGAAATATCTCCCATCAACTATATATTGTTTACCATGTGACATATTTATTAGTGATAAAAGTAGTTTAGAATTTTCTTGAATTATTTTGATTATCTAATATTTTCTCATCAAACTTATCTACATGGATATTTATAAATAGACATTGAACATGTTTCTTCTTAAATTTTATAGTTTTAGAAGTTTATTTCACCTAATATCAAGGATTCCTTAAAAGGAAGCATGATATTACAAGTGTTCATATTGAAGTGTTATAGTAAATTATGAAAGCTAGGCATTTAAGAGGATGAATTATTCATTTCAGCACATGTAGGTATAAACTATTTGATATAAATACATTCAAAAATAAATATTAAATATAATGACTCATATTAGGTATAAAAAATGTTTTATATATATATATGATTGATGTAAATGAGATTTTGAAAGGTCCCTTAACCTTTTACAAAGTCATTACAAAAAGGGGAAACCCAGGATGGGATCTTGTCGAGAGACTAAAGAACATAATCCAAAAAGAACAGGGATTAAAACTATAGTCCTAGACAACAAGCTGAGATAGAAAGGGAGAAAAAACCCTACTAGAAATAAGAAATGCCTACCAAATATGGAGGCTAGCAGAATTAAATACTGGCCTCATGAACAATATTCTTACCAGAATCAGCATCCTAGGAAGGTGGAATGGAAGTTACTACAACTCCTTTTTAGGAATAAATCACTAGATTGGAACATCACAATGAAAACAAAACTCAATTATTTCATTGGGTGAATCCTTGTTTTAAAATCAGAGGCTTGTCTAGTTCAGGCCTATGTTTACCATGATATCAGTCGCTTCGTTGCATTTTTTGTAGACATGTTCAACTAAAGAATGGTCAAGGTGACTGATAATCCTTTTTGACTCTGAAATAGCATCAAAAACAGACCAAGCAGGAGGAGAGGAACCCTTGATAAAGTTTATGGTGTTCAAAAAATCTCCTTCAATGATAAGATTACAGAATTATCTATTAGCATCTAAGGAGATCCCATAAAATTCTACTTTATCATTTAAAGAAGGATGAAATAAAAATTTTCCTTCATAATGAGCTCAAGTTCTATTTTGCATCTTTTTAAGACAAGTGAAGAAAACATTTTTTATTAGTTATATAAGAGTAAAAAACAAAATCATTTTTTTACTATGCACATGCAAGAAGAAATAAAACAAATATGAGACAAGACTTCTAAGGAGGATTAACAAAGGAAAAATTTAGAAATTACTAGAAAAAAATAATCAAATAATTACTATGCAATATTATAGTAGTGTAATACAATAGTCCTCCTAGATTTCAAAGAATTGACCTACTAAATACTTGCATATTATTTTCTATTTATGACCTTCAATGAATTAACTACAAGCACTTCATCATGAATTCTTACCTCCCCAATTGTATGTGAATGTTCTTAAAAATTTATGCTTATAGAAATCGAGAGTTACATGTAAGTTTGAGTTACACCAAATGAGTCACTCTCAACAAAAGTCATGTAATACCTATTTATGATGTGACATTTAATATTCTTGCATAACGATATAACATGTTTATTTATACATGTACATTAGTTTTCAAATACTTAAGATAATTTGTTAAGGAATATTGACCACCTATAAATAGATGACTACTACAATAACCAATTCTTCTAAACTCATCCAATTTATGTAATAAATCATTAAATACTATTGTTACATCATGTTCTAAGCAAGGGAAGAAATACTCATGATTGATTGGGGCAACATAAAAATATAAATAACCACCTAATGAATTAGGAGACACAAAATAGTTCACCAATTTCTCAAAGGTTTATGGACTAGAAAATGCATGATTATCCATTACTTATATTAAAAAGGGACATACAATTTTTTACATTAGTGGAAATGGTCTCATCCATATCACTGAATTCTTAACAACGGATAAGAAAAAATTCATCTATTAATATTATTACAAAAAAACTGGATATGCACACACATGTTATCTATGATCAAAATCATAAATAGAGACATAGAACAATCAACAACAATTATGATTAGGGACACACACAACCAATCACAAATGATAAATTGAACTAGGTCCTATTCATTTACATTACTTATGAATAGGATCACACACAACTATTCATAATGAGTGTGGTATGGACCTCTACTTCATACATATCTCAAAACCTTATTAAGAATCTTGCTCAGATTGAAGAATATTTTATGAATAAGAACACACATATCTATTCATATGTACAAATCATTGATTCAATTTAATAAACATATTCCTCTTGACTCTCTTGATGGGAAATATCTTCAACACATATTGGAAAGCCACATTCTTCATTTTTACTCTTATTGCTTACCAATGCCTTTCATGTGTTCAACATGGTATCTACAAGATCCTTGGATTATTAGGCAAACCATCAAAAATTAAGTATATTTTTTAAAATTTAATTTATATTTTAATAAGTATTATTGGATTCAAAGAAAATATCAAACTTGTACTTCACAAGTAATATATTTTCCTCTATAATCGAGTCATTTTTCTTAAATCAATTTTCTTCACCAATAAATTAAAAACTTATCATTTAAGCTATGGATAATTTTTGAATATGAACTTAATATTAACATAAATGGTAATCATGTCATTTAACAAAATATATTTAGCATCATCATTTTCTATCTTCGAATATGAACTCAATATTAACATAAATGGTAATCATGTCATTTAACAAAATAGCTTTAGCATCATCATTTTATATCTTAACATTTATTTTAGCCAATTGCTTGAATAGGAATTGGACTAAAAGTTTGTGGTAGAAAATATTATTCTCTTTGTGCATATTTAGTCCAAATAATTTATGCTTTAAAACCACCTATATTCTTATATGTTGAACAATGAATTGAGCCCATGCCAAACTCCTTTAATTTCTTTGAGAGATTTATATGGTGTATACATACATCAGATGTCCAATTAATGATATTGCTTTTCAATATTTTATAGTGAGCTTTGTCACTCCATCAATGTCTTACAACTCTTCCATGTTATCATTCATGGCATGCAAAATATACCTTTCAATATTAGGATAATTAGAATTTAAATAATCAAGAGTGGATATCTTGCTCTTTACAGTTCTCAATAGTTATTGTACTTTCTATGGTATTAGAAAATTCTTATTTATCTCAATCAAAAAATTATATATAATGGTCTCAATTACCAACAAAAATACACCCAAAAACTAAAATTTTTGACAATAACCTCAACTAATATATTACATCTTCCTTGGAAAATCCTTTCTATGTATAACAATAATACTTAATACATGATAAAAACTACCACAAACTATTTTCTAAACAATTCCCTCTTTTTTAATACAATATAATATAGTAAAATTAAACACCCTTCTTCATTTAACTATTTTTTTTTTTTTTTTTTTTGTGGAAAACATCTCAGAAGGGATGCTATTTTTGGGTAAGACCCAAGGAGGCAAGGGTATCTCTTCCACCAAAATAGCCCATGGATCGCACCTGGCCTACCACCTTTGACATACTTAAGGAGTAAACCTGAAATAATAAAAAATAAAAACACACAAATACAAACACATAATAAGATTAAAAAAAATATGCTCCTTGAGTGTGTCAAAAATATAAAGCACAACCAAACACACACAATAAGATTAAAAAAAACACAACATGAACCACATAGAAAAACACAAGAACAACATAACAAAACACAAACATGAAAAAAATAACAAAATACTATAAAGACACAACCAACAAAAACATGAAAAAAATAAACAACTAAAGCCTAAAAAATAGAAATAAAATAAAATTAAAACCTAACAACAAACAAAAAACAAAAAAAAAAAACATAGAAAACACTCACACACCAAAAAAATAAAAACATAAATTAACACAAACATACATAAATACATGAACAAGAACAACAAAAACACGAGAACAATAACAAAAAACACACAAAATAACAAAAACACAAAAAAAAAAAAAAAAATCACAAAACAAAACAAAACAAACACACACACACACACACACCTCAAAAAACTAAATAAAATAAGAAAAACAATAAATAAAAAAATGAACACAACAATGACCTTTCTAGACCAAAATACTCAAGAACTCAAGCCATCCAAATAAATGATAGAAATAAGAGCTTCCCTTATTTGCGAAGCTCACCATCTAGGAGGGTGGTCGTGGTAAGTAAGATCACCTTTTTCCAAAGCCCAATTAGCTAAAGCATCAACACTGTTGTTATGATATTTGACCAGATGACTGTAATCAATTTTCAAAAAACCCATTTGGATTAACAAA
Source organism: Wollemia nobilis (assembly GCA_028583015.1). Taxonomy (NCBI): domain Eukaryota; kingdom Viridiplantae; phylum Streptophyta; class Pinopsida; order Araucariales; family Araucariaceae; genus Wollemia; species Wollemia nobilis. The sequence continues at coordinate 11,038,324 of JAQPPZ010017000.1, read as the reverse complement.
ATCTTCTTAATAATTATTTTTATTCTCCAATCAACCTTATGATTCTTAGGAGTCTTCAAAATATTAATCATGAGTTGAGAGCTAGACTCAACTAGCACCTTTTCCCATACAAACGTAGTAGCCTCTTAAAGGCCTCTGAGGATGCCATACCCCTTAGTAAGGTTATTGGATATAATACCCAAATTATCAATAAAAGTAAAAACCAGGGAGCCATATGAAAGTCTACAAATTTATCCCGTACTAGCTTTTCTAGGGTTCCCTCTAGAGGCTCCATAAATATTGGCTTTTTCAAAATCTTTAGAATGAGGTTGCCAATTCCTTTTTCTATTCATCTTGCAATTACTCACATTCTCTTTAAGTTTGTTGCCCTTATAAGATTTAATCTTAAATCTTTGTGTATTACCAAAAAGGTGTGAACCCAAAATATTGTAATTGCATAAACAAAGTAAAGTTGATATTCAAACACATAAATGGACAAAATAAATGTAAATTACAATAAATGCCTCCATTATTTGATTAAAATCAATAAGTGTCTGATTACAAGTAAGTACCTATTAGGGATACTCTATTTGATACACAATTACAATTATTTCAATTCCCCTCAGGTATGAAATGCACTATCAAGCCCTTAAGGTGACACGAACAACTCTAGGGTGGAGTATACCCTCTTCTTCACATTGAGGAAGGAAATAAATGGTTGTAGCTCCTTAAAAACCTATTTCCTACGATAAAGAAACAACACAAGAATGTCAAAAGCATAGGAAGCCTCTCATGATGAGGCCCTTTAAATACAAATAGCATGAGAATAGCATATTGACATAAAATTAAGAAAGTGCGTAAACTATGCTAAACATATGCAAATACTATCAATATTGACATAAATATGTAAATGAAGAGTACAAATATCAATCTATGGAATCAATTACTTGAAATGAAGCATTATAACATGAAAAGAAGCCATTAATGTCTAAACAACTATGATGAGAACAAGTTAGTAAAAACACTAATTCTATTGGTTAGAAGTCTCTGAAACTACAATTTAATGATGCAAATGACTAATATAATCTAATTAGATAGGCATAAATTAAAATAGTAAGATGATGATACCTCTGTTTCAAACTGCAACACTGGTGTACGGTCTACACTATAAACCATGGCTAAAAGTCACGGTGAGCACTCAAGTAAGTTTACCCTCAAAATCAAGGGCAATGGGCTTGACATCCTTGTTCAATTTATGTTCAAGGATTGCCTTCGGTGTCCTTCTAACAAGTTTGGTGGTTGATTCATTGTGAGGGGCCTTTGTTTTCCCGGATTTGTGTTTCTTGGCTCTTCTAGGCTCCTAGGACCTCCATGGCAAATTGATCTTTGGGTGAATAGCAAAGTGGCCTTCTCCAATGCATGAATTAAGTATGCAATTCAATAGGGCTTCGTTGGTCGCTTGATCAATCAACTCTCTATCGATAATTTGACAGTGCTTCGCTATTCAAATCATCTCTATCTTCTACCTAAAGTGAAGGGATATTTAAAGGAATACCTAGGGCTAGGGGTAGCTTCATTGATAATCCAAGATCAAGAAGGGGTGGTTAAGACATTTGGAATAGAAGCATCTGGAATATTCCATTCATTTACCACCTTCTTCTAGAATAAATGGTCATTCAAACCAATTTGGCTCGGATGAAGTCCAACTGAACTTCAGTTAAGACCATAGGTTGCAGCTGCGGTTCAGACTATAAATCACAAGTCTTAGCCAGGGTTCAGACTGTAGACCACAGGTCTAGGCTACAGTTCAGACTGATTAGGCCAAAGAGTCCAAATTGAGTGGTTGGAACCACTACTCTTTCTTGTATTCTATCCAATATCCTCCATATGGTCTTATAGCATGTCCATATGAGTAGTCACCATCAACATGACACATTTTAGGTGTCTATAGATACTCCTTTTGAGATGTGTTGTGAGATCGAACAACACTAAGAAAAAACATACCTCCAAAAACAATGTTGAAGGTTCTATGATGATCTTTAGTCAGATCAAAATTACATGCCCCAAGTCCAGCAAAAGAATGTGCATCCTAGAATCATTGCTTCCAACTAGGTGAAAGGCTTGCATTTTGAAAAGCTTGCACTCGCCATAGGCATTTAGGTAGCGTTTGATGCTACAATAGGAGTTAGGCCTATATAACCAAAAGGAGAAGAGATACAAACAAATTATCATATTTTCTATTTACCCCAAGAAAAGGGGTAAGCTTATGATAGTTGTTGACAATGATTCGTAAGACGAATGCAATTTTGACAAGATCAAGGGATCTACGATCTTAGGGATCTTCTGCTAATTTTGATTATGATTTGATATTATGACTACCCCATCAAGCAATGAGTCGATGAGGGTAATGACAATGATTAAAGTGATGATGTCACTTGACCACCATGGATAATCTGAAAAAAAAATATTTGAGCAAATTAATGCCTTGAATAGGTCTAGTTGAGCTTATGATTCCAACTATTAATAGTAACTACATATTCCTATCCCATGGAGCAGTGAGGCTACAATAGTCATCTTAGGGAATCAAAAGGAGGCAACTCCAATTAGATATGTGTTGAATCATGTTATCGATGATTTGCTGAAAAATATGTCATAGAAGACATGACATGAAATGCCTCATTCCCGTGGAGAAGTCTAGCTGGGAAGGCCTTCTTAGGAATTGAAAAGAAGCATATCAAATCAACGATGACAATTTTTACCACAAATTTCCTTATGGTAATTTACTCATCTTGTAAGATTGCATGGATCACATGTTGCTGCAACCACCAAGTGTATAGGGTAAAGTACTGAATACGAGGTGCGTTTGATTTTTAATTATTTGTTTTTTTGTTGTTAATTTTGGTTTATTGATCAATCTTGGTGCTTTGAACATCACCAAATTTACAATATTGATTGCTCTTTTTGAAATTTGATCCGTTAGGAGTCATTAATTTAAAATTTTAGACCTTACCACAGTGGGTTTTTAGTGTATTTAATGCTAGCTGCAAAACACAAGTATGGTCTATGGTTGTACTTTTAAATTTTTTGGAACCATAGTTAAGTCCTGCGGTTGGAAAACCCTAATTCTAGGACCGTAGGTGTCAGCTACGGTCTGCCAAAATTACGAAAACCTTTAAATATCCATTCCCATTTGAATTTTTTATTATTTTTCTTGAAAGTAATTACATTGAGAGAGTTGTGAGAGATAGAAAATGTTTCACTAATCCAGAATGCTGCCTAAAACTCATTCGTATACCGCACTTGATACCTTGATGGCGTATGCTGATCAGCCATCGACTAGCAGAGGCCACGGAGCAAGAAAGGTAATTCAAAACTGAATCCTTGCATTCAATACAAATAAAATAAACCACATTAATAAATGCAAAAAATTAACCTTATTAAACAGTTGGTAATGAATCTCACTAGGTTATATTTAGCTAGGGTTTAATTTTTTAGTGAAAAATGCTAGGAAGGTACCCAAAATGGGTATTCTTTCTAGACCATAGCTAGCAACTGCGGTTATCAATTGTCATATTGGGGACTGTAGCTATAAGTTGTGGTTCGTATTCAAACTACAACGGTCATAATTTGATCACATGTGAACCGTAGGGTTGACTCGCGGTTCGCAAGATTTAGAAAAAAATTATCGAATTTTTTATTTTTCTAAGGTTTAATAGGCAATTAATGTCATTTAATGCAATTTTGACTTACCTAATTGATATTTTTGAGTTTTATGAATGCCTTGCGACATATTTTTATCTTTTTATCAAATTTTTAGATGTTTTTAACATTTTTCTTTAAAATTTTAGCTTATATATTGCTTTTATTTCATAGGTTGACCTCTAGGACTCATGAGCCCAATCTGCTTAAGATTCTCCATATATAGATCACTGATGGTGAGTGTTCATGGTTTCGAGCCATCATATTTGGCTATGTACTAGATCTACCCACTATTAGGGTAGATCAGACCTACTTGATTGCATTGGCACGGTGTTGGAATGCGGGGACCAACACTTTTCACCTGCCTATAGGTGAAATGACTGACCTTAGAGGATGTTTATCAAATTTTTAGGATCCCTATCGATGGTGAGGCCATCACCTCTTCCTCTTCTTATATAAAGGGGTTTGTCTTTGATTCTATCTTCGATGATCGAAGCAAGGAGGATTAGGAGAAGATCGATCATGGAGGTTTCCACATTGGATATTGGTAGGGTGAGCATGTTTTCTTAGTCTGCATGATGATCTTCATAATTCTTGTGGTACAGGTAGTGCTTCCAGACTTCTTTGGCATGATTATTCTCTAGAACATCCTAGGCAATGTCTAGAGAGTGATTCAGAGTTCCACTGCTTAGCCACTATGCCTAGCTTAGGGTAGAATCCTACTATGTTAGCTCTACCAAGAGTTGTACCAGATTACTAGATGAAACTGCTAAGGTATTAGTTGTATCCTGTTGTTATAGATCTAGGATTGAAAGCATATCCAGATCGAGCACCCTGTGGACCTACCTCTCCACATCATGCCCATTGACAATGCGCATCAGTGCTATACCACATTTTTGCCAGGAGAGGAGGAGGGGTTCTAGAGTAGGACCCATGATGGAGACATAAACTATTACATTGCATGATTTATAGCGCTCGGCACATATGACATTGAGTTGTGCTCCTATATGGATTGCCTTGATTGGATTGAGGTAAGCTATTGGCTACGACAGGCTCACTGGGACAGATGGCTACTCAGTCATAAGGTCAACATTAGAGAGTATCAGTTGTTTTCTCGTGTCCTATAGTAGTTTGGCTTGGTGTAGGACATTACAAATATTTCTTTTAAGTACTGGTATCTCGTACTAGAGACACATCTACCATGGATTTGGTTACAACTCTGGGAGATGTTGCTGATGATTTCTAGGAGTATAGAGATGACACACCTAGGACCACCCCAACATACGACACATGGTGGTCCCTCCTACAGTGGTAGATTTTAGGTCCTCTAAGTAGAGTAGATGACCAGGCAGAGGTAGGAATTGATCCTAATGTGCGTAGGGTGTACCAGAGGACCGAGTGTGGATGGGCATAGAGGCCACCACAAAGGAGGCTCAATAGGCATAGGTAGAGGAGGAGGCTTCCAAGGAGGGTGAGGTGCCTTCTAACAGCAATTTAGGGGAGCTCCTCACTCAGTTTACCGACTTATAGAGTCATTTTGATAGGTTTTAGACCCAAAAACTATAGTAGGATACGACTATCACCCTTCTAAATATGATGCTAGGTCATAGGGATAGACATCTAGTAGAGGCTCAACCATAGATTATAGCCCTCACAACTCAAGCTATAGTAGTAGAGTCACAGGTTTGTGAGCTTACTAGTGCATGAGATGTGGCACTGGCATAGTGGGGTGAGGCCATTGTAGAGAGAGAGCTACTAAGAGCATAGAGGGGGGATCCTTCATCCTCCCATGCTATTATGAGAGATCGAGCTGCACCATCAGCTACTCTACCAAGATGTGGTGATCCCATGGCCATGGTTAGGTGGCTTACTTACCTCGTAGAGGAGGGAAATGACCTTTGTGATACGAGGGTAACTCACATATCCTAGCTATAGGGCTTCATCATATTGCAGGGCTTGGAGGTACTAGAGGACATACATGCTACGAGGTCCTAGAGGACCAGGTCTTGGACCTTAGGACAGTCCATGGTGAGCTCCAACCTATAGACTCATAGGACATAGAGGACACATAGGTACTCTAGCACACATGGAGGCAGTTCTCACAGGAGTCACAGGGAGATAGGCATGACCTCTAGTCATAGGTCTAGCTTCTTAGAGATAATGGTGTCCTATGTGCTAGGGCTCTTCAGGTTAGGTGGTACAAAGGATCCTTATCAAGGCACACAATAGGCACCAGAGCTGACTGCAGAGTAGGATCCAAGGCACAGAGCTAAGGAAAGTGGTGAGAGCTCTAGTTTAGGAGGAGTAGGCTAGATCTAGGGCTCTACTGGATCTAGGCTACATTTTGCATATGTATCATTTTTGGTGTAAGGTCTAGTACCTACATGATTGTAGCCTATGAGCATTTTTGTACTCCCAATGTACTCTTGAGACACATATATATATGATCTGACCATTTACAACTCATTATAGGTACTTATATATTTTTAATTTTTTGCTTATTTGATGCATATGGATGCAATGCTTATGTTAATTTGATGTTATATGATGTGATGTATGGATGACATGCACTAGATAGCTATTTAATTTATGATGATGATGACATGCAGTGATCTAGATGCTTAGATGTGCAATTTATGTAATGCATTATTTACATGATGGTAATCTAATGTAAATGAACATGTAGGCTTTAATCACTTAAAATATAAGGAATGAATGAAAATATGTTTATCAATCTAATGGACGACATCATAAAATGTATAAAAATCATGAATGTAGTTTAAGATCCTTAAGATAAGAATTTAATCAATTAATCACCCATATATGAAATGCAATGAATGCAGTTGTATGATGAGAATGATATAATGTGTCATTCTATTTTCTTTTGCAAATTTGAAAAATATGCACGTTATTTCTAATATCCATCCGGTATCTATCCTATATCTTTATTGTGCTCTATATGATGATGTATCATGTACTCGATACTTTGCAATTTAATATTTTACATGGTTTGCAATATTTGATATTTTTTTGCTATGAGAGAGATTTTTAAGGTTTTCCATGAGACTCAAACACCCTAATAGACTTATCAAAATTTGCATACTAACCACACTAGACTTCTGAGATAAAAGTCTTTTGCTAGGATAGGCCCTAACTATTCATTATCCCTATGTGTGCACATGATTATTTTAAGATAAGACACGAGCGTTCCCTGCTGTCAGACGGGATTATTTCAACCCATTACTAAGATAGGTGTACCACAAATGTCTTATCCAATCCCAAGTTTAGATTTTAGTTGGACTAAGCCACTAGGCAATGCATGACACTTGAAGCTATATATTCCACATTCAAACATTGGTCTTCCCACAAGCGATATGCAAGTGTATCAGACATATCATCATGCATAAGGTACAATAGTGCTAACAATTCTAGGGATTCAAACTCATTCCTTTCTATCCTTCAATTTTTGGAATACTTGATCACATGTAGTGAAGTAAGGGAGTCGATTCCATATTCATTCTGAACTATCTCTGGATATTCATTTGATCTCTCTTCGAACTGGATTTTGGATCTTCATTTGATCTCCACTCAAAATTTGATTTATGATATTCATTTGATATTCACTTTGAACTTGATTTGAGCATGTTTTTTGATCTTCATTTGATCTTCACTTTTTGGCATTTATACTTGAAAATCTTCTTCAGAAACCTTTCTTTGGGGGATTTACTTGGAAAATTTGTTTCTGGTATATCGATTGAGGATATCGATATTATGATATCATTATGGGATATCAATCTGGGAATTCGATCTATGATATCGATCTAGGGTATAAATATTGAGGATTGATATGAAATATTACTCTAGTATATTGCTCATTTTATTATAAGCAAGGGATTCTAAATAGGGAACTAACCTGTCCTTTTGCCAACTGCCAATATTTAATTTAGGATACCCAATCCTACTTCATGATTTTCATCTTCCCCTAGTCCTTGTTAGGATTGTTTAATTTGTTGATTAGTGATAGGCTTATGATATGCTAAGGGCTATACTAACTGAACCTCAACTACAAAAGCAAAGTAAGCTTTCTATAAAATCTTGATAATACCCCTAGGTATGGTTGAATGATCAAAAAACCTTAGTATATATCCATAGCAACAAAATAGGTTGTGTTAAAAAACACAATTACTCATATGAATGATGGATCATGATAAATGCAAATATGCATGATTTAAATATAAAAGTGGTGTCATTTGTATGACTAAAAAATATAATCCTTCTTACTATGGCATGCAATGAATGATGAATACCTATATGCAATGCAATAATGCAACAGATGCATGAGTAAATGCAAAAATGACAATACAAAATTCAAATGCAAATGTAAATGTTTTTGGATTTTATGCTTTACCAATTTTTTTGGATTTTATTGATTTTATAATTTTTATGAGTTTTGAGCCTCATATCTGACCAAACAGTGAGTACATGCCTCTGGAGCCTTTAGGTTATGACCAAGCAATTTTTTAGCAAAATCCTTGGAGCTTTTTAGGATGACCAAGCGGTTTTAAGAAAACCCTCGAAGATTTTTGGGTTTGACCAAAGGTTTTATGAGCACCTTTGGGACTTGTTAGGATGACCAATCAATATTTTAAGAATCCTTGGAGCTTTTGGGTTGACCAAGCAATTTTTTAGAAATTCTTGGTGCCTTTTGATTGACCAAACTACTCATAGACGAGCTTGGAGCCTTTTAGGATGATCAAGAAATTATAAGCAAACCCTCGAGGCCTTTTATTGACATGACCAAGTAGTTTCAGGAACCCTTGGAGCCTTTTGGGATGACCAAGAAGTTTTTAGAAAAACCCTCAAAGATTTTTGAGTTTGACCAAAGGGCTTATAGATGCCTTTGGAGCTTTTTGAGTTTGACCAAAGGGCTTACAGATGCCTTTGGAGATTTTTAAGTTTGACCAAAGGGCTTACAGATGCCTTTGGAGCTTTTTTATTGATCAAACTACTTATGGGAGTTTTTAGAGCCTTTTAGGATGACCGAGCAGTTACAATCAACCCTCAAAGAATTTTACTATTCTCTTCAAGCATAAAACACCTTAATATGGATGATGTTGAGAGTTTCAGGCTCTTCAACACCTCCTAACGACATTAGGTGATAGGTACCTAAACCAATATTTTTATATATGATGTACGATCCTAACCAATTAGACGTGAATTTGTCTTACATAGCTGACAATAAATTAGAATTCGGTTGGTTCTATTTCAAGATAATATCCCCAACTTCAAAGTATCTCTGGTGTACATTGATATTATAAGCTTATTTTAGTCACTCTTTATAAACATGGAGATTCTCCAGGGCATTCACACGACATTCATCAAGTAGCGTCAATTGATCTAGTCGAGCTTATCATGCGGTGTCTTCATCGATGAACTCTTTCAATGCAATGCACAACGTTGGAATTTCTAATTCCAAGGGCATAATGGCCTCAGCACCATATACTAGTGAGAATGGTGTTGCCCCAGTTGGTATCCAAATACTAGTCCTGTAAGTCCATAATGCGAGGGGCAGCTGGATAAGCCAGTATTTGTGGTTTTCTTGTACCATATTTTTCAAGATGGCCACCACTGTCTATTTGAATATTCAACCTGCCCATTTGCTTTCTGATAGTATGGAGTCACAAAATTGTATTTGATTCTATATTTATATGTCAAAGCTCTCACAGTTTTGTTCTTGAAATACGTTCCATTATTCGATATTATTTTGGATGGAATCCCAAAATGACTTATGATATGCTCTAGTATAAACTCTACTATACGAGTTCCAATTTTTGTTGTTAAGGGTATTGCTTCCACCCACTTTGTAAAATACTCAGTAGTCATGATTATAAATGTATACTGGCCTAATGATAGAGGAGATATATTGCCTATAAGATCTAATCCCCACTAAGCAAATGGCCAAGCCACTTGGATGGGTTCTAAGTACTAGGATAGCAAGTGCGTAATATGTGCATGATGCTGACATTTAACACATTTCTTGACATACACATTGCACTCCTTCTCCATAGTGGGCCAATAGTAGCCCATTAAAAGGATGCATTTGATGATGGCCATGCCATTGAAATGGCCACTGCACATACCATCATGGGCTTGCAAAATTGCCTATGATGCCTCTTGGGGCTCTAAGTAACAAAGGAGAACTCCATCGTAATCTCGTCTGTACAGGATATCTCCTATTAAGATTTTTTTTTTTTATTTTTTTTTGTGTTCCTCCAAAAACAAAATCTTGGATCTTCTTTTGTGGGGTGGGGGTTGGTCTTATTTTTGTGGTTTGTGTTGGATGGTAAGAGGCTGGTCCCTTGTGTTTTTTTTTTTGAAAATAGATAAAAAAACCCTTGGGGGGGGGGGGGGGCTCCTTGGGAGGGGGGGGGGTAATTGACCCTGGGTTTTCTTAAAAAGTTTTTGTGGGAACCATTCAACTTTTGGTTGTGCATATAGTCATGAAAAATGTATGTCATGGCTTGTTGATATGTGGCACCAATTTTTTTGAGACAAAATGGCATAAATTTGTAGCAAAATGTTCCCCATGGTATTATAAACATGATTTTATGTTGGTCTTCAAGTTTAATCCATATTTTATTGTAACCAAAAAAACCATCCATTAAGGAGAGCATTTTGTGACCTACAGTTACATCTACAAGAGCATCAATATTGGGCAACGAAAAAAGTATTTGGGTGTTGCCTTATTTAGGTCTCTATAATCCATGCAAATACAAATTTTTCCATCAGGTTTTCCTATGGGTACGATATTGAACACTCATTCTGGATAGTCGACGGAGATCACAAATTCCACATCCAATAACTTTTGTATCTCATCTTTCACCATTAAGGCTATTGTTGGGTGCATCTTTCTAAGCTTTTTCTTGATCGACTTCTTCGTCAGATCTAGCGAAAGGTTATGCATAACCAATTTTGTGTCTAGAACTGGCATATCCTTATACGTCCAAGAAAATAAATTTGGTCTCTCTTTTAGTAGAGGGATGAGGGTGGCCCGCTCATCTAGAGTGAGACTCTCTCCAAATTTAACCTTATTTGCACTAGCGGGATTATTATTGATATCCACCTCAAAGGTTTCTTCTACTAACATATGCGATCCCTCCTCAAGGTGATAAGGCATAGGAATCAAATCGATGTCATCAGTTAGGTTGATAGGTTCCACATTGGAAGTATTTTTGACATGATAGACATTGTATATACAGCCTGATGTAAAATGGAAAGGTTGTAATATTTCTTCTTTAGGGAAGAAATATTCAGGTTCAATGGGTGAATCAACATGATCCCAATCGATAGCCTCTTTATTAAGCTACAATGTTTTGGATGGATCTTCTAGCTTGTGAAGTGGAGTGGTAAAATCAATGGAGACCATTTTTATGGAATAGAATTGATTTCTAGGACCACAAAGACCGACTTTTACAAAATCTACGTAGTCCTCATACCCATGATCTAGCTCTAATGGAACAGGCACAAATGGGTCCTCTCTGTGAGGACTATGAACAATTGGATCCTCCCTATGCATTGACTAAAAAATAGGATCATTTGGCTCCTAGAGCTCCATGTATGTGTGCGGATGGGGAAATAACAAGTGATAAATCATATTAAAATTTGGTGTTATTCCCCTGAGATGAGGCTCGATATTACTCTCTCTGCATAAGTCCTCAGTTGTGTAAGGAACATAATAGTGATGCAGGTAATGAGGGCCTAAATAGGCTATCTCTATTTCATCCTCTTCGACATTTTTATAATAGAATCCTTCATTCACCCCACTCCTAGGGGGTGCCCTAGAAAGTGTGGCCCCATGAATTTGATTGCTTGATTACTGTCATCACTATCTAGATAAATTGGATAATTATATCGTAAGTGTGACATCACAAAAAAATGTGGCTCTACTTCTTCCCTTGAATGATCAATGTTGGGAAGGATCTCTTTGATAACCTTTACTAATTCAATAGGTAATAACTAACATGCATACCAATGCCTTACATAGGCACCTTCAACTTAATCCATGGATTCATCGTTGCCTAAGGATTCCTCATCTGTGTCATAGCTTGGTCCACTCATATCAGATGTGGACTCCACTCCATATTCATTACAAAGATATCTTAGCTTGATATTACCTACAATAATGGGGTTACACCCTTGCACATCTGTGTCATCAACTTCATCATGGGTTTGGTATCCTATGTTATCTTTGGGGTTCAGTTCTGTATCAGTCTACTCAAGGAGCCCTTCATGATGATCTTCGAGTGGCTCAACTATGATGACAAATATCATCAGGTGATTCCTCTAGAAACTAAAAGGATCAAGATGATATGGATTAAAATCCACATTGTATGCCATACTAAGGTATATATGATCTAAGGATGTTGTGAGCAAATCATCCTGCCCTCGTATCTTTAACCCTAAACTGAACCTATCAGTGACTAACTGATAACACGGTTCCAACGGAGTCCTACGTCCTTGTTCAAAGATACCAAGGTCGTATTCGTACCAATGATATAACTTAAAAATATGCATGGCATACTTCGGTTTGGATAGATAACAAATGTTTACTGTGAAAGGTTCGTTGTCATCTTCATCCATGGGTGTTCACGTTGGAAGTTGGTCGAACCATACATAGATAAAGTTAGTCTGATTGGATGGCTCACCAAATGGTATGACTGATCCAACCGAAAAGTGATGGGCATGCAATCATCCCATCTCTTGTGCAGTTTGTAAAATTGGCCCGAAGGTCACATTCTACACTATATACTCACCTATTTTGGTGTTGGCGAGATGGAAAGTCACCCACGGTGTGGATGACCCTGCTAAAGATATAGGTAAGGTAGGTTGAAGTGCCTCCTCAGCTTTTTCTTGGGGATCCTCAACTTCCATAGGAGTGGGAACCTCCTCGACGACTGGTTCGAACTCACACTCCTCTTTCTCACCCATTTTCATCTTCAACTTCCTTTCATCCTAACACATGACTAATGTCGATGGTTTTAGATAAGTGGTAGTGGTGTGCTCCGATATGTGTGACACATATGGTGTTGGTTGAGCATGTACTATTGGTTTACCTCCTGGTTTCTTTACCGGTGATGATGGTTGAACATCTAGGTGCGTTGAGGGGAGTATGAAACCCCTAGGCAAATACACTAGGCTCACAAACTTAAAAGGTTATTTGTCCGATGATACTATGTGAACCCATCCCTCATGAATGTACTTCACACACTGATGCAATATTGATGGAACGCAATGCATTTCATGAATCCAAGGCCTACCGAGTAATATGTTGTACTACATGGCCCCTTCTATCACATGACACATCACAAAGATGATCTTTAGGCCTACCTGCATGGGTAGGATAATTGTACCAATAGTTGAACATAGTGCATCGTTAAACACTCTCAATGTAAATGTAGTGGGCACAATGTATGATTTTGGTAGCTTCAAATGACTCAGTGCCTTGGTCGTTATTATGTTGATCGATGAGCCGGTATCGATCAAGACCCTTTTAAATGGTATGTGATTAACAAATGTGATTATATGCAATGGTGGGTCAGCCATGGTTATATAAACCATTCTTATATCATGATCATAAAATTGGATCATCGGTTCCTGAAACTACTATACATATCCCACAAAATTAGTAAATGCCTATGCATCCTGGGACTGTACTTCAATGAACCTCAAAATACCCATAAGAGTCTCCATGTGCCTAGGGGATTGTTGTATTAGATCATATATCGACAACTTCTTAGGATTTGTCTGTAGGTTTTGGACCAACCTACTCCTTATGGTCACCACCGATCTTGTTGGTGGGCCTAGAATATTTTGCATCGGTCATTGATTTGATGTGGCTTGTATTTGAATGGAAGCATGAGGTTGATTTGGTTGTTCATATCTCCCATGTCTAGTGATAATGTTCACCATGCCTACGAACCCCTAGGTAGGTGGTTTGACTCTCACATGGTTGACCTGGCCAATGTTGTTGCAAGGCACCTCATGATTTGGTAAGGGGTTTTGTAAATCCCCATATTTTTATTATCGGGTTCCTATGGGTTATGTGGCACTATGATCTCACCTTTGTCAATAATATTTTGTACCATGTGTTTGAAATTCCAGCACACCTCAATGTCATGGCCTTTCATTCGATGAAAAATGCAAAATATATCTTCTTGGTACCCCTTTGATTTGGGTTGGTTGTTGTCTATCAGCTTGACCTTGGGTAATCTAATTTCCTTGGCCTCACACAGTTGATGGAAAATCAATGTCAATGATTCCATAAATCGTGTGAACTGGCGAGGTGGACATTGATATTTGTTCTTTGCCTTATAATTGTTGTTGCAATTTTTATACTGCATAGGAGGAGGTTGGGCCTGATAATTATGTTTATGTTGTCCCTTGTCCTCTCTTTGGATACTCAACACCACTTTATTCAGATGGGTCTGCTTGCCCTATTGTTTTGTGGCACTCTTATTTTGTCCCTCTCTCTTGTTCTTGAGCTTCATGTTGCCTTCCTACAACTTGATGTCCTCGATCACTTTGTCTTACGCTAAAGCTTCTTCAAATGTAGGATACTACTATAGCTACAACAGTAACGCGATGTGCTTGGCACAACTCTTTGTAAACATTCAGGTTAACTTTGTGGCAAGAATAGGGAATGGTAACTTTGCCATTAGTCTCTTCCATCTCTTTTCATATTTCTCAATTGGATCTTCATCGTGCTGAGCTAATACAGCTAGATCAGAAATATTGGCATGTTTTTTGACACCAAAGGAATAGCATTCAAGAAAGGCATCAACTAATTGCTCGAAACTAGTTATGCTATGTTTCTTTAGCTGATTGAACCACTCCTAGGTTGGTCCAGAAAGTGTCGTGATGAAAGTACGCAACAATGCATCATTGCTTGCTATTTGAAAACAAAATTCTAGAAAGCACATGATATGTTCTTGTGCATCTTCATCACCCTTAAATTTTTCTAACCTAGGTATATCAAAATGCTCAAGGTAATCCATATTAGACACAAAAGGATCCAAAGGCTCATTATGAGTTTTCCTTAATATCAGATTTTGAATAGCTAAACCTTGTCTCTCGATGGATTTGATCTTCTTGGATAAGGCCTTATAGGCCTCTAAAGATAGAAAGTCCTCCTCCCTAAGTTGACATGGAGGTGGCTTAGGAGGTACTATATTCCTTGTATGAGATGGAGGGCATTGCTCTTCCTCCTTCTCAGCTCGGGAGCTCTTAGGATATTCTTGCTTGTATCTGTCTCCCTCTTCTTCTTCATGATGCCTTTGCCTCTGATCATCGAGCGATGGTGGTCACTCCATCTGTTCGACACTAGCATGAGTACGAGCATCTATTTGCTCTTGATACATATTATATTGGGAAAAAACCATCCTATATACACACTCTTTATGCTCATCATAAGGATATAGGCCATCCCTAGCTAGCCTATCCTCCTACTCCATGTGCTACTTCTGGGTAAGGATATGCTCTTCGCTCATGTGCTGCTCATATAGCCTCTATCTAAGGAGCCTCTACGCTTGAATATTTTCATCTTCAATGCACTGCCTCTCTAGTTGAGCATCCTCCAATTGATCTTGGAGGAGTTGGCATTTTTGCTACAATACCAGTCGATGTGATCTATTGATATGATCGACCATGGGAGGCCTCTTGTATCCTTTCTTTGTATGAGTGACCTTATGGGTTCTGTACCCATCAGAATGATGTGGTGTGCCTTTGCCTCTATTTATGAAGACAACATTGACATCCTTTTATGTCCTATATTTGAACCACCATGCGTAGATAGTGGGTGTGTGACATTAGGGCACTTAGAAGCATCTCCATGCTCTCTAGTAGTCCTGACGATGCTCACGCTATGCTCACTCAGGGCACAAGTGGGTGGAGTAGAAGGCTTATTGCAAAACTACTCTAAGACTCTAACTAGACCCTATAGTTATCTAGACTTCCACCGCTCATGCAGTGGTGTGCTATTAGATACCACCTTTGATATATCAATGGTGATCTTGCATGGTGGACCACGCATGGGAGTATGGGTAGACCTATGCTTAGAAGTGAGCCTATTTGCCTACCCTTGAATGTGTGGATCTCTAGTCCTTCTATACTCAAAATGTGAAGGTATGGATCCTCCTGTTGACTTGGTAGGTAGGGGCACCAACCTGGTCCCTTGCAAAACAAAATGTTTGGTTGATCTTGTGGACGTGTTTCAAGTGGAACACCCTCATGCTGAGAGGCTCCCTAATATATCATGTTCCTAGAGGAGTGTGCTGAAACTCCTCTATTTAGGGTATGCTCTACGAGATCCGCTCATGTCGAGTTATCTCCTCTAATGCTTACCGAATGATGTTCGGTTCACTCATGTGGGTGAGGACTTGACACGTGCTATTGTGAATTGGTTAGGGGTTGGTCATTGGTATCAAGTTTAGACCTTTTTTTACCACCTCGTGTATCCACCATTATGTACCTAGTAGTGTCTAGATGTATCTTTTATTATTAAGCAAACAAGGTATGTAATGATGATAATCTCGTATTAAATTTTGAAAGTGAGCCAAAAACTGTTTGATGTGTTTTCAAGATGTGTTGTATTAGTGTAGAAACTCTTATCATTTTTTACAAAACTTGGATTTTATTCTCAGTTTAATGGCTTTCACCTGTACGCTCATAGCTCAACAACTTGGCTATGAGCTCCAAGTCACGTAATCCAACCTATAATGTGTGGTAATGAATCCCACACACGGTCAGGGAGCACAAGTCCTCCCAGATCCTCACCCATTTTCCCCCAGTTAGTGTTATACCCTCCGAAGATAATACATGCAAATTTTCTAGGGTATGAAAGGTTCTTGGATCCAGTATTGGTCTAATAACAAAGGTTCCTAGGATTTGAGCTAGCGGATGGAAATGATGCCCACCGTCGTTGAAACCTACTAGTGGTTGGATATTAATCCCAACTCACTAGTGTTTAAGTGCCAAGCGGTGTGTGTGGTTCATTTTAATATACATAAAATAAATGCATCATATAACACTCATGCTCATTTTCTATATTCTATGCAAAATGAAGAACGTTTTACATTCAAAAAATTCAAACTAATCTAGATGTTCTTTTATAAAATGCACATTACGATGATAATTGGCCACTAATTGGACCTCACACATGCAAACCAAACAAGACACTCTTGTAGCCTAGGGTGGACTACAATCATAGGTCCACTGTTCCTAGCAACACCTTTCTATAGAAGTAAATGCGAAAGCAAACTAGGACGATTGATTACCCCTGTTTTAGTGATATTTCCTAAATTGCATTCGAAATTATACATGCTATAAAAACATAGAGGGAAAAAAAATTATAGAGAGTCAAAAATAGTGCCTACCTAAGGTCCTACAATGATTGGCTCTCTAATTTTTATTATCTGTGCTGTCAGCTGAAAACCACAGGGTTGGTCTACGATTTTGACTATTTCCCTTGCGTTGAACCTGCGGTTCAATTTTTGGCCTACAACTGATAGCTGCAATTTGTACCTAAAAGTCAAAAAAGTCAAGAACACATAGTCAGATGGTATTTATGGGTTGACATGGTCCCCACGACCAAAAAGGCATGCACCCGAAATGTTGTAATTGCATAAACAAAGTAAAATTGATATTCAAAAACATAAATGGAAAAAACAAATGAAAATTACATGAAATGCCTCCATTATTCCATTAAAATCAATAAGTGTCTGATTACAAGTATGTCCCTCTTAGGGATACTCTATTTGATACGCAATTACAATTATTTCAATTCCCCTTAGGGATGAAATGCACTATCAAGCCCTTAAGGTGACACAAACTACTCTAGGGTGGAGTAGACCCTCTTCTTCATGTTGAGGAAGGAAATGAATGGTTGTAGCTCCTTAAAAACATGTTTCCTACAATCAAGAAACAACACAAGAATGTCAAAAGCATAGGAAGCCTCTCATGATGAGGCCCTTTAAAGACAAATAACATGAGAATAGTGTAATGACATAAAATCAATAAAGTGCATAAACTATGCTAAACATATGCAAATACTATCAATATTGATGGAAATATGTAAATGAAGAGTACAACTATCAATCTATGGAATAAATTACTTGAAATTAAGCATTATAGCATGAAAATAAGCCATTAATGTCTAAACTACTATGATGAGAACGAGTTAGTAAAACCACTAATTCTATTGATAAAAAGTCTTTAAAACTATAATTTAACCATGCAAATGACTAATCTAATCTAATTAGATGGGCATAAATGAAAATAGTAAGGTGGTGATACCTTTGTTTCAAACCGCAACATTGGGGCATGGTCTGCACTATAAACCATGGATGAAATCCATGGTGAGAACTCAAGTAAGTTTACCCTCAAAATAAAGGGTAGTGGGCTTGACCTCCTTATCTAATTGATGTTCAAGGTTCGCCTTTTGTGTCCTTATAACAAGTTTAGTGTCTGATTCACTATGAAGGGCCTTCGTTAGCCTGGATTTGCATTTCTTGGCTCTTCTAGGCTCCTAGGATATCCATGGAAAATTGATATTGGGATGAATAGAAAAGTGGCCTTCTCCAATGCATGAATTTAGTAAGCAATTTGATAGGTCTTTACTGCTCACTTGATCAATAAAATATCTATCGATAATTCGATAGTGATTCGCTATTAAAATCATCTATATCTTCTACCCAAATTGAACAGGTATTTATATGATGCCCTAGGACTAGGGGTGGCTTCATGGATAAGCCAAGATCAAGAAGGGGTGGTTACAATAGTTTGAATGGAAGCCTCTAGAATATTTTGTCCATTAACCACCTTCTTCTAGAACAAATGGTTGTTAAAACCAATTTGGCTCGGACGAAGGCCAACTGAGCATCAGTTACGATTGTAGGTTGTAGCTATGATTCAGACTATAAACTATAGGCCTTAACCATGGTTCAGACTATAGACCACAGGTCTAGGCTACGATTCAGACTGATTATGCCAAGGAGCCAAAAATGAGTGGTTAAAACCACTGCTCTATCTTGGAGTCTATCCAATATCATCCATATGGTCTTATAGCATGTCCATACGAGTAGTCACCATCGATATGATGCGTTTTAAGTATCTACACTTTGCATCATTTGGTCTCATATTTGATGGGATTTTTGGGGGTGATTAAGGAGTTATTGGACTGATTCAACTAAGTTGGCAATGGTATTTTTCCAGATATAGTGAATATCCTTTCTATATTGATTAAAAATTTATTTTTTCATTTCATTTGATATATTCCAAAGAAGAATGGTAGAACCCATCCAAACTAGCTACCTAATAAAATGATAAATGCCCTCTTGTTTAGGCCAATCCCTCCAAAGTTGTTCAAAATTAAAAAACATTGGATCACTATAATCAAAGTAAAGTGGTCATTCTCCTCCATAGCTTAGAGGCTAAAGTAAACTTAATAAAAATATGACTAAGAGTTTCCACATTCTCCCAACACATTTCATATCTAAAAGGGCCATGAAAACCACACTTCTTAAGTTGCTCACCAGTAAGCATCTTGTAATGCAATAAAAGCTAATTAAAGAACCTCATATTAGGCCAAATATTTTGAGCCCACAAATGATAAAATATATCAGATGGTTGGTTGGGATTATTATGGCATAAGTCCAAATAACCTTGAGCAACTGAATACTCACCCTTAGTAGTGTTGTTCTATCCAAAACAATCTATAGAACTAAGCATGACACTGAGAGTGGGGGTGAATCAATGTGTATTAAAAATTTAATCCAACTATAAAATCAAATAAAAACAACCAATAACACAAAAATGCATCATAGAACACCATATTTATAGTGGAAACCCAATGTTGGAAAACCACTGTGCCAATGGATTGTTTGGACTTCCATCCAAATCCAGCCTCAAAAATTTTTGGTCCTTACAATATTTTTGTAGCACCAACTATAGGTAATGATACCAAACAACCCATACTTTAGCAGCACCAACCGCAAGGATCACCGATCTCGATCACCAAGCACCCACTCAACAAGAAACAAAAACTATAGTAGAAAATCTGATCTTCGTTCCAAAAGACCCTGAGTGGTCTAGCTCATTGCTTCTTTCTACATATCCACTCTGACTAATCTCCTATTATGTGAATCTCAATATCACACACTTCTCTGTACTCACATTGAATCCTTTTAAAAACATTTTTGCAATTCCTTCAACTTCCAACACTTCAACTTCCTAACAAATTTTGAGCTACAAGATGACCATTTCAGCATTCAATAACGTCTCCCTTGGGAGACATCATGTTCTTCTAGATTTTAAAAATTTTCACACGCTATAAAAATAATAGACTCAAAAGGAGTTACTGATGGAAATTTATGACCTTTTTAAATTTTACATTTATTTTGGAGAGGCATTTTGTCAAACAGTTCATGGACAAAGTGTTGTGCACAATACTTGTTCTCACACTTGGAGGCCTCTTAATTACTCAGACCAAAAATAAAATTTGTTCAATTCAATGAGATATACATGAAATCATACTTAAATGGCACATTCAACAACAATAAAACATGAATTTGAGTATTCGAGTGCAAAAGCACTTGGCTGCCCAAAACTTGAAAAAGTGCTATGGAGGCATTTTGAAATTGCTGTCGTTTCTTCCTCGGGTCTCCGTTCGGGCTGAAATTTAAAACATAAGCTCTATATATGTCAAAATACTAATTTCAAAGTCTTATTACTCACAAATTTCTTAATATACCTCTGACAAAGTGGTCTCTAACATTGATTTTACATGTCACATAAATTGAAAAAATGCTCCAAAGCCATTTTGCAACGCTCACCGTTTCTTCCTTCGGACTCTGTTTGTGCTAAAATTTAAAAATTAAGATCTTAGTATATCTATATACCTATATTAATAAATTTGAGGTCTAATTCCTCATGTATTACTAAATATTCCTCCCGTAAAGTGACCTTCGATGTAGATTTTACAACTGTAGTTTCATAACCAACAATGCACCAGCGAAGCAACCGACCGTTCCAACACTGCAACCACACTTGATAATGATAAAAAACATCCAAATAGTATCTCAGGCTTTCCAACACATTCCATTGACATTTTTCCACTTTGACAACTTTTTTTGCTACTTTGACAACTTCCTAACGATTTTTGCAACTTTTACAAATTTGCACGAACAACCTGTAACAACTTCACCTGAACATCACAAAAAATCTCATAAGAATTGAACACACTGTACATACTCCGAACAACCTCTAAAAAACTATCCATTGCATCAAACTATCCATTTATGTATGTTGACAATAATGACAATATTGTCGCTGCACCTTGCTCAACATAATCTTTATCATGGGACTAGGAGAGAGATCTCATATGAAGGATGCATTGAATATCTTATATTTACCTTTCTAGGATTTTAATGGGCTAGTACTCAATAGGGATCCAATATATACCAATATTTGAATTATCGGTATGGTTTCAACAGTAATTATCCACCTTTATCCAATTATCTCGATGAAACTCCTCCATCCACGGCCTTCAATCGAGAAAATGAGTAATCAAAGGCTTGTGACCATACCAAGAATCTATCAAAAAAATTATTTGTTTTCCATTATGAACGATCTAAAATATAGTTTTCTTTATCAAATCCTTACCAGTCTTAATAACTACTAAAATGGGAGAACCTTTGGAAGGCAATAGATAGCGAACAAGGTCTTTAGGAATTTTTTTCAGCATATTTAGCACGGATATTTTTGGTCCAAAGAGAATTGGTGTTATGAAAAATTATACAATATAATTGATCAGCTAAATCTTTGTTGTTATTAATAGTATACTTGAATCCTAACCTCCCTTCATTCTTAGGAAGATATAAAGTGTCCCATTTCACGAAGGTCCATTTTATTTTCTCCTTAGTACCACTCTAGAGGAACCGATGACTGATTTGATCCAGTTATCAGAGAACATTCTTTGGGATATTCAACACAGTAGAAACATAAATAGGAATAGCATGAAAAAATAATTTTACCAAGGTCATTCTACCCCTAGAAGAAAGCCACCTATTGGTCCACTTTCCATTTTTTTTTCTATCTTCATATATTGATGGGAATACCTAAGTAAGTTATTGGAAGGGAAGCCTTCTTATATCTTAATTTTTCCAAGACCATGGATTCCTATTTGGAAGAGCAGTGAAATAAATGACTTTAGATTTATCTTCACTTATCAACTACCCGATAGCCTTATAAAAATAGCTAATAATTTGCTTAATATTAGAAGCTTCCTTAACTGTAGCTTTACCTAAAAGAGTAGAGTCATCAAAATTTTGAATATGAGATACAGTTCTAGCTCCATGAGGAATGGTAACTCCATCAAGGGTCTTGTTTTCTCTCTTTTTGGTTATAGTACTACCTAAGCATTCAACAATAATGTTGAATAAATAAGGGGATAGGGGGTCACCTTGACTAATACCTCTAGAGGTTGGGAAAAACTAAGAATGCCTACAATTGATAAGAACTAAGTAGGAAACTGAAGAGATACATCCCATAATCCAATCCATCCAATCTTGAGAGAAACCAAATTGCCTCAAAACTTTGATAAGGAAGTGCTAATCCACTCTGTCATATCTAACCGAATGAACATGGAAGGATATTTTTTCATATTCATGGAATGGATGGCTTCCTAAGCAAGAACTATCTCATCCACTATTTTATGCCCTTCCACGTAACCCCATTATTCAGGGGAAATAATCATATGCAAAAGAGGATTCAACCTTTCTACCATCATCGTAGTAATTATTTTAAGAATAACATTACATAAAACAATAGGTCTAAAATCTTAGATATGTTTAGCCTCTTGAGATTTTGGAGCAAGAGTAATATAACTTTTATTGATAACCTTAAAAATTTATTTGGCTTTTTTGGCTTCTTCCACCATCTCTAATAAATTAGTATGAATGATATGCCAAAAATCTTGGTAGAACGCAATGGAAAAACCATCAGGATCTAGGTTTTTCCCTTTTTGCATTTTAAAAACTACTCGTTGAAGCTCATTGATAGTAATAGGAGCAGTCAAAATAGAGTTCTCCTCAAAAGTGATAAGATAAGGGATTGCTTAAAGAACATATTATTAAGAAGCTGAGTCAAGAGGATTAGCAGCAAAAATATTAGAAAATTAATTAACAATAATAGAGTTCATGCCATCCCAAGTGTAGACAACATCTCTAGAATCTGACTTCAGGGAATAAATAAAGTTGTGAGATCTTCGATCTAGAAGATATTTGTGGAAGAAATTTGTGTTTTGATATTCCATAAGAGTTCTCTTTTTTCCATTCCTCTAATTAATGTGTGAGTTTAATTTCATCTGCACTTGTACTCTCTGTGAGGCCATTTGAATGGATTTTCTTATTCAAATTTTGAGCTGAGCAATAATTTCATGTTTTTTTTAACATCCCCAAACTCCTTCCAGTTCCAAGTCTTGATTTTGGATTTAATATATTGTAATATTTTGGTAAAACAGAAAATCTTAGTCCCATACCTAGGTTTACCTTCCTTCAACCATTGTTGCACTCAAGGTTTAAAGTAACTACCTCTAAGACACATAAACTAAAATTAAAAAGAAGAGAAACTCACATTGGTTTTCCACATTTCCACCATGATTGTCCAGTGATTCGAACTAGCATTGTTAAGAGTCTTCACTATAGGAATGTGACCATGGAGTAATAAATTGTTAGAGAGCAAGAACCTATCCAATATCTCCATTATACAAGCTAAGCCTTACCTTTTGTTAGACCAAGCCATAAGGTCATTATCTAGTTGGATGTCCACAAGATGCATGTTTACAATATATTCTCCCCTAAGGTCAGTACTCCTGTTAAAATTTCTATTTCCTCCCATTTTATCATCCATATATGATGGTATTGAAATCTCCTTCGATCAATAGCCAATATTCAGGAAAATGAGAGAAAATATAAGTTATATTCTTCCACTATATTCTTTTTTCCTCCAAATTAGTCAGAGCATAAATAGTAATGCAGAGCATTATTTGGTTGGAATGTATACTTTGAATATCTATATACAAAAGACCCCAAATACCAACCATATGGTGAATAACTACCTATTTTGGGTCCCAAAGGCAAGCAATACCACTAGAAGTCCCCTGGGAACTGAGGGAAACTGAAGTATGGGAAAAATGGTGCACCTAACAATGTTGAACAATATGCATCTATCGCTAGTGTTGGATAAGCATTACAAAAAGAGCATTCAAGTAAGAATGATAAGACAAAGTAAATGCATGAAATGGTGTTATCTCATTATTTCATTTTATGGATGAAATCAAGGTTACATAAATATCCCCTTAAGGGCTCTATATTGATACACTTATTACAAAATGGTTCCCAAGGATCAAATCCTTTCAATAGCTCTGGTTCACTTCCAATGTTCTTCCTCGTACCCACAAATGAAGTGGGTGGGCCTATGATGCCACTGCTTTGATCTATGATATTCTGATCTTATGTTCCTTCCTCATGCACTATAAAACCTGCACCTACACACAAGGAAACCAGATTTTGTCAATAGTAAGTGTGAATTGTGAAATATGCAAAAGCAATAAATGCAATAAAGGCTAGAAAGTGTAAACATGAAATGTGGCCATATAAAACAACTAAAAATAATTCTAAATTTTAGATGCATGCATAAAATATGAGTTTTTGAGGATCTATTAGTTTGTGCAATTCTTTATATAAATTCCTCTCTAAGGCTCTATCTAATAGACTCAAGGGGCTTCCTCTGAATCTCATTGATATGGCTCAAAGGGCCTTTGTGTCGGGTAGAAAAATCTTAGATGGTACTATTTTCATGCATGAGCTTCTTCATTCGGTAAAGTACAGTGGTAGAGAGGCTTTCCTTTTAAATCTCGACATCATTAAGGCTTATGATAAAGTGATGTGGCCATTCTTATAAGAGGTGATGAGGAAGTTTGGCTTTAGTGATCGGTTGATCACCCTTATTTCAGATTACATTTCTTTAGTTTGGTGCTCCATTCTAGTGAACGGATCGGTGTCTAGCTTTTTTAAGTCTCACCACGGTTTGAGGTAAGGTGATCTACTTTCCCCCTTCCTCTTCCTCTTTGTGGTGGAGGCTTTGGGGAGAGCGATTGGAAGGTTGAGCGGGGAGGTGGATCTTCATCCAACTCTCCCATGTCCACTTGTATCTCATCATCAATTTGTTGACAATACTCTGATTGCTAGTGGTGCATGAGTATTTTTCTCCCGAGATATTAAAAATATCTTATTATGTTATGAGAGGGCTTCTAGTTAGGAGATCAACTTTGTGAAGAGCTTTCTCTACTTTTTTAACACTCTAGAAGCCAAGAAATCAAATATTGCAAATATACTCAATTGTAGGATTGCCACATTGCTAGTGATCTATCTTGGATTGCCTCTCTTCATGGGGAGAATGAAAGACTTCCTGTGGGACCCTTTGATTGAAAGAATCCAATGTAAACTAGCCTCTTAGAAAGGGGTGTTTTTGAGCTAGGTAGGGAATGCAGTACTTGTTCAAAGCACACTCTAGAGCATACCCATTTATTTCATGGCCTTATTCATGCTCCCTACTAAATTAACAGATAAAATTGATCATATTTGTAAAACGTTCCTTTGTTATGGATCGAATTTAAAAGGCAAATACCACTTGGTCACTTGGGATCAGATTTGCAAGAGAAGAAAGGACAGAGGTCTTAATTTGAAAAGAGCAGTACTTATGAATATATCCCTAGTTGGTAAATCAGGGTGGTTGGTTTCTTCGAATGTCGAGAGACCTTGGTGTTCTATCCTTAAAGACAAATACGCATTTAATTATTTCTTATCAGACGATCTCTCCCCGAGAGGCTCCATTTTTTGGAGAAGCTTAACAAAGATCAAGGACTTTGTGAAGGCTAAAAGCATGTGTATCATTGGTGATGGGAGAAATTTCAAGTTTTGGGAAAACCATTGGTTGAGGGAAGAGCCGTTATTGGATGACCCAAATATTAGGGCTCTTGCTTTGAAAGCAATGGAGGAAGGCAAAATTTGGGTTTCCTAATATATGCCTATTGTGAATGGTATGTGTTCGTGGAGTTCCCATCCCTATTGGGTGTCCAACCAGAATGATTTGGTCAGTTGGTAGACACTTTTATTGGAACTTAACAGGTATGCGATTAGACAAGATGATTCTAGAGATTGTTTTATTTTGAGCAGGGAAGATGAAGGTGACTTTACTATGAAATTAGCTTATTCCTTCCTTCTCCCAAAATATGAGGCTCCTTTTCCAACGAATATTATTTGGATTAAAACTCTAATCCCAAAGATAAATATTTATTTTTGGTTGGTGGATCAAAATAAAATACTTTCTTTGGAGAATCTTCGAAAGAGGGGTCGCATTATGGTGAACAGATGCTATTTGTGCAAATTAGACTGAGAATCCACACAACATCTAATCCTCAGCAGATCGTTCACATGGCATGTATTTATGTTTATTTTTAATTAGTTTAATATTTATTGGGTGTTTCCAAGTACATTGATGGACAACATCCTTCAATGGTGTTCATTGTCTGTGTCCCAATGACTATCTTGGTTGTGGAAAATTATGCTTCCCCATGTGTGGTGGGGGGTGTGGAAAGAATGGAATGCCCATGATTTTAATGATGTTGATATCGATGTTGTCATAGTGGGTACTAAGATCATTAATAGAGCATCAGAGAATTTCTCGGTTGCCTTTGTGGGTAAATGGCCCAAGGTATCCTCCTCCTCTAATGAAGTTGATTTGGAATTTAAATTGGGTTGGAGCCCTCTTCCTCGCTCCCCCCGAACCTGATCCTAGAGAAATAATTAAGTGGGCCCATCCGACTCCCAATTGGCTAAAAATCAACTTCGATGGGGCCTCAAAGGGTAACCCCGATAAGGCTAGAGTAGGCGGTGTTGTGCAAAATGAGAATGGTGACATCCTCATGGAATTTTCTGAACCCCTTGATTCCAAATATTCACACTTTATGGAAGCTCGTGTAGCTTATATGGGGTGAAATTATTAGTGGATTCTGGTTGTCAAAATGTGGAAATCGAAGGTGACTCATTGAACATAATAAAGATGCTCAAAGGGGAGTGTACACCTAGCTGGAAAGTTTTCAATCTTATTGTTGAAACTATGAGATTATTATATGCTTTTGAACAGGTGAACATTCACCATGTGTTTTTTGAGGGGAATGCACTGGCTGATATTCTGGCCAACCGTGGTGTCCACTGTGCTGCTTTTTTAGTGTGGAAAAATAATTACCCAAATGACGTAGTTTCCCTTGCTAGGATAGAGGATCATGATGCTTTGCTTTTTTAAGGAGGACTTGGAAATACTTTTGGCTCTCATTGAAATGGGTTTTGATATTTCTTTTCCATTTGACCAGAGTTTTTTAGAGTTTGTTTTACCTTTAAAGAATTGTGCTTTTCTAAGTTCTCTCCGGAATCATTATGGTTATTAGGAATTAAACTCTCTCAGTTATTCCTAATAGGTATAATATTTTAGAGATTGTTATTATGGTTGATAGTTTGGTTGTAAGTATAAGTTTGTGGGGACCCTTTCAAAATCTTCTCTTTAAATTAATACCAAAAACAAAATTGAAAACATAATAGAAATTGCATCCAAATATGTGTCGCATTCACGGTGTACCTATGAAGCCTACAAAACTCAAAATGAGTAATTTATGGTCCTAATAATATACAAATAAAACCAAAATTGGACATAATACATAAAATAATATTTAAAAATAACCCATGTGAATGGATTAGCAATATTGATCACAGATGCATATGCACCTTCATATGGGCCAAGTAGACTGACAAAATACTAAAAATGTAATAACTCACTCAATATAACTCCAAATTGCATGAAATTTGAATAGTATGTTCCTTATATATTATAGAATATGTCTATTTAAAAAATGTATAAAAATAATGCTTAAATTTATTATCATAACTTGCAAGGACGGTGGTGACTATCATAGAATGGGGACCATCTTGGGGTGGGATGGATACCAGTTTTGCTAATTATTTGCCCCCAATATATTTATGAATTGGTCAAAAATCCTCTAAATAGTGTTGTCATAAAATTTTATGGTGAAATTCACTCAATTGGTTTAGTTTTGCAAACAAATTGCACCTCTTGAATCACTCAAGAACCTCCTTCGCTAGGTAGATATTTTGAGGGAAAAGACACAAAAGGGTGAGGGGAAATCTTGGCAACACTTCATTGGTATGTCTCAAAAATCCTCTCTATATTTTGTATGGAAAATGGATCCACTTTATAGCCAAGTGAGGCTCATGGTAAAATGTGCATGCAAGGACATGAAGGAAAAAAGGCACCATTATCCAAAGTTTAGCATGTATTGAAATGGGAAGAGAATCTCCCTTTTTGGCCTCTATTCTATAGAATTTCATAATGATTCTATGCCCTCAGATATGCATGCTCAAATATGTGGGGTAAATGGCAGTTTCTAGGTGTCATTTATTCCAATTTTGACTTTTTCTAGGTCAAAGATCCTCACTGTCCCACCCAAGGATGGTGGCTTATGACCTTGTTCCTATGGGATGGTCTAGAAAAAATTACCTTGATATGTATTGAAGTAGATACCTTTCCATTTATCCATGATAAATTTTAATTCCATCTTGATCCAAAGTGAATTTTGACCTATTTTTGGTGGGTTTTAGACCCTTTTTGGTATTTTTTTAATGTTTTTTTGATGTGATTTTTGAGTGGCCATCCTAGGGTGGGATAGTGGTACATTTTATAACCATCCTAGGGTGGTAATATCAGCCAATTAGATGCTCATACCACCCTAGAATGGTGGTGCCTCTTGTAGGCCTATTTAAGCCAAAAATATGAAAATTGGGCTCATTTGTACATTTCTAAATTGGCAATTTGAGAGGTGAAGAGGAGGGCAATGATTCTACGTAGTGGAGCACTACCAAAACATGTAAACTCATCCAATTATGGAGCCTGTGCGAGGTGGGTAAGGATTGACTTTCCTACTGCACTTTGCTAGTTTTAGAAGTGTAATTATTGCTTTTATTTGATGTTTTTGATTTTTAGGTAGAACACACTAAATCATTAGTAATTGAACCTAATTAGTAATGTACTACAATGTTTTTTATTTTATTTATGCTTTTGGGTAATTAGATTACTATTTCTGTCATTTTTTTGCAATTTTTTCACTGTTTTTGGTGGTCGAGAGGGTCAATTTTGGCCCAATTTTGGGGCCATCCCTGGATGGTATGGTCACAAATTGGCTTAAAAAAAGGTATTTTTGGCCGTTTTTGGGTATTTTGAGCAATTATGAGGTATTTTTGGTTCTTTATATTTACCAGCTTATCTATGCAAAGTGGTTAAGAGTCGGTATCGATTTTTGACTCTCTTTGAGACCACGAGAGACTTATTGATAAAGACAGACTGGGAAGGGTTTGATGTCAGTGGACTTAAGCATGTGATGTGGTTAGATCTTGTGGTAAATGACCATGCTTATTTGACTACTCTTATTAATCTATAGGATCTATGTAGCAACACCTTCCACCTATCGATAGGGGAGATGATGGTGACTTTGGAGGATGTCTATCGAATTTTGTGCATTTCAATAGAGGGGTTGTCGATTGTATCTACTCACCGTGATTAGAGATAGGTAGTTATGGAGAGATAATTTGGAAGGGACTTGGAGGAGGTAGTATATGACTCACTTAGCAGGGGTATACTGGTGGGGTTTTGGTATGAGGCTGAGGTATTGGCCATTCGGCATGTTCTATTTATTACACTGATCTCTAATATGCTACTACTAGACTCATCAAGAGCTAGGTTTCCTTGGAATCTTCTGGAGTTAGTGTTTACTCTAATAGAGTGCACTGTGGAGTAGCCACTAGTGATGGTTTGTGTTATGAATTTATTGGAATAGTTGTACGATGAGATGTATAATATTCACTCCAGTGGGTGGAAGTACTTGGGATGCAACTTGCTAATGTAGGTGTAGGGATGGTAGCACAAAGCAAAGGATAGACCATAGGGATTGCCTTGGATGACATGAGTATAGTTTATAGATAGGAATATTGGCTATGGCATCCTATTGTAGCAAGTCCAAGTAGTAGGATAGAGTCACTATTGGGTGGGTGATGTGGACCATTATGCACAGTCCATTTCATGACTCAGGGTAATAGATGTGCTTTGGATATTGTATAGGGATTGTCTAGCATGGTTTGATTCTAAAGCATAGCTCCGTAGGGTGAGGCAAGGTATGTGGCTAGTTGGGTGGTATGGGATGGAATGATTACTTTTCTTATACTTGGTTCATGCAGTAGTTTGAGCTACATCAAGGGTTTCCCAATGAGCCAGTGGTCTACCGGCATCATGGCAATGAGATAAAATTGAGGTGGCCAATGATGGAGACAGTGGGGGAGGATGCAAATCCTTTAGTAGAAATTTCAAACTTTTAAATTTTTAGGACTATAAAGGAGTATGAATCATGGTGGGTGATGTGCAAGTGGTGGGGGAAGGGGCCACTAGGGGGTGATGTAGTAGGGGTAGCATAGGAGGATCAATAGGATTCTCCTGATGAGGTTCAAGTAGAGGTAGGTGAGTGACATGTTCATCACCATGTGGTGGATGAGCAGGTAGAGCTCCTAGACTTAGGAGACCAGGATGACTTTTGGTAGGATGACTCTAAGGATCAAGGGGTGTAGGTGCATTAGGTTGTACGAGATGACACAAATACTGAGCTATAAGGTGAGCTAATAAGGATTAGAAAGAAGAGATATCTTCTTCAAACACAAGTATAGGGTGCATAGGCTAAGTTGGATAGGTAAGTGGTAGAGATAGCAATTTTGTAGGCACATGTTAGGTCATAGAGCCCTAGCCACGAGGGGTTGAGCAATGGTGAGGTGGCCAGGTTATGGGAGGAAGTGGCACATCTCTTGTCCTTGGTGGGATTCTTCCAAGATTTTTTTGATAGGAGTGTACCTATACTAAGGAGTTGGAGGATGAGATAGTGCCACTTAGGGGGCACTTACCAGCCCATTTTTTTGCTATTGGGTCGCACCAGATTCATAGGAGTGGTATAGGATAGTCATCGATGAGGATGGAGGCACTTGGCTATGCATGAAGATCATACAAGGTAGGGGGTAGTATATCTAGGAGCTCTCGGTGAGCTCTAAATGAGGGTGGGGGTGAGAGTTATATTACTAGTCTTGTGTGACCATGGTTTTTGAGACTCTGATGGCTCTTTTGCTTTTGGATCTTGGGAGTGTGAAGTTTGAGGACCCAAATTATTGTAGCCTACGGGAAGTTTGTGGAGTATGAGGTATCTTTTTTCCCCATACATATATAGATATATATGATCTTTTATGTTTATCATCATGTGTTTCCTTATTGCTTTATGATATGTATGCAATGTATGTATTTTATTTATGATATTGTGATGGATGCTTATCATGTATGCATATGTTTTTGTACTATGATATTTTTGATGATATGGATATGTGTGAATGAAAAATGTGATGGATGATTGATTGATTTGTAGGATGAAATATACATAATAATTTGACACACTATGTTAGGACCATAGATTGAATAAGATGTATCGATTATTTTTAAATGTTCTTTTGTGAAAGGTTTGTGGAAATGTAAAATAATGACATGCAAAAAAACAAAATGGATGTTATAGAGTGGCTATGAGGTTTTCATGAGCCTCAAAAATTCTACTTAATTGATCAAAAGTTATATACTAACCATACAAGACTTTTTGACACTGTATGAATCTGCTAGGATGACCCATATACGCAATATCCTTGTGTGTGCAAGTGAGTTCATTTTGTAATAAGCATAAGATTACCCTAGTGCCAAATAGGATTGATGCAACCCATCTATACTAGAGATCACCCAATGAGTATCACAATCCTAGTTTTTCTACATAGTTGGATTAGACCACTAGGTAGTATAGGCTACCATAAGCTAGCTCATCTACATGCAAACATTGGTTTGTACACACACAAGATGCTTATGTGATAGACATATCATCATGTGTAAGGATACCACCATTGCAATGTAGGCTTTATGCCACCTAACCTGTAATGAGGATCACCTTATGGTTTATCAAATGATAATAATTCCAGGGATTCAAGTTCAATACTCCCTTGTTTTCTTTTATTTGATTTGGTATACTTGCTCATACGTAGTGATGAAAATAACTGTTTATTTTATATTTTATTTTCTTTGATCAAGGGATTTGTTTAGTGATGAAAATCACTATTTATTTTTCTTTTGATTTTTGCTTTTTGGTATTTTGCTTATTGATAGTGGTGAAAACCACTATTTATTTTGGGAAATTGGGTAAGGAGGAGCTTTTCCTTTTGTTAATTCTTTGAATTTTTGA
Source organism: Wollemia nobilis (assembly GCA_028583015.1). NCBI lineage: Eukaryota > Viridiplantae > Streptophyta > Pinopsida > Araucariales > Araucariaceae > Wollemia > Wollemia nobilis. Next base: position 11,006,160 of record JAQPPZ010017000.1, on the reverse strand, counting down.
ACCATTCGCACAGGGGGATGACCAAGGTAAAATTTTCTCTTAAGGTAACTTAGACCACTTTGTAGGTTTCATATTTCCTTGTATAAAACTTGGATTTATTAGTGTGACAATGTGTTGGTATTTTGATGTATAGAAGGTATAATCTAAGTAAGACTCTACCTTCCAAAAAATCAGGATAGCTTTCTACAAAATTTGAAAAGAAAACTAGAGATGGTTGAGTGTCCAAAACCCTAAAGACATTATAGAATAAATGAATTATGACTTTGAAAAAAAATATTTTAAATGATGACTAGTGTACAGTCTTGGTGCTAGACATGTATGAGCAACTTTAAAATGCAAAGTGCAATGATGAGTATACCTAATGTAAGTGATTGTATAATGCAGTAGTATGCAATGTGATTTATTGCAATATTTTTGTATTTTTAATATTTTGATGTTTTTTTTGAGTTTTTAACATATATATGTATATGTAGTATTACCAATGGGCTTAGTGGATGCCATCGAGCCTCTTTGGGTGACTAAAGGGCATATAGATACCTTTGGGGCATTTTAGGATGACCTAGATGGTTGTATACCACCTAGGATAATTTTGGGTTGATCTAGATGGTTGTAGACTTCCTAGGAGTTTTTGGATTGACCAAGCAGTGTGTAGATACCCTTAGAGCATTTTTGGGATGACCTAGATGGTCATAGACCACCTAGGAGCATTTTAGGTTGACCTATATGGTCATAGACCACCTATGATGATTTTGGGTTGACCAAGCGATTTATAGATAGCCTTGGAGCATTTTGGGGTGACCTAGATGGTCGTAGACCACCTAGGAGCATTTTGGGTTGACCTAGATGGTCTGTAGATGCCCTTAGAGTCTTTTGGAGTGATATAGAGGGTTGTAGAGCACCTAGGAGCATTTTGGGTTCACCTATATGGTTTTAGACCGCCTAGGAGTATTTTGGATTGACCAAGCAGTTTGTAGATACTCTTGGAGCATTTTTGGGTGACCTAGATGGTTGTAGACTACCTAGGAGCATTTTGGGTTGACCGAGATGGTTGTAGACCACCTAGGAGTATTTTAGGTTGACCAAGTGGTTTTTACATACCCTTGGAGAATTTTTAGGTTATCTAGTTGGTCGTAGACCACCAAGGAGTATTTTGGTTTGACCAAGCAGTTTGTAGATACCCTTGGAGAATTTTGGGGTGACCTAGATGGTCGTAAATCACCTAGGATCAATTTGGGTTGACCTAGATAGTCATAGACTGCCTAGGAGTATTTTAGGGGATCACATCACTCTTAAGCATAGAAAGGTCATAGATATAGAATGTTCAAGGTTTTAGGATACTTTAGTCCTTCAAGGGAGGCTGGGTGATAAGTTTTAGGTCCTATCTAACTAGTGATTATGAAAGGACCTAACTAGTTTACCACAAATTGTCCTATAGATGGAATAGGAAATTATAATTTTTTTGTTTCTCTTTTAGAATGAGGTCACCAACCTAAAATTCTCTAGTATGGATTTTCATATTATAGGCTCTCTTAATTTACTCTTGATAACCGCACAAGTGATCAAGAGCATTGATGTATCATTCATAAAGCAATGTAAGCTGATCTAGGTGAGCCTACCACACAATGTCCTCATCGATGAAATCTTGCATGAATATGCATGGCAATGGTATTTATAGCTCTATAGGAATGAATACCAAGGTGCCATACACTAGTGAAAATAAAGTTTCCCTAGTGGGTTTGAATACGGGTTTGGTAGGCCCATATAATAAGGGGCAATTACATGTGCCAATATTTGTGATTCTCTTTAATTTTTTTATTTAGGACGACAATCATTGTTTTGTTGGATACCTCAGCTTACCCATTTTCTTGAGGATAATAGGGCATCAAAAAGTTGTACTGAATATTATAATTTGCTATTAAAGCACACACATATTTTTTCTTGAAGGGCAACCTATTATCAGAAATTATATTGGATGGAATACCAAAATAACAAATGATATTATGTAATATGAACTTCGTGATGTGGGATCCTATCATAGTGGTAAGGGGAATTTCTTCCATCCATTTTGTAAAATACTTGGTGGTCGTAATGATAAATGTATGATGGACCAATGATGCAGGTGAGATTTTCCCAATTAAATCAAAGCCCTATTGCAAGAATGGCCAAACTAATTGAATCAGTTGTAAGGCCTGAGAAGGTATGTGTGTTAGATTAGCATGGTGTTGAAAATTTATGTACTTATTAATATAAGTGCAAAAATCTCACTCTAAGGTTGGTCAATAATAGCCCATACAAAGAACGCACTTTAAAATGGACATACCACAGAAATGACCACCACATGTACTATCATGTGCTTGGGTGATTGCCCAAACTAACTCTTGATGCTCTAAGAAACGAAGGAGGATACCTTCATAGCTTAAATGATACAAAATATCTCCTAGCAAGACATACTTTACTATTTTTTGTTTAAATGCCCGTTTGGCTGTATGCGACAACCCAAAAGGGATATTACCAAGCTTTAGGTAATCTTTGATTTGAGTAGACCAATCTTTATAGGAGGAATCCTTGATGGCATGAATTACCTGACCCTTATGAATTTCATCTCAAGAAAATTATGATTAGGAAATAACTTTTAAGAATAGAATTTTACTACTATCAAAAGGTGTTTTAGGGAATAAATTCCTCCAAACAACATGGTTCAAGTGATCATGAATTTTAGAGAACCTCTCTTGAGGAGGTTCAATATGAATCATGTGGACTTAAGGCATGACTTGAGTTTTCTCATACTCAACCATAGATTGTGATAGCATTTTTACCTGAATGGTTGTCATGTCATAAATAGGGTTCTACGTGATTAAAGACCCCAAGGGGGCCATTGTATCCGTAAAATGATTAGATGAGTGAAGAAGTGCCTCGATATCATACCATTTGAACTTTATCAAAATTTTATCCATAAGGGATTTATAGGCTTGCAGAACTAGACACTTGCATTAGTAAATCCCTTTGACCTATTTTACAATGAGCAAGGATTTGTTGAAAATGTTGAGCTTGGTTATTTTCATGGCAACAACCATTTGAAGACATATGAGTAAGGCTTTATACTCAACATTGTTATTGGTGCATGGTAAATTTATTTTGAATTATAGGGGTATAGGAGCCCCTTGAGGTGTGAAAAACATGATTCTCATTCCACCCCTTACTCACATTTGGAGCCATCAAAGAATAGAGTCATATCAGATTGTGACTCAAGCTCATCATAATTAGGTGATTCTGATATTTGGAAGACTCCATCATTGGGAAGATCCATGCTAAGAGGTTTATCATCCTTAAGAGGAGCCTATACGATTTGATTGGTGATGACCTGACATTTAATAGATTTTTTTGAATGAATTATAGGTCAAACTCCATCAAAAAATGATCCATTTTATCGTGCGACTATTGTGATAAGTACGACTCATCATGTATCACAATGGATTTTATTTTGATACAATATACATGGTATGAATAAGCATATAATGTCATAACTTATTGGTTTTCAAAACCACCTCTAGAAATAACTTTTCAATGTATGCATACTAACTGACCAAGGCATAACTAAGGAAGTAAGTAGTATGTTCCTTATGCAATTCATTCTTCTAGGCTAACATGATGCCCAATGTAATATCAGTGGCTGAGATATATAAGCAGAATGGCACTCTTGGTCTGGATGGAGCCAATACTAGTGGTAAAGCTATATATTGTTTGATTGCATCAAATATAGGTTGAGACTCATCATCCCAATGGAATGCGACCCCCTTGTGCAATAGTGTACTCATGGATCAACGTTTATCAGATAACTACACTATGAAGTGCTTTATAGATGCGACCTTACCCAGTAAACTTCATAGTTGCTTTATGATAGTTGGGGGAGGCATCTCAAGGATTACCTTGACTTTTTTGGAATCCACTTTTAGGCCTCTTTTAGATATGATTAATCCCAAGAGTTTTTTAGTTGTGACACCTAAGATGCACTTCTTGGGGTTCAATCTCATGTTATGTTCAATAAGGTGATTGAGTACTTTGCTCAAGACATCGATATGCTCTTGATGTAATACTTATTTGGCCAATAATTCATCCATGTAATCTTCTAAAATGTTATACATATAGTCATGGAAGATGTATGTCATGGCACACTAGTAGGTAGCACTGGCATTATTAAGAAAAAAAGGTATGACCTTATAACAAAATGTTCTGCAAGGTGTTGTGAATGCCATTTTGAGTTGGTCTTCTAGATTGATACAAATCTGGTTGTATCCAAAGAAACAATCCATGAGGGATAAAATTTATTGGCCCGTTGTAGCATCTACCAAGGTGTCAATGTTCGGTAATGGGAACTCATCCTTGGGACTCACTTTTTTTAGGTCTCGAAAGTCGGTGCAAATGTGAATCCTCCCATTGGGCTTCTTTATGGGAACCATGTTGGATAGCCATGGTGGATAGTCCATCGATATGATGAAATTGGAATCCAACAACTTTTGTAGCTCATATTTCACCATCAAGGATACTATCAAATGCATTTTTTTTAGCTTTTGCTTTATTGACTTGGCCTTGGGTCAAGTGTTATATTATGCATGACTAGATTCGTGTCTAGTCCCTAGCATACCTTTGTAGGACTATGCAAAAGACTTCTTCTTCTTGGTGAGAAGGGCTATGTAATCATATTGCTTGGTGGGGAAAAAGCTTTCCCCTAACTTGATATATTGAGGATTCTCTAGATCTGAGCTAATATATTTGTTAATCATTGGCTTGATTGACATATGTGACCCCTCCTACAATTTATGGGAATTAGGTATTAGTTGAATCCCATCCACTAGGTTTAGATCATCAATCAAAACTTCAGGTTCAACCTCATTTTGGAAGACATCATGAGTGGGATTTGAAGATAAATGAAATGGATGTAACATTTCAGCATAAGGCCAGTACTTGGAAGGTGATGGGGGAGAACATCCCTAATCAAAGTTAATTATCCCCAAGTTGAGGTGTAGTGGCTTTGATGGATTATTCAAATATCACAAGAGTGTATGAAGGTCTATGGAAATTATGTTAATGGACGGATGATTTCCTCTATGTGGCTGGTGGTGTCTATCAATATCGAGGTGTTGCAAGACTTATGGAGGTGGTTGCAATGGAGGTGGAATGATCTGAGGCAGTCAGTGTGACTATGGGTAAACTTGCTCTTATATTGAAAGAAACTCTCACCATATAGGATCGTGTAAGGGAAACATAAGTAAATAATCCTCATGTTCATCATTTAATGAGACAATATGTGCTACTCAAAATGCAGAATAGAAGAGTCGATGGACACAACTTTATAATCTAACTCATTTTCATATATCCACTGATAGGGGGATCCTTGATATTCTTCCTTACTATCATGGGGAAGGGTATGAAAATTTTTATCTCTCATAAGATCGTTTGACCTCACAAGGTATGTCTTGATCACTCATTGATGTAGGGAAGTGTTGAGTGGTAATTTTTCCCAAGTGCAAAACCACACTCACAGTTAGGATTTCGTTAAAAAAACCTCTCTTGCAATGAAGTATAAATTTCTCCAAGGTTCCTTTTACTTTAATGTGTGCATGTATGCTTACTAGATGAGTGCATGGAATACCTTAGGGCTCTGCAAAAGAATTGTTAACAAGGGGCCTATGCTGGGGTCGCTTTGTTATGTTGTGCTATAACTGTTCATGAAACTTGTGTAGAGGATAACTGTGATTTAGCCCTCACTTGACCATGATGTGGGAATTGAATTCCTTTTATCTTGAGAAGATTTTAATAGATTTTATCTCTCTATATTAAGCAAGTTTTAGTCAATTTTATCCTTTTATTATACTTACTTCTAACATGAAATAAAATATGAAATCCGCTTCAAAATAGTGAATCTAAAAATGATAAGTGAATTTCTTTTAAGTTGCTTCAAAAATGGAAAAATGAAAAATATTGAATAGCCAACCCTGTAGCTATGAGAGTCTTCGATGTGCTTTATTAATAACTATATTTAATGAAATGAGTTTTCATAAAGAGAGCTAGTAGAAGGCTTGAAATATCCAGTAAATCACCTCATTTAAATGAGACTGTAGCTTTCGTGAAATGAATCAACTTATTGCTTTTAATGTAAAATCTTGTGAACTATTGAATAAATTACCCTATGTTTATGAAATTGTAGTTTTCACACAGAGGCAGGTAATTTATACTTTAAGAAAATAGCCTTCTAAAATTTCCTCACACATCATTTTCACTTTATGAAATTGAGATTTTCATCCAATAACTTATAGCTTGAAAATAAAACCTAAACATTGAACTCCACATGCTATTTCAAAATGGTGAAAGCATGTAAGACAAGAACTTGCAAAACTCCCTTTAGTATTAAGAACTTTAAATAACAATAAAATTTTACCTTTGTCTTAAAATAAAATCAAACTTGCTTTAGATATGGAATAAAAAATGAAACCTGCTTCAAGGTGTGAATTTGAAAATGATGGAGGGACTCCTCTTATGTAGCTATGAAAGCCTTTTGATTTGCATTATGGAATAACTGTCTTTAGTGAAATTTGGTTTCCATAAAGAGAGTTAGTTGATTGCTTGAAATGTTCTATAAATCACCTCCTTTCAATGAGACTGTGGTATTCATGAAATGAGTCAATTTACTGCTTTTACTATAAAGGCCTTTAAGATGCCAATAAATTACCCCTTATCATGAAATTAAAATTTTCATGATAGAAATTAATTTATTATTTAGAGAACATAGCCCTTCTTAAAAACAATGCTTCATAAATCATGCCCCTGTAAATGAAATTAAAACTTTCATCCAAGAGGAATAATTCATTTCTTGAAAAACAAATTCGAAATAGCAACTCTTGCACAACTGAAACTGAAATTCCTGCAAAAAATTGTGAACTTTGAAGGATTTTAGAATATGGATTTTCAGTCCAGACAAAAACATTCTTGCTTCAGATAAAACTTTGAAGCTTATTCTTCAAACCTGTGTTTTTATTTTTTTTTGTATTTTATATTTTCTTATTTTATATTTTATTTTATCGAAAGTCATTTTAAAACAAATGAAAAAGATATGGTAAAAGAAGAAAGATAAAAACAAAATAAGATGAAACTAAATTGACATAAAGTTTTGCAATAAGATATTCCACAGACCCTACGTGTTAATATTTTGCAAATAAAACCAACATTGATGGGATCCATGTTTATGCAATCCAGCCTCTAATGAGGTGCTATCTCCTAAGGAAAATCAATATATTAAAATGCTAAACATATTTAACCAAACAAACTTGCATTAAAAATCCGCAGAACTTTAATACATTGCCATGCAATAGATTTTCAGTAAACACACTAAAATGCATAAGATAACTTCTATTAAAGGCATCATATGGAGCATAATCTCATCCAACATAATGATGGAAGAAAACATTTACAAAGACAGCTCTCGCTTTCCATTTGCAACCTATTTTTCTAAAATTTCCAACCCTAAAAGGCCCCCTTATTTATTTCATTTTCAATCATGTATTTAAAAGTTTTTGAATATTTTGGTTCCATTGTATCTATTATCTTTTGAAAAGCCTTCTTGATAATAACATGTGTTATCCACTCCTCTGTAACTGCCGCCTCCTCTTCTCATTGTATTGGAAGCCATCCATTGGTCCACGCGTGGTCTCCACTGCCCATCAGAGCTTTTGTTATAAACTGCAAAACAAAACGAAAGTTAAAAATCATTAAAATCTAAAATCAAAATCCTGCATAGCTATATGAGCTCAACATTAAAGATAATCTTTAAATGAATCAAAACTTACATTCTAAAAATAATAGAACAAAACTTACATTCTAAAAATAATAGAACCAAACTTAAAAAAAAAGATAAACACAACCAAACTAACTTGATTTTTTTTTTAATTATTATTACATATGGGAAATGCATAGTAATAGTAATACTAATATTATATTTTTTATTTTTATTTTTATTTATTTTTTAATTTTATAATATACATGTATATGCATATATATTATAGTTTTTTTTTTTTAGTTTTTTTTGTTTATATATATACCTACCATATATAAGCATTAGTTTCATTTTTATTTTTATTATTATTATTATTATTATCATTATTATTATATATGAAACATATAATAATAATATATTTTTCTTTTTTTATTTTTTATTTTATTTTTTTATTTTAAAGTTTTTTATTAAAACATGGCTTAAGCAAACACTTACATGATTTTGCTTTGGATTAATTTCAAATGTTTTGAATTTAATTTCAAAATAATTAAAGTTAACCCAAGCACTAACACATCTAATCTCCACACTATAAACTCCAAACAACACCCAAAAATATCCAACAAACAGAAAATAAAGAACAGACCAAACAACATGAGGAACCTTTAAACCTTCAAGGGTAGGGGACCTAACAAAATTAGCACTTAAAGCACATGAAGACCCCCAAAATATCAAAACAAAATGTGGGTCCCCAAGACTTGGGGATAGTTGTGGAGAGGCCACAACAAATGGTGACTCTGCTGGGGAATGCTCTTGAGCATTCTAGATGAAAAACCTAGAATCTCTGGTTCTGAAACCTAACCAACAGAAGATCAGAAACAAAATTGTTCGACAATATCCAAAGATGATGGGAACAAACAACTTTAACTGAAAACACATGAACCCTTGCTTTAGCCAAGTGTGTGAAAGTGTTTTCATTTTTTAACATTCTTGAAAACCATCCAGACTCCATCACCTACTTTGCATTAGGCTATAAATATTACTCATAAGAGATGTGCCTTTGCATTGCTCCACAACCAGTCAAGCGTTTATAGCCCCGGTGGAGGTGCCTTACTCATCCAAGTGTCAGATTAAATTTGTATTTGCCTATTTGTAGACATTGCTCCACTTCCAGCCAGACATCTATAGCCCCGGTGGAGATGCCTTAAGCCTTTTTATTAATTTGGCTTCCTCTTTTTTTTTTATAATATATTGCTCTGCAAACTTACCCTGCCACCTGGATTAGAGCTCACGTAAGGTTAAATATTGAGTATATGAAAAAAATTGCCTTAATATGCAAACCAAGTAACTTCCTCTTTCAAGATTCCAAGAATGCACCTTAATATGATGTGTTCATGTGTAGCCTTAGCAAGATGATTCATGGTTCTCAAAATTCACTATCTTAGTCTCCAAAATCTAGGAGCAATTATTGAATAATTCTATTCCATATGATATGCAATTCATCCTTCAAGAGGCCATGATTAGTAGCTATCCCAAAACATAACCACAAATCGAGGGAACAACCCAAAATTCAAAACTTGCAAACCAAAACTTGGAAATAACCCAAAACCTAATCTAACACAAACTTGCCAAGGAAAACCATCACAAAACTCACCAAACCCAAAATTAGAGAAACAAAATTAGAAACCAAAGCACTAACACGAAAACCAAAACTTATATACAATAATATACAAGATGATGCAAAAAAATTGGGCTATCATTTCCCTAGATCCCAAATACGGCTAGTGCAATTTGAAAGACATCTAACATGAAATGCATACCAAGCTTTACAAAAATCCCAGCAAAACAAGATTGGATCAAGCCATGCAACACCTCTCATCTTGCCTCTCTCACATAACCACTTTGATTCAAGTTTATTAGCAATTCCATGTTGGACATTTGATTCATTAAACTTGCAAGTGGGTACATGATTTTCAACAATCTTTTGCTTATTCAATGAGATGCAAATTTCAAACTTAGATTTATTTTCACAAGCATGTAATATTTCCTTCAAATGGGAGGCTATTTCTGAAGATTTTAAAGCAATATCATCATCCATATCTTTAGACCAATCATGCTCACGTAATAATTTACAATTATCTAGGATGTTTACTAAATAAGGATCATTATCATCTTGTATCCTAGCCTCAATTGTTAGTTGTTGATGAACCTGATTTAACAATTCAAGCATGTCTATTTCTCCCTCATATAACAAATCAATCTCATTATTGGTGTTAGAAAAAATTGATTTCAATCCTTCATTCATCTCTAGTGGTATTTCATCATAAATAGCATTTGAATCCAATAAATGATTATAAAAATTTTCACCTGAAGCTTGGATATTTGGACACAAAAGGTTAGATTCTACCTTTTGCATATTTTTATTTACCATCACTTGGTGAGCCATTATGACCTTTTCTTCTTCATAATTATGGGCTTCCTCATCATCATGTATCTCTTTATCTTCATCAATGATCTTGTTTTTAAAAACACCAAAATTAGGCACCCAATCAAAAACATGTCCATTGTTTTCAAACCATAACTCTTGTTGGTTAAGGGATGTGTCAAAAAGGCTATATTCATGACCATTTGCTTGAGACTTTTCAAATAAAGCAATATTTTCATTTGGATCATCGATAATATCAAACCCAAACCATGAGTCCTCTTGATCAACTACTTGAATTATTTTGAGTAAAGCAATATTTTTATCATTTGGAAGCATAGACATCAATTCTAATTCCTTTTTACCTACTAATGGTATTTCTCCAAAATAATCATATGAGTTTAAACCCAACTTTTCACAAGACAAAAATGAAAGGGAAGCCTTTACCTCTTCCTCATCCAAAACAAAGAAATCATAAGAAGCCTTTACCATTTCTTCATTTTCTATTTTAGTAAGGTGTTTAATAGACTCATATTCAAAATGATTGAATCTTGAAACTTTCTCTATTTCAGCAAGTTGCATGCCATACTCTAATTGCATAGGAATTGCAAAATTTTCATGAGATATAACATTTTCAATGTCCTGCATATCAAGTGAAATAGGAATTTCATTAGTAAGAAAATGAGAAACCAATGATTCCTCATACTTTTTCCAATCCTCCTTTGTAAACAATAATTCTAAGCCTTCTATTTATAGCTTGTCATGACTTGGCTCATGTTGGATTTCTTGATCATTGTCATAATTATCTTCTAAAAACAAGTGATGAAATTCTATCATGTCTTCAAATTCATCCATGGATTCCTTTTTAAACTCACTTTCAACTACTTTTGATAACTCAAATACCTCTATGATGGGATCAATAGTTGAATTCAGATTTCTATAGTTATCCCAATCCTCCTTTGTAAACAACAACTCTAAGCCACTCATCTCATCTTCTTGGATGATCTCTAAGGTGGTTGTGACATTTGGATATTCACTTATATCCCCTTGATTTCTTATATTAGACATCATTTGATTCAAGGGTATTAGATTGGATGGTTGGCATGGGTTGGAATCCATAACTCTTGGTTTTCCAAAATGGCTAAGAAATGTTTCCTTTAGTTGAGCCCAAGAAGTAATAGAACTTAAAGGTAAGTGTATATACCACTCAAATGCAACCTCATCCAAAGTGTATGAAAACAACCTACAAGGAACATCTCTATGCATAATTTGAAAGTAACTTAGAATATCCTTGTATCTTTGAATATGTTCCTCAACCGAGACCACCTCATGCTTAAACATGGGTAAACAATCTTCTACACCTTCAGGAATTGGATAAGGAGACATGTTTAAATGGCTATAATAATCACCTATCCAAGATGCAATTCCTACTTGGAGTAAACATTGCCATTAGCGGACCTTGAAGCAAATAACTTCAGTACCAATTTTGTTAGTACAATAAATGTCTTGCAAAGAAGCACAAAATAACTAACAAATATTAAAATATATGCATCAATTAAACCATGGTGTTAAATACCATTCTCCAATTTGCAAAGGTTAGTATCCCTGCAATCATCAATTTAAAATTTTCAAATTAATGAATACGATCAACAAATCCTCATTAGTCAAGATAAATGACTTCAAATAATAGGAACAATATAGAATCTAAATACTAAGAATAACCAAATCAGACCCTCCTTATAGCACCAAAATGTTGAGTGGTAATTTTTCCCAAGTGCAAAACCACACTCACAGTTAGGATTTCGTTAAAAAACCATCTCTTGAAAAGAAGTATAAACTTCTCCAAGGTTCCTTTTACTTTAATGTGTGACCATATGCTTATTAGATGATTGCATGGAATAACTTAGGGCTCTAAAAAATAACTATTAAAAATGGGCCTATGCTGGGGTCGCTTTGTTATGTTGTGCTATAACTATTCATGAAACTTGTGTAGAGGATAACTGTGATTTAGCCCTCACTTGACCATGATGTGGGAATTGAATTCCTTTTATCTTGAGAAGCTTTTAAAAGATTTTATCTCTTTGTATTAAGCAAGTTTTAGTCAATTTTATCCTTTTATTATACTTGCTTCAAACATGAAATAAAAGATGAAATCTGCTTCAGAATAGTGAATCTGAAAATGATAAGTGAATTCCTTTTAAGTTGCTTCGAAAATGGAAAAATGAATAATATTGAATAGCCAACCCTATAGCTATGAGAGCCTTTGATGTGCTTTATTAATAACTATCTTTAATGAAATGAGTTTTCATAAAGAGAGCTAATAGAAGGCTTGAATTATCCAGTAAATCACCTCATTTCAATGAGACTGTAGCTTTCATGAAATGAATCAATTTATTGCTTTTAATGTAAAATCTTGTGAACTGTTGAATAAATTACCCCCTATTTATGAAATTTCAGTTTTCACATAGAGGCGAGTAATTTATACTATAAGAAAATAGCCTTCTAAAATTTCCTCACAAATCATTTCCACTTTATGAAATTGATATTTTCATCCAATAACTTATAGCTTGAAAATAAAACCTAAACCTTGAACTCCACCTACTATATAAAAATGGTGAAAGCATGTAAGACAAGAACTTGCAAAACTCCCTTTAGTATTAAGAAATTTAAATAACAATGAAATTTTGCCTTTGTATTAAAATAAAATCAAACTTGCTTTAGATATGGAATAAAAAAATGAAACCTGCTTCAAGGTGTGAATTTGAAAATGATGGAGGGACTCCTCTTATGTAGCTATGAAAGCCTTTTGGTTTGCATTATGGAATAACTATCTTTAATGAAATATGGTTTCCATAAAGAGAGTTAGTTGATTGCTTGAAATGTTCTATAAATCACCTCCTTTCAATGATTTTATGCTATTCATGAAATGAGTCAATTTAATATATAAAGGCCTTTAAGATGACAATAAATTACCCCTAATTGTGAAATTAAAAATTTCATGATAGAAATTAATTTATTATTTAGAGAACATAGCCCTTCTTAAAAACAATGCTTCATAAATCATGCCCTGTAAATGAAATTAAAACTTTCATCCAAGAGGAATAATTCATTTCTTGAAAACAAAATTTGAAATAACAACTCTTGCACAAATGAAACTGAAATTCCTCCAAAAAATTGTGAACTTTGAAATTTTCAGTCCAGACAAAACGTTTTTGCTTTAGATAAAAATTTGAAGCTTATTCTTCAAACCCGTGTTTCTATTTTTTTTTGTATTTTATATTTTCTGATTTTTTTATTTTTATTTTATTGAAAGTCCTTTTAAAACAAATGAAAAAGATATGGTAAAAAAAGAAATATAAAAACAAAATAAGATGAAACTAAACTCACATAAAGCATTGCAATAAGACATTCCACAGACCCTACATGTTAATCTTATGCAAATGAAACCAGCATTGAGGGGATTTGTGTCTACACAATCCAGCCTCTAATGAGGTGCTATCTCCTAAGGAAAATCAATATATTAAAATTCTAAACAGATTTAACCAAACAAACTTGCATTAAAAATTCGTAGAACTTTAATACATTACCATGCAATAGATTTTTAGTAAACACACTAAAATGTAGAAGATAACTTCTATTAAAGGCATCATATGGAGCATAATCTCATCCAACATAATGATGGAAGAAAACATTTACAAAGACAGGTCCGAATTTCCATTTGCAACCTATTTTTTCAAGATTTCCAACCCTAAAAGCCCCCTATTCATTTCATTTTCAATCATGTATATAAAAGTCTTTGAAGATTTTTGGTTCCCCTTTATCTATTATATTTTGAAATGCCTTCTTGCTAATAACATGCGTTATCCACTCCTCTGGAACTACCGCCTCCTCTGCTCATTGTATTGGGAGCCATCCATTGGTCCAAGCATGGTCTCCATTGCCCATCAAATCTTTTGTTAAATACTGCAAAAAAAAATGAAAGTTAGAAATCATTAAAATCTAAAATCAAAATCCTACATAGCTATATGAGCTCGACATTAAATATAAGATTTAAATGAATCAAAACTTACATTCTAAAAATAATAGAATCAAACTAAAACAAAACAAAACTTGAGAAAGATAAACACAACTATTTTTTTTTTTTAATTTTATAATATACATGTATATGCATATATATTATAGTTTTTTTTTTAGTTTTTTTGTTTATATATACCTACCATATATAAGCATTAGTTTCATTTTTATTTTTATTATTAATTTTTTTTATCATTATTATTATATATGAAACATATAATAATAATAATATATTTTTATTTTTTTATTTTTTATTATTATTTTTTATTTTAAAGCTTTTTGTTAAAACATGGCTTAACCAAAAACTTACATGATTTTGCTTTGGATTAATTTCAAATGTTTTGAATTTAATTTCAAAATAATTAAAGTTAACCCAAGCATTAACACATCTAATCTCCACACTATAAACTCCAAAAAAAACCCAAAAATATCCAACAAATAAAAAATAAAGAACTGACCAAACAACATGAGGAACCTTTAAACCTTCAAGGATAGAGGACCTAACAAAATTAGCCCTTAAAGCACATGAAGACCCCAAAAATCTCAAAACGAAAGGTGGATCCCCAAGACTTGGGGATAGTTGTGGAGAGGCCACAACAAGAAGTAATATCCCAGTGAATAGACATGATTGGGGTTTGTATAGGGATCATGCATAAGCTCATCCCTAAATTTTAGGGTTAAGCACTCTAAATCATGCATGAGGATGACGAGGGGCATAGTCTTGTTGTGTCCTAGACCAGACTTGTCATAAGCAATTTTATACTGCGGTTGGTAAGGAACATGGATGCCTTGCTCATACAAGCCCAACCCATAACCATACCAATTGCAGAGATGAATTTATCTCATGGCGAAGGTAGGATTGGACATGTAGTTAATATCCTCAAAAAATGCCTTTTTGTCCTCTTCCTACTACTGATAGAGATCTATGCCATAGTTGAGACTGCCATGGATGAAATTCATTTGATTTAGAGGAGGTTGAGAGGTATGATAGTACCTATGTGAAGATGAGGTCAACCCATATCTTGCACTGAATTGATGGTAGGAGTAGATGTGATGTTACTAACTAGGTATTCTCCTAGACTGGTGTTGTCTAGATGCACTATGACTTGTTACGGTGAAGATGGAGGGGACATAAGTGAGGCTTAAATTGATTCAATGTTTACCTCACAAGGTGGTTCCTCATCTGCTGGGCTAGGAATCTTGCCTGTGGAGATGGTGGAGATGGTGGATATGGTTGGAGGGGTATCATCAATATGCCTTTTCTCCATGTTCCTCTATGAAGGATTCAATGATGATGAAGTTATATCTAGGGGTGCCAATAATGAATATGGTTATGGACTGATGAGAGGTGATGGTGAGGGATTCAGACCTTGGTTGGATGTATTAGATTTAAAATCTAGATGGGTTGACGGTAAGGTCGACTTGAGGATTTGTTGCACCAATTTGTAGTACTTGAAGGGATCAAGGTTTGCAAAGATGACATGGACTTACTCTTCATAGGTGTACTTCAGACACTAGTAAGCAATGGAAGGTACACACTTCATGTCCCTAATCCAAGGCCTATCTAGTAAGATATTGTATGCCATCTCACCCTCCAATATGTATCACAGTGTTGGTATGGTATTTTGTCCTACCTTAATAGGTAATACTATCATACCATTTGTTGAGCATATAACATCATTAAATGCTTGAAGGGTATAAGTATATGCAAAAATATATGATACCAGGAGTTTAAGATGTTTAAAATATGATGTAGTGATGATGTTTCTCAAAGAGCTAGTATCGATCAAGAATCTCTTATAGGGTGTTCCATTTACACATGCGATGATGTGCAAGGGGGAATCCACCATATCATTTGGAATTGGATTGAGCTCATCCTACTGAAATGTGATCACTAGTTTCATACATTATCAAATATGTCCCATAAAATTTTTGAAGGAGTTACACTCCTGGGGTTGTAGCTCGATTGCCTTGAGGATCTCCATTAAATCTTCTTGATAAGGTGGATATTGCTGAATGAGCTCATAGATGGAGATTTAGGTAGATGCTATTCTTAGGATCTGAGTGAAATTGCTCTTTATTGTAACCGCAAGTCAATGTAGAAGGCTCAACACTAGAGGTGGCAAATGCTATGACGTTGAAGGAATATTTCTTAAAGCCAAAGGTTGTGTGATTAAACTTGGGTATCATTTGTTTCTCGTCACAATACAGATCATATCAAAAAAACCTTTCTTAGGGGTTCTATGATGGAAATAATTCACTTGAGGTATTAGATTTACCTATTATGTTGGCCATTTTGAGTCCATAAAGTTATCATCTATATCAAGGCATGAGGTTGTCATTGATGCCAAGGAGTGAATCACCATTAATTCTAAAAGGTCAAAAGGAGCAATGCACAAAGTTGATGGCAAAAGAGCTTCATAATATTCATTTTTTATATTATAGGAAGCATAAGTAAAAGGTTTTTATTAGAACCATGGATTGGTCAAAAAGTTTTATTAAAAACCATGGTAAAATAAAATGTTTTCATTAAAACCATGTTCAGACGAAATAAAAGGTTTTCATAAAAACCCAAGGAGGTTTTTTATTCCAAATCAAAAAATCCAAGGAAGGTTTAAATATTTAATTTATAATTATTTAAATTCAAATTGAATTTAAATTTTATAAATAAATATTTATTTATTTGAAATAGCAAGACCCCAAGGCTATTCTACCTGTTGGCAATTTTGGGTACTTTGGGTACATTGCCTTTGCTCAAGAATATAAGTTGTCATTGATGTCAAGAAGCTTTTGAAGGAATTTGATTTGATGTCAAATAATTTATTTTGATGAAGGTTACGACATAAAAAATTTAAAGGTCTTTTGCAAACCCCAAGCTAACAGGTTTGAGAGAAAGAGCTCACAAAGAAAAGTGTTGCGATTTCATGACAATTTGCAAGAGGATTTGTACGGACGAAAAAGTGTCACGATTTTGCGACAGGTTCGAGAGAAAGAGCTCACAGAGAAAAAGTGTCACGATATCGCGACATGTCGGGTTTTCATGACCCAAAGAAAAGAAAAGAACTAAGGAGAAAAAGTGTCACGATATTGCAACATGTCGGGTTTTCATGACCCGAAGAACAGAAAAGAGCTAAGGAGGAAAAGTGTTGCGATGTCACGACATGTCGCATTTTCACGACTTAAGTAGGAGAGAGAAAACAAGTTAGAAAAGTGTTATCGCGACATGTCACGATTTCGCGATGGGTTACAAGGAAAGCGTACAGAAGCTGAAAGTGTCAATTTTATGACAGGTTGCAAAGAATGCGTACGGATGTAGAAAGTGTCACGATTTTGCAACAGGAAGAAAATAAATCAGACGAAAGTAGAAGTGTCGCAATTTCACGACAAAAACTGAAAGTAGGTCTTCTAGAGGAGATGTGTCGTGATTTCACGACAAAAGCAGAGATGAAGGCTATGAAGACAGAAGTGTCGTGATATCGTGACAGAAGTGAAGATGAAGTCTGTAGAGGTAGAAGTGTCATGATTTCATGAAGAAAGCAGAAAGGATGTCGACAAAGGGAGCAGTGTCGTGATATTGTGACAAAAGAAAAGTTGATGTTGACAAAGATAGAAGTGTTGCGATATCACGACAAGAGCTTAGTTGAAGTCGACAAAGGCTGAAGTGTCGCGATATCATGACAAAAGCCAAAATAAAGTGTATGGTTGCAAAGGTGTCACGATATCGCAACATGTTGTAGTTTCATGGCAAAAGCTACAGAAGAGTTACAGAGGCAGTTGAAGCCGAAAAAGTTAAATGTGAGCCAACGAAGTTTAGGGTTGTGCAGTCGACTAAAGATTAGGGTTACAGTCGACTAAGATTAAGGTTTTGATCTTGAAAGTGTTATTATAAAAGGCAAGATATTTTGAAGAGTTGGAGGTGTTGTTAGTTATGACATTCATAGATAGAGCGCAAAGTGAGAAGTTCGATCACCAAGAGCAGAATGCAAAATTTTATCGAAGTGTGTAGAGTGAGCAAAGAATAGTGGTGAATTGTTCTAAGTGCTGCTATGATTGCACAGAGAGTGCAAAGGTTGAATTTCAACCAAGTGTGGCTATGAGTGTGCAAAAATAGCATAGGGCATAGAGAGCACCAAGGGCAAATATGAACATGGACTGCTGTTGTATGAGGACAAAAGTACACTGGTTCTTTGAGAAGAACCTAAGGACATATTTGGAAAGTCTTTGAGAAGGCTTGTGTGCAGAGAATTTATTTGTTCAAGTGTTGGACAGATATAATAGACAGAGGAAGACTTGTATTAGACCGACTGACTATGTTTGGTACAAGTTGCTGAGCTACTATGGACATGATCATAGAAGGAAGAGGTCTCTTAGGTTAAGCATTAAGGACAGGAGGTCTTCAGTGGAAAGGAGTTCCACGTGCTGGCAAGAGGTAGAGGCAGTTGATCTTCTGAAGGATCATTTCTAGAGTAGAGGGGAAGGTATCTCCTTTGAGCAGAGGCTCATAAAATTAGAGCAGAGGGGAAGGTATCTCCTTTGAGCAGAGGATCATAAATTCTGATTGGGGGAAGGTATCTCCTTTGGGCCGAGGCTCATAAACATTGTAATTGGGAAGGATTCCCAAAGAAATTTGAGATAACTTTTAGAGAAAAGTTTTGTGGATGTAGCCCAACCATTCTGGGTGAACCACGTTAAAATTGGTGTCACTTTGTGGATGATATTAAGCATTGTTTTGATATTGCTTTGGGTATATTGTTTTACTATTTTGAAGCATAAAGAAAAAAGTAAAAAGAGGTATTATACTGTTCACCCCCACCTCTCAGTATAATCTTGTGTTCTTAAATTGGTATTAGAGCAAGTGCCTTCAGAAAGTTTAACAGCTTGAAGGAAAAGCTAGTAAAGAACACAATGGATTATTCAAGTAGCAATGCAAAACCTATTCTTGATGGGTTAGATTTTGGTCTTTGGAGTGCAAGGATGATGGTTCGTCTAATGGCACTTGGGAATGAGGTTTTGGATGTGATTGAAGATGAGTACACTATTCTTGAACATTGTCTTAATACTAAAGAAGAAAGGCTCCTACATCACAACAATTCAAAAGCAATGAATGCAATCCTAAAAGTCTTACAGAAAGCAGATCTCACCAAAGTGATTCACTGCAAGATAGCTAGTGAAATGTGGAAACAGTTGAAGGTGGTTCATACAGGTGATACAAATGTCAGAAAGGCCAAGTTGAGACACTTCAAAGGTATGTTTGAACAACTCCAGATGAATGATGATGAAAATATTAGTGACTACATGCTTCGTATGGATGAGGTTGTTAACTCCATAAAAGACTTAGGTCTTGAGCTTGCTGAAAATGATGTTTGTGATAAGATTTTAAGATTTCTTCCTAATATATTTAGTGAAAATATTTCTACTATTGAGGAAGCTAAAGATTTGGATAAGTTGAAAAAGGATGAGCTCCATAGTATAATTGTAGCATTTGATTTGAGAACTCAAGTGAAGGTTGATGTCAAGAAAGAGGCAACTTTCAAGGCTACCAAGAAATCCAAGGGTAAACAGCTTCAAGAGAGTGATGAGTCTTCTAGTGATGAAGAGGCATATTACAGCAAGAAAGGCAAGTTCTCTAGAAAGCACAAAAGCATGAAAAATATAAGATTTTTCAATTGTGGAAAGTTTTGTCATTATGCTACTGACTGTACTGTTCCCAAGAATGAAAGTGATGAAGATAAACAAGATTCTATGAGCAAGGTTTCTGAAAAGCATAAGCATCACAGAAAGAACAAATATAAGCACAATAATCAAGGAAAGAGGTATTCTCACAAGCACAAGAAGAGTTTCTATCTAGACAAAGCAATTAAGTGTTCTAGTAGTGATAGTGAAAGTTCTTCAAGTGATAATGAAAATGAGATGTTGTTCATATCAAAAAAAGAGGAAGAACCGAAACATAGATTCATTATCATGAAATGTCTTAGATGTGGAAATTTTGGTCACCTTGAGGATGATTGCACAAATAATGATTTGGTTTCTAGTATGTATGAGGATGCTTCAAAAAACTATAAGGAAGATGCTTGTATGGTTTTTGAAAAAGGTAGCACCTCTAGTGATAAGAAATCTGAAAAAGGCTTTGATGATTCAGAAAGCAAACAAATAAACGATCTTGAAAGTGAACTTATTAATGCTCTTAGTGCTTTGAAAAATGAAAGAAAGAAGAATGCTAGACTCAAGGATAAGTTAGATGAATGTTGTATGGAGAGAGATGATCTTATAGAAAGTCTTGATTTCTCTATAGCTAAGACACAATAACTCAAGGATGAGTTAGAGTCTAAGGTTCTTGAGTATAGTGAGTTAGAATAGAAAATGGCTTCTTTGAAAGAGGAAACTAAAGAGTACAAGGATAAGCTTTACAGGTTTCAAGATAGCTCCAAAAAGGTTAAGTCACTCATAAAAGGTCAAAGAAAGACAACAGATAAAACAGGCCTTGGTTTTGTTAAGCCACACAAGGAACAAGTTGGAGAGTCTAGTAAGAGACTCCAAAAGGAAGAGAGTTCTGATGAGGAAAGTATTTCAGATCATGAGTCCTTGAATGATAGATGCGTAGAAATAGAAAACAAAATTCAAAATGAGAAGATTTTTTTAGGACCCAAGAGGTCAAATAAAGGAAAATTTCAAGGCAGATGTTTTGTTTGTCATGCGTTTGGTCACATGGCTTCACATTGCATGGCTCAAGTGAAGAAGGTAAACGACAATTTTAGAAGTGCTAGTTTCTGTCAAGGGTATTGCTACTCTTGTCAATATTTTGGGCACAAGGCAGTCTATTGCAAGGTAAATAATAGGAATAGGTTTGATCAGAACAGGTTTGGCCAGAACAGGTTTGGCCAGAATAGGTGGATTCAAATATCAGGTTTACCTCAAAGAAACAACATCATTAAGTGTTTCAAATGCAACAATGAAGGTCACATAATTAGATAGTGTAGAGTTGAAATTCTAGATTATAGGTTTAGGAATAGTGGCATGATCAGGTCCAAGGATCAAGGCATGGACAAGAATAGGGATGAGAACAAGAACAAGAATAGTGACAAGAACAGGAATATGGACAAAGAGTTCAAGAGAAGGCCCGACAAGGAAGTTATAGACATTGATGATGATCAGTGCCTAATGGGAGTTTTACTCCCACCCCAGAATTAATCACCTCATAAGGAGGTGGGGGAGGGACTAAGCTAAGAGGCTCATTCTTAGTCCCGAGCCTCAAAGGTGGCCCTTTGCCATTGATGACAAAGGGGGAGAGATATGAGTAAGGGGGAGAGCTTCAAGTAAAAAGGAAAGCTTCAAGTCAGGGGAAGCAAAATTTCAAATTAAGTTGATCAGTTGTTAGCACAGTTGGTTTCAATTTTGGCTCTTGAGAAGTGTTTTCAGTAAAGGTTTGCAATCAATGAAAAAGGGGGAGATTGTTGGAAATTTTGGGTACTTTGGGTACATTGGCTTTGCTCAAGTATATAAGTTTTAATTGATGTCAAGAAGCTTTTGAAGGAATTTGATTTGATGTCAAATAATTTATTTTGATGAAGGTTATGGCATAACAGTTTCAAAGGTCTTTTGCAAACCCCAAGCTGACAGGTTCGAGAGAAAGAGCTCGCAAAGAAAAGTGTCACGATTTTGTGAAAATATGCAAGAGCATTTGTACTAATGAAAAAGTGTCATGATTTCATGACAGGTTCGAGAGAAAGAGCTTGCAAAGAAAAAGTGTCGTGATATCGCAACATGTCGGGTTTTCGTGACCCGAAGAAAAGAAAAGCGCTAAGGAGAAAAACTGTCACGATATCGCGACATGTCGGGTTTTCATGACCCAAAGAATAGAAAAGAGTTAAGGAGGAAAAGTGTCGCGATATCGCGACATGTCACATTTTCGTGACATGTCGCATTTTCACGACTTATGTAGGAGAGAGAAAACAAGTTAGAAAAGTGTCACAATATCGCGACATGTCGTGATTTCATGATGGGTTACAAGGAAAGCATACAAAAGCTGAAAGAATCACAATTTCATGACAGGTTGCAAAGAATGCGTATGGATGCAGAAAATGTCACGATTTCATGACAAATAGAAAATAAAGTAGATGAAAATAGAAGTGTCACAATTTCATGACAGAAACTGAAAGTAGGTCTTCTATAGGAGAAGTGTCACGATTTCATGACAAAATCAGAGAGGAAGGTTATGAAGACAGAAGTGTCGTGATATCATGACAAAAGTGAAGATGAAGTCTACAGAGGCAGAAGTGTCATGATTTCATGACAAAAGCAGAAAGGAGGTCGACGAAGGGAGAAGTGTCGTGATATCACGACAAAAGCAAATTTGATGCTAACAAAGACAGAAGTGTCATGATATCACAACAAGAGCTTAGTTGAAGTCGACAAAGGCTGAAGTGTCGTGATATCATGACAAAAGCTAAAATAAAGTGTACGGTTGCAAAAGTGTTGCGATATCGTGACATGTTGTAGTTTCATGGCAAAAGCTATAGAAGAGTTACATAGGTAGTAGAAGCCGACAAAGTTAAATGTGAGCCGACGAAGTTTAGGGTTGTGGAGCTAACTAAAGATCAGGGTTACAGCCAACTAAGATTAAGGTTTTGATCTTGAAAATGTTATTATAAAAGCTAGGCTATTTTGAAGAGTTGGAGGTGTTGTTAGTTGCAATGTTCGTAGATAGAACACAGAGTGAGAAGTTCGATCATTGAGAGCAGAGTGCAAAATTCGATTGAAGTGTGTAGAGTGAGCGAAGAATCATGGTGAATTGTTCTAAGTGTCACTGTGATTGTGCAGAGAGTGCAAAGGTTGAATTTTGACCAAGTGCGACTATGAGTGTGCAGAAAGAGCAGAGGGCATAAAGAGCACAAAGGGCAAAGACGAACGCGGAGTGCTATTGTATGAGGACAAAGGTGCACTGGTTCTTTGAGAAGAACCTGAGGATATATTTGGCAAGTCTTTGAGAAGGCTTGTGTGTAGAGGATTTATTTGTTCAAGTGTTGGACAGATCTAACAAATAGAGGAAGACTTGTACTAGACCGACTAACTGTGTTTGGTACAGGTTGTTGAGCTACTATGGACGTGATAATAGAAGGCAGAGGTCTCTTAGGCTAAGCATTGAGGATAGGAGGTCTTCGATGGAAAGGAGTTCCACGTGCTAGAAAAAGGTAGAGGCAATTTATCTTTTGAAGGATCATTTCCAGAGCAGAGGGGAAGGTATCTCCTTTGAGTAGAGGCTCATAAATCCAGAGCAGAGGGGAAGGTATCTCCTTTGAGCAGAGGATCATAAATTCTGATTGGGGGAAGGTATCTCCTTTGGTCCAAGGCTCATACACATTGTAATTAGGAAGGATTCCCAAAGAAATTTGAGATAACTTTTAGAGAAAAGTTTTGTGGATGTAGCCTAGTCATTCTAGGTGAACCACGTTAAAATTGGTGTCACTTTGTGGATGATATTATGCATTGTTTTGATATTGCTTTGGGTATATTGATTTACTGTTTTGAAGTATAAAGGAAAAAGTAAAAAGAGTTATTATACTGTTCACCCCCCTCTCAGTATAAGCTTGTGTTCTTCAATTGGTATCAGAGCAGGTGCCTTTAGAAAGTTTAACAGCTTGAAGGAAAATCTATTAAATAACACAATGGATCATTCAAGTAGCAATGCAACACCTATTCTTGATGGGTCATATTTTGGTCTTTGGAGTGCAAGGATGAAGGTTCATATAATGGCACTTGGGAATGAGGTTTGGGAAGTGATTGAATATGAGTACACTATTCTTGAACATGGTCCTAATACTAAAGAAGAAAGGCTCCTACATCACAACAATTCAAAAGCAATGAATGCAATCCTGAAAGGCTTACAGAAAGCAGATCTCACCAAAGTGATTCACTGCAAGATAGCTAGTGAAATGTGGAAATAGTTGAATGTGGTTCATATAGGTGATACAAATGTCAGAAAGGCCAAGTTGAGACACTTCAAAGGTATGTTTGAACAACTCCAGATGAATGATGATGAAAATATTAGTGACTACATTCTTTGTATGGATGAGGTTGTTAACTCCATGAAAGACTTAGGTCTTGAGCTTGCTGAAAATGATGTTTGTGATAAGATTTTAAGATATTTTCCTAATAGATTTAGTGAAAATATTTCTACTATTGAGGAAGCTAAATATTTGGATAAGTTGAAAAAGGATGAGCTCCATAGTATACTTGCAGCATTTGAGTTGAGAACTCAAGTGAAGGTTGATGTCAAGAAAAAGGCAGCTTTCAAGGATACCATGAAATCCAAGGGTAAACAGCTTCAAGAGAGTGATGAGTCTTCTAGTGATGAAGAGGCATATTACAGCAAGAAAGGCAAGTTCTCTAGACAGTACAAAAGCATGAAAAATATAATATGTTTCAATTATGGAAATTTTGGTCATTATGCTACTGAATGTATTGTTCCCAAGAATGAAAGTGATGAAGATAAATAGGATTCTATGAGCAAGGTTTTTGAAAAGCATAAGCATCACAGAAAGAACAAAGATGAGCACAACAATCAAGGAAAGAGGTATTCTCACAAGCACAAGAAGAGTTTCTATCTAGACAAAGCAAGTAAGTGTTCTAGTAGTGATAGTGAAAGTTCTTCAAGTGATAATGAAAATGAGATGTTCATATCAGAAAAAGAGGAAGAACCAAAACATAGATTCATTATCATGAAATGTCTTAGATGTGGAAATTTTGGTCACCTTGAGGATGATTGCACAAATAATGATTTGGTTTCTAGTATGTATGAGGTTGCTTCAGAAAACTATAAGGAAGATGCTTGTATGGTTTTTGAAAAAGGTAGCACCTGTAGTGATAAGAAATATGAAAAAGGCTTTGATGATTCAGAAAGAAAACAAATAAAGGATCTTGAAAGTGAACTTATTAAATCTCTTAGTGCTTTGAAAAAGAAAATTAAGAAGAATGCCAGAATCAAGGATAAGTTAGATGAATGTTTTATGGAGAGAGATGATCTTATAGAAAGTCTTGATTTCTCTATAGCTAAGACACAAGAACTCAAGGATGAGTTAGAGTCTAAGGTTCTTGAGTATAGTGAGTTAGAACAGAAAATGGCTTCTTTGAAAGAGGAAACTAAAGAGTATAAGGATAAGGATTACAGGTTTCAAGATAGCTCCAAAAAGGTTAAGTCACTCATCAAAGGTCAAAGAAATACAACAAATAAAATAGGCCTTGGTTTTGTTAAGCCACACAAGGAACAAGTTGTAGAGTCTAGTAAGAGACTCTAAAAGGAAGAGAGTTCTGATGAGGAAAGTATTTCAGATCATGAGTCCTTGAATGATAGATGCATAGAAATAGAAAATAGAATTCAGAATGAGAAGAAAAAGTTTTCAGGACCCAAGAGGTCAAATAAAAAAAAATTTCAAGGCAGATGTTTTGCTTGTCATAAGTTTTGTCACATGGCTTCACATTGCATGACTCAAGTGAAGAAGGTAAACGACAATTTTAGAAGTGCTAGTTTCTGTCAAGGGTATTGCTACTCTTGTCAACATTTTGGACACAAGGTAGTCTATTGCAAGGTAAATAACAAGAACAGGTTTGATCAAAACAGGTTTGGTTAGAACAGGTTTGGTCAGAACAGGTTTGGCTAGAACAGGTTTGGTCATAACAGGTGGATTCAAAGAACAAGTTTACCTCAGAGAAAATATTGCAAAGAAAAGTGTCATGATTTCATGACAATTTGCAAGAGGATTTGTACAGACAAAAAAGTGTCACGATTTTACGATAGGTTCGAGAGAAAGAGCTAATAGAGAAAAAGTGTCACGATATTACGACATGTCAGATTTTCGTGACTCGAAGAAAAGAAAAGCGCTAAGGAGAAAAAGTGTCGTGATATCACGACATGTCGGGTTTTCATGACCCGAAGAACATAAAAGAGCTAAGGAGGAAAAGTTTCACGATATTGCGACATGTCGCATTTTTGTGACTTAAGCAAGAGAGAGAAAACAAGTTAGAAAAGTGTCGCGATATCGTGACATGTCACGATTTCATGACAGGTTACAAGGAAAGTGTACAAAAGCTGAAAGCATCACGATTTTGTGACGGGTTGCAAAGAATGCGTACAAATGCAGAAAGTGTCATGATTTCATGATAGGTAGAAAAGAAAGCAGACAGAAGCAGAAGTGTCATAATTTCACGATAGAAACTGAAAGCAGGTCTTCTATAGGAGAAGTGTCATGATTTCATGACAAAAGCAGAGAGGAAGGCTATGAAGACAGAAGTGTCGCGATATTGTGATAGAAGTGAAGATGAAGTCTGCAGAGGCAAAAGTGTCATGATTTTGTGACAAAAAAAGAAAGGAGGTCGACGAAGGGAGAAGTGTCGCGATATCGCGACAAAAGCAAAGTTGATGCTGACAAAGACAGAAGTGTCGTGATATCGCAACAAGATCTTAGTTGAAGTCGACAAAGGCTGAAGTGTCACAATATCATGACAAAAGCCAAAAGAAAGTGTACGGTTGCAAAGGTGTCATGATATCGTGACATGTTGTAGTTTCACGACAAAAGCTACAGAAGAGTTACAGAGGCAGTTGAAGCCAACAAAGTTAAATGTGAGCTGATGAAGTTTAGGGTTGTGCAGCCAACTAAAGATCAGGGTTATAGCCGACTAAGATTAAGGTTTTGATCTTAAAAGTGTTATTATAAAAGGCAAGATATTTTGAAGAGTTGGAGGTGTTGTTAGTTGCGATGTTCGTAGATAGAGCGCAAAGTGAGAAGTTTGATCATCGAGAGCAGAGTGCAAAATTTGATCAAAGTGTGCAAAGAGATCAAAGAATCATGGTGAATTATTCTAAGTGCCGCTATGATTGTGCAGAGAGTGCAAAGGTTGAAGTTTGACCAAGTGCGGTTGTGAGTGTGTAGGAAGAGCAGAGGGCATAGAGAGCACAAAGGGAAAATACGAACACGAAGTTTTGATGTATGAGGATAGAAGTGCACTGGTTCTTTGAGAAGAACCTGAGGATAGATTTGGCAAGTCTTTGAGAAGGTTTTTGTGTAGAGGATTGATTTGTTCAAGTGTTGGACAGATCTGACAAACAGAGGAAGAATTGTACTAGACTGACTGACTGTGTTTGGTATAGGTTGATGAGCTGCTATGGACATGATCATAGAAGGCAGAGGTCTCTTAGGCTAAGCATTGAGGATAGGAGGTCTTCGATGGAAAGGGGTTCCATGTGCTGGAAAGAGGTAGAGACAGTTGATCTTCTAAGGGATCATTTCCAGAGCAGATGGGAAGGTATCTCCTTTGATCAGAGGCTCATAAATCCAGAGTAGAGGGGAAGATATCTCCTTTGAGTAGAGGCTCATAAATTTTGATTGGGGGAAGGTATCTCCTTTGGGTCAAGCCTCATAAACATTGTAATTGGGAAGGATTCCAAAAGAAATTTGAGATAACTTTTAGGTAAAAGTTTTATGGACGTAGCCCAGCCATTCTGGGTGAACCACGTTAAAATTGGTTTCACTTTGTGGATGATATTGTGCATTGTTTTGATATTGCTTTGGGTATATTGCTTTACTATTTTGAAGTATAAAGGAAAAAGTAAAAAGAGGTCTTATACTGTTCACCCCCCCCTCTCAGTATAAGCTTGTGTTCTTCACCACCGACATGCAAGTTGAAGACCTTTTCACCGACGTGTTGAGAAAAATATAAAAAGCAATATATATATTGCTTTGCTAAGGCAAAAACAATGTGAAATTCAAATTGGAAAAACATGTGGTATTTCATGGAAGAAAGAGAAGAGTATTCATGTACTACATCAAACCTAATTTTTTAGGGAGGTTTAAGAAGTCAAAAGGCCTAAATTCTAGCACCATCTGGTGGCTAGCATAGGTGGCATTTTCTTGGTGTTTATGGCAAGGCGGTGTCAAGTTCGAAACCTGGTGGGAGCAAGTTGAGGGAAGCATTTTCGTATTTTGGTTTTTGGCTATAGCAGAAGGTATTTGAGGCACGTGGTAATTTTAGCTCCCACGTGAGCACTTAGCTAACATAGTAGCCAAGGTAGTGGCTATAGCACTTGGGAAGGCAACATCATGGATTCAAAACCCACTAACGGTAAAGGTACAATTTTTTTATTTAAATTTTATTTGCCCGAAGGTTGTTGTGAGTAAATTTGGAGGTATAACGCGGTAATTAATTTGGATTATTTACCTATATGTTAAAGTGATTTTTGGGCATGGTAAAAAAAAAAATTGATAAAATAAAAACTAGGGTAATTAATTTTTACCTTAGAAGAATAAATTGCATTATTTTATAAATTATTTTATTTGATAAGTGCAATTTAAGAAAGGATTTATAAGTAGAAATTATGTTATATTTTATCAGAGGGTTTTTGATGAAAATTATGATGTTGAAATTTATCATTGAGATGGAGCAATAAGGTATGTTTGGGATTTAATTTATCTTTGCGTTTTAGGTAAATTGTGAAAGTGTTAGGATGATAATTATTGCCATGTAACCCTTTGTATTTGGCAAAGAAAGTTGTGATAATTGATCTAGGATTTTGAAGATCATTCTAAATCAGAGAAAAAGTTTTGGGCATATTCTTCCTTGATTGAGTTGATTGGTTGGTTTTATGTAAAACATCTTTGGAGTGAAAAGGATATAATTAGGTTTCCTTATTGAGTTGTTGAGCTATATGTGAATACTGTTGAGTGTGTTTTGAATTAATGCTTCAATATTTTCTATAATAAATAGGTGTTGATAAAACCTTATTTGATAAGCATTGTTGTTGAAGTGATTGATTGAGTGAATAAATTGAACTAGGATTTGGAAATAACATGAGTATCATTGCTATGTGAGATTGGTTGATAAGCATTGTTGGAAATATTTTTAGTGAGTGTTCATATGCTTGGGCTATGGTTTGTGAGCAAGGATTATTTCATTGAGTGATTGGTTGAGTAGAGTTGGTTTATCCTAGTCAAGTGGATGTGTGAAGTGATAGCTCAAGTTATATGAAACAAATTATTCTATATTCTGAATTGATTTGAGAAAGTTGTTGAGTATTTATGAGTGTGAAACATATTGAGTCTCTAAAAATTCTCTATATGTTTCTGTGATAAAAAAAAGATTGGAAGTGATTGAGTATTGAGGTGAATGTGAAGCATATTGAGTCTCTAACAATTTTCTATATGTTTTTAAAATAGTGATTGAAATTAATTGAGCATTGTGATGAATGTGAAGCATATTGAGTCTCTACTAATTATTTTTATGTTTCTATGATATTGGACAAGTTCTAGTGTGGACTTGTTGAACATATTTGAGGTAAGTCTTTGAGAAGACTTGTGGACAGATTTGTGTGAGCTTTTGTGGAAGCTTACAATATAGATTGAGAGTAGATTTGGATAAGTTCTAGAGAAGAATTGTGGAAATATTAGTGTGAGCTTATGTGGAATATTACAAGGTATATTTGAGACAATTATTTGAGAAGACTTAAGATCAGAGTTGAATGATTGATTTGTTCAAACCTTGAGTTAAGGTTTTGGGTAGATCCAGCAGAGTTGATTTGAGATTAGATCAAGCTTTGTGTTAAGACTTGAAGACAAAGGATAGATTTTTTCTAGACTAAAGGACTATGTTTAGTGCAGACTAGAGAACAAAGGTTGAGGATAGATTTGTGCTAGACCAAAGGACTATTTTTA
This sequence comes from Wollemia nobilis, assembly GCA_028583015.1. NCBI lineage: Eukaryota > Viridiplantae > Streptophyta > Pinopsida > Araucariales > Araucariaceae > Wollemia > Wollemia nobilis. The sequence goes on along the minus strand of JAQPPZ010017000.1, from coordinate 10,976,201 downwards.
GTACATATTAGAGGACAAAGTTTGGTACAGATTTGAGGATAGGTTTGTACCAGACCAGAGATATAGATTGAGCAGATTTGTGCTAGTATAAATTTATGATAGAGCTTTAAATATGACAGAGTATAGAGGATGACAACCTCTAGTGAATAGAGATCCATTAGCTAGGGAAATGAGTATAGGTGTCTTTAGTGGATAAAGATCCATTATCTAGAGTAGTGGGGGCAATAATTCTTCTAGAAGATAACCAGTCAGAGCTAAGGAGAAAGGAGTTCTCTTGTGGATAGAGATACAAAAAATTGATTAGGGTATTGGTGTCTCCTTTGGATAGATATCCATAAACATTGTAATAGGGAAAGGATTCCCAAGAGATTGGTTGAAAAAATTTAGTGAAATATTTTCTCCGTGGAGTAGCCCACATTGGGTGAACCTTGTTAATTTGGTGTCTCTATTATGTGTGGTGTTTTGTGCATTTATTTGGTTACTATTTTTGATACTGCTATCTTTACATTGCATGATATTGATTGAAAAATAAAAGTAAAAATTTGTCTTATATTATTCACCCACCTCTCAATATAAACTTGTGTTCTTCAATTGGTATCAGAGCGAGTTTCTTTGGAAGAGTTTAACAACTTGAAGAAAAAGCTTTCAAAAACATAATGGATTCTAAGAATGTGCCCTCAGATAATTCAACACCAATATTTAATGGAAGTGATTATATATATTGGATTATGAAAATAAAGGTTCACTTGATGGCACTTGGCAATGAAATTTGGGAAGCTATTAAAAATGGACACATACCACCAGTTGATCCACCTATAGATAAGGAAGGTAATATTCTACAACATTATAATTCAAAAGCAATGAATGCACTTTTTAGAGGTTTGCATGGATCAAAATCAATAAAATTTATGCATTGTAAAGATGCAAAAGAAATTTGGGATAAGTTGGAAAGCATATATAAAGGAGATAACAGTGTCAAAAATGCAAAGATACAAAATATCAAAGGACAATTTGAAGAATTAAGAATGAATAATGAGGAAGACATTAGTTCTTACCTACTTTGGGTAGATGAGGTTGTTAATGCTATGAAAGAACTTGGACTTAATGTGGATGAATCAAATGTTTGTGATAATATCTTAATGTCTCTTCCAACAAGGTTTAGTGAAAATATTTCAACTACAGAAGAAGCAAAGGATGGTGATTCTTTGACAAGAGATATGTTGATTGGTATTCTTACAACTTTTTTTTTTTAATAGAAAAACCCCTTGTGGGGACGCCTTAGTCTAAGAGACCATGAAAAATGGGTTATACACCGTCAAAGTCACCTGGGGGTCACACCCAACCCTGCCCGTACCAACATTATCAATTGGATTTTGGGTACCCAATTCAACTTTTTGGTAGGGTGGAGATTCGAACCTGGGACCTCCCTTGGAGTATTGCCCTCTCCTCTCCAACTCACCTACAACACCTGGGTTAAAAACTAATTTATAGTGGAAAACACCCCTTTCGAGGTGCCACTTTCAACAAGTTGGGCATAGGAGGAATGGAGCCTTGTCGGCCTCTACTAGCACATAGGACATTCCTTACTATACCATATATATGTAGGATGGAGATAAAGGGAATGGAACCTGGGTTAGCCTCTACCAGAACCTAGGGCATTTACCAGTGCACCACAAAAAGAAGATAAAACTAATTTATATTGGAAAACACCCCTTTTGAGGTGCCACTTTCAACAGGTTGGGCATAGGAAGAATGGATCCTTGTCGGCCTCTACCAACACATAGTACATTCCTAACTATACCATATATCTGCAATATGGATAGAAGGGGAATGGAACCTGGGTCGGCCTCTACCAGCACCCAAGGCATTTACCACTACACCACAACAATCAGATAGTATTCTTACAACTTTTGAGTTAAGAAAAAAATAACCCAATCCCCATAAGGAAGTAGACTTTAAAGCAATTAAGAAGACAAAGGGTAAGAAGTTAGAATGAAGCAATGAATCATCCAACGATGAAGAAGTTAATTATGGTATAAATAAAAAGGATTCAAGAAGATTCAAAGATGCAAAATTTGTTAGATGTTTCAATTGTGGAAAGTATGGTCACGATGCAATTGCTTTTAAATAAGCCAAAAACAAAAAATATGAAGACAAATAGGATCACAAGAATAGGCAATTATAAATATACATGTATAAAAAGAAAGACAATGATTGATAGAGTAGACAAGGAAATAAGTTCTTTCAAAGATAAAATAGGAGCTACTATGCAGATAAGGCAAGTAAGTACTCAAATGATAGTGATGCTAGTCCTTCAAGTAATGATAAAGATGAAGTCCTATTTATGATTGAAGAAAAAGAAGTTAATGAAAGGTCACCAATAATTCTCAATTGTTTGAGATGTGGTAATTTTGGACATCTTGAATATAGTTGTACAAGGAATGGTTTCAGTTTCAATGATGATGAATATGAGGATGCACTTGAAGGACCAGAAGAGAATATTCTAATAGAACTGGAAGAAGAAGAAGATGATCCTATAGTAGACAAGTTAAAATAAAATGAAGATGTAGACAAAGGTAAAAAAATAGAGGAAGAATCAGAAAAAGAAGGATTTGATCTTAAGGAAAAACTTATTTATGCTCTTTACATAGTAAAGAAGGTAAGAAAGTAAAACTCTAAACTTGAGTTTCAATTTTAATAATGCGATGAAAAAAGAAGAAAGCTTAAAGAGGATCGAAACAAGTCAATGGCTAAGACAAAGAAGTTCAAGGATAAGTTAGAATTAAAGCTCTTAGAATGTGAAAGGTTAGAACAAGAAGTAGCTCTACTAAATAAAGATTTAGAAAATTCCAAGGATAAGATACACAAGTTTGGAAAGAGTTCAAATATTGTGGATAAGATGATCAAGGTACAATGAAGGTCAAAAAATAAAATAGGTCTTGGTTTTGAACAAGTTTAAAAGAAATAAGAAGAAGAGTCAACCTCAAGTTCTAAAGAAGAATAAAATTTAGAAGAAGAAACTTCAGAATAAGATAGTGTAAGAGAAACTGAGACTTCTAAGGATAAGTTGGACAATAGAAAGTTCAACAAGGAAATGAACAATTCACAATGGAGAAACATATGGAACAACAATCAAAATAGGTTAAGAGAGACTAAGATACCGATGATATTAAGACAAGGAAACTTCAATGGAAGATGTTTCTCATGTCATAGATTTGGGAACATGGCTTCATAGTGTAGGACACATGAAATACAGATATATGGGAACAGATAAATTTTCCATGGGTATTGCTACTCATGTAATCAGTTTGGTCACAAGACAATGAATTACAGGATTCATCACAGAAAGGGATATGGATTCACCAGGATAAATCCTAAGACATTTGGACATCCAAGGAATAATAACATTAAATTTTATAAGTGCAATAATGATGGATACATAACAAAGTGGTGTAGAGCAAACATTATAGAAAAAAACATGAATATAAACAAAAATAGGAATAGAAACAGGAACAAGAATTTGGATATGAACAAGAACAAGAACATGGACATGGATAGGAATAGTCAAAGGGATCAGAAGGATCATATGAGAAGGAAATAATACAAAGGTAAAGAATAGTGCTTATTGGGAGTAGAAATACTCCCACCCCATAATTAACCACCTCAAGAGGAGGTGGGGGAGGGGCTAAGCTAAGAGACTCATTCTTAGCCCTAAGCCCCAAAGGTGACCCTTTTACATTGATGTCAAATGGGGAGATATTTGAGTAAGGGGGAGATATTTGGTATTTGAGTACTAGGGAGAGATTTGGTTTAAGAATAGAGCAATTTACCAGGGGGAGCAGAATAAAAAGGTCAAGGAAATGGTAAAAAGTTATTGGGTTGCCATCAATGACAAAGGGGGATATTTTTGGATATTTTGAGTCCATAAAGTTGTCATTGATGTCAAGGCATGAGGTTGTAATTTATGCCAAGGAGTGAAACACCATTAATTCCAAAAGGTCAAAAGGATCAATGCAAAAATTTGATGGTAAAAGAGCTTCATAATATTAATTTTTGATATTATAGGAAGCATAAGTAAAAAGTTTTTATTAGAACCATGGATTGGCAAATAGGAGGTTTTATTAAAAACCATGGATTGGTAAAATAAAAAATTTTCATAAAAAACCCAAGGAGGATTTTTATTCCAAATTAAAAAGTCCAAGGAAGGTTTAAATATTTAATTTATAATTATTTAAATTCAAATTGAATTTAAATTTTATAAATAAATATTTATTTATTTGAAATAGGAAGACCCTAAGGCTATTTCTTCGACATGCAGTTTGAAGACCTTTTCATTGATGTGTTGAGAAAAATATAAAAATCAATATATATATTGCTTTTCTAAGGCAAAAACGATGTGAAATTCAAATTGGAAAATTGTGCGGTATTTCGTGGAAGAAAGAGAAGAGTATTCATGCACTGTGTCAAACCTAATTTTTTGGGGAGGTTGAAGAAGTCAAAATGCCTAACTTCTAGCACCATCCGATGGCTAGCACAAGTGGAATTTGCTTGGCATTTGTGGCAAAGGGTTTTTGGGTTCGAAACCCAATGACAACAAGTTGAGGGAAGTGTTTTCACGTTTTGGTTTTTGGCTACAGTAGAAGGTATTTGAGGCACATGGGGAGTTTATCTCTCACGTGAGCACTTAGCTTACACAACAACCAAGGTCATGGCTAGAGCACTTGGGAAGGCAAAATCGTGGGTTCAAAACCCACTAAAGGCAAAGGTACAATTTTTTATTTAAATTTTACTTTCCTAAGGTTGTTGTGAGTAAATTGGGAGGTATAAGGTGGTAAATAAATTGGATTATTTACCTACATGTTAAAGTGATTTTTGGGCATGGTAAAAAGTTGTTTTTGATAAAGTAAAAACTAGGGTAATTAATTTTTACCTTAGAAGAATAAATTGCATTATTTTACAAATTATTTTATTTGATAAGTGTAATTTAAGAAAGGCGTTATAAGTAGAAATTGTGTTATATTTTATGAGAGGGTTTTTGATGAAAATTATGATGTTGAAATTTATCATTGAGATGGAGCAATAAGGTGTATCTAGGATTTAATTTATCTTTGTGTTTAAGGTAAATTATGAAAAGTGTTAGGGTGATAATTTTTGTCATCTAACCCTTTGTACTTGGCAAAGAAAGTTTTCATAATTGATCTAGGCTTTTTAAGATCATTATACATCAAATAAAAAGGTATGGGCATATTCTTCCTTGGTTGAGTTGATTGGTTGGTTTTCTGGAAAACAACTTTGGAGTGAAAAGGACTTAATTAGGTTTCCTTATTGATTTGTTGAGCTATATGTGAATATTATTGAGTGTTTTTTGAATTAATGCTTCAAGGTTTTCTGGAATAAAGAGGTGTTGATAAAACCTTATTTTATAAGCATTGTTGTTGATGTGATTGATTGAGTGAAGAACTTGAACTAGGGTTTGGAAAGATCATGAGTATCATTTTTATGTGATATTGGTTGATAAGCATTGCTGGAAACATTTTGAGTGAGTGTTCATATGCTTGGACTAGGGTTTGTAAGAAAGGATTATTTCATTGAGTGATTGGTTGAGTAGAGTTGGTTGAGCCTAGTAAAGTGGATATGTGAAGTGATAGCTCAAGTTCTATGAAACAAATTATTCTATATTCTAAATTGATTTGAAAAAGTGGTTGAGTATTGATGAGTGTGAAACATATTGAGTCTCTAAAAATTATCTATATGTTTTTGTGATAAAAGAGAGATTGGAAGTGATTGAGTATTGAGGTGAATGTGAAGCATATTGAGTCTCTATCAATTCTCTATATGTTTCTAAAAGAGTGATTGAAAGTAATTGAGCATTGTGATGAATGTGAAGCATATTGAGTCTAACAATTCTATTTATGTTTCTATAATATTGGACAAGTTCTAGGTGGACTTATTTAGCATGTTTGAGGTAAGTCTTTGAGAAGACTTGTAGACATATTTGTGCAAGATTTTATGGGAGCTTACAATACATATTGAGAGCAAATTTGGATAAGCTCTAGAGAGGACTTGTGGATAGATTAGTGTGAGATTTTGTGGAAGCTTACAAGGTAGATTTGAGATAAGCCTTTAAAAATACTTGATTGTAGAGATGACTGGTTGATTTTATAAAATTTTGAGTTAAGGTTTGGGGCAAATCTAGTAGAGATGATTTGATATTGAATCAATATTTGTGTTAGGACTTGAAGGTAGAGGATATATTTGTGCTATACCAAAGGACTATATTTAGTGTAGATCAGAGAACAAATATTGAAGATAAATTTGTGCTAGACCGAAGGACTTTTTTTAGTGCATATTAGAGGACAAATTTTGGTGCAGATTTGAGGACAATTTTGTGTAAGACTAGAGATAGAGATTGTGCATATTTGTGCTAGAATGAATGAGATTTGTGATATATATTTGAAGGTGATATATTATAGAGGATGATAGTATCTAATGAATAGAGATCCAATAGCCAGGGCAGTGAGGATAGGTGTCTTCAGTGGATAGATATCCATTAGCTAGAGCAGTGGGAGCAACAGTTCTTCTAAAATATCACCAATAAGATCTAAGGAGAAAGGAGTTCTCCTGTGGATAAAGATCCAAAAACTTGATTAGGATATTGGTGTCTCCTTTGGATAGAGATCCATAAATATTTTAATAGGGAAAGGATTCCCAAGAGATTTATTGAGAAAATTTTAGTGAAATATTTTCTCCATGGAGTAGCCCACATTGGGTGAACCACATTAATTTGGTGTCTCTAATGTGTGTGGTGTTTTGTGCATTGCTTTGATTACTTTTTTCGATACTGATATCTTTACAATACATGATATTGATTGAGAAATAAAATTTAAAATTGGTCTTATATTGTGCACCCCCTTTCTTAGTATAAGCTTGTGTTCTTCATGTTCTACATAGGCAGATAATGGGTCTTTGAACACATCAATTTGTTAATTGTTTGATGCAATAGGGTTATCAACCTGAAGGGCATTCCTATAGATCATATATTATACCAGATTTTTGAACTTATAGCACATCTACACATCATACCCATTTTACCTATGAAAATTATAGTATAGGTCTTCTTGTTATCCTTTGGGCTTTAGTGCATTTGGATTGATAGGTTGACTCTCAGGTAGATTAATCATGTTAGCTACACAGAGGCACTCAAACAAAGGGTCCATGGACTTTGAAATGGGTGTAAACTATTTCTTAGGATGACGTTGTTGATTCTACCCTTCGTTATTATGATTATCCTTTTTATAGTTCCCAAGTGTGGCTTGATAATTGGGCTTCTAAGGTGGTGTTGATTGTACAGGCCCTAGGATCCTTATTACAACCTAATTGAATGATGCTGGATTAGGTTACTCCAAGTTATTTTTGGTGCTCTTATTTCTCTCCCTGTGAGGCTTTACAATCTCTTCCTCTTGAATCTTGATTTCCTCGATTATTCTAGCTTACACTAGAGCATCTTTAAGAGTGGGATATTTTTGGAGTTGTAGCAACAAGGATATCGACTTTAAGCAACTCTTAGAGAGTATTTGAGTAAAATATATTATGGGGAGTAAGTATGACATCTTGGAAAGAAACACTCACCACCTATTACCATAATTCATGATTGACTCATCATCATATTATTTCAATATTGTAAGATCATCCAGCATCGCTTTCTACTTGGTATTGAAGGTAAAGCATTCTAGGAACACATATATGAACTAATCAAGATTGTGTATGCTATAATTTTGGAGTTAGGTGAACCATTCCATAGTTGGGCCAGAGAAGGTAGTCAAGAATGTCCTCAAAAGTAAAGCATCATTGTCCTAGATACCAAAGAATTGGCTCAGTAACTTGGTAACATGCTCCTACGCATTTTCACCTCCTATAAAGGTAGTTATATGAGGTATATTAAACTAATTTATATAGGAATGGGCAGGTATCGAAGGATGGAGTGGTTGATTACATAACTGGCATAGAGTTGTATACTTGGACCCAAACCCAGAGGTCTTGTTCTCCACTGGTTCTAAGCACTCTAGCAATATGCTATAGGCATTAGAGGACTTGATTTCCTCTTCTTTGCTTCTATCGTACGATGGAGGGTGAGGAACATCAAGCCTATTGTGGGGTAGTTGAATGTAACCCCCCTACATTAATAAGGTGTTTCTATATGTTCCACTTCCAGCTCATGCTTGGTGTAAGTCCCATAAGACATCTCCTAAGCTAGAATATAGAGAGAGGTAACTACCTATGGCAGGTACCCTATGTTTGGCCTGGGAGGCAAGTCCCTATTCACCTTAGGCAGTCATGGAGGTAACATTGGGTAAGGCCTAAGAGACCTATCTTGAATGAGAGCGGATTTTATCTGGTGGACTTACTATCTATGGGTGCTAGGGGTAAGAACCCTCTCATGTAAGGTTTTCTAAAATAGTTTGTTGGTCAACTATTCAATCCTTTATTTCTATATTTGATGAAAATAGTCTAGGTACTCTTTATATTATCAAATTTTCTTGAATTGGGCTTGGCATTCATCATATCTTATGACTGCTTTATTTATCTATCCCACTGTACGAGGCCTAGGAGGCCTAGAAATGTCACCCTGAGGTATATCTCACTCAAGATGATTTGAGATATCAATTAACTTGAGGTTATGGTTTAAGCATGTGATCCTTATACTCAACTAGTGCAGAGGCACATCATACAAATATAGTATATTGGTCTTGAGGATAATCAAGTATTTACTCATACCTTCCTTCATATATGAGGAAAGGAAAGGCTGAGTTGGTTCTTCTTGAGAGATGAATATCATACTCATCCTAGTATCTATGCTGCTATAGCCTATTAGGGTGGTGTAAGGGCAAAGTGTGATCAATTGGCCTTGCCCAATGTGGGTATTCTAGATTTTACCCATAAGTGGACATGTTAGATCTAATAGGAACTTGGATATGTGGTACTTCTCTATCTACGAGCACCTCAGTGTGTGATTTACTTTCATAAAATAAGGCACGTGAGGTTTCTAAATATTGGGAATATGCTCCCATATTAGGATCAAAACCTATAGGGATAACCCGCATAGGGCTCTCCTATAGGTGATGTTACTACCTAGTTTTTCTAAGACTCAGTCAAGTAGAAGGATACCAAGGAGGTATTACCAAGTCCTTTGGGCTAAATTGGAGATAATTAGTGTCTCCTAGTCTACTCTCCATAGCGTACACACCATTTCTATTCCCTACCAAACCCTAAATGATTATATCCTTCAAAAATTTCTTAATAAAGTAGCACACAAGAATGAAAAAATGTAATAAAATAAGTTTTTATCTCTTTTAAATATTATGTGTGTTACCTAAGTTGTTTTATGTGTTATTATGTGTTTTTTGTAAATAGACCTTGTGTCATGTATTTTGCTCTTGTTGGATGATAATCCTGTGTTTAAATGGATTTTACCTGTATAGTTGTAGCTCGACAACCGACAATGAAAGTATAGTCATGTAAACCCACCAAAGTATAGAGATGAAACCCATACCTGGTCAGGGAGCATAGGTCCTGCGAGTCCTCACCTAGTACTCACTTGGTTAGTGTTATACCCTTTGAAGAGAATTACATGTAAATTTTCCAAGCTACATTAGATCTTGGAGCCAGCCTTAGCAAAAAACAAGGGTTCATGGGATTTGAGACAACGGGTGGAGATGAAAGCCACCATCATTGATCTCTACTAATGGTTGGTGATGAAATCCAACTCACTAGCATTCAAGTGGAATGTGGTGTGTGTGGTTATTTTTAAGCTTAAATAAAGTAAAAAATTAAGCACCCAATGATATTTTTCTAAATGTAAGGAAAGGTACATTTTACTTTTAAAAATCTAAGTAAAAAGCAACATATAAAATACATGTCCTAAATGATAACCTACCCATTAGGTAGGCTACAAACAAGCAAGCCATAAAAAGGCATTTCAACTTAGTTGATTTTAATTTTTTCTTCTTATATATTTTTTTTATGCATTTATGAAAAAGGAAAACCTATCTTCCTACATTTCAAGAAAAAAATCAAAGCAAGAAAAATAGAATTTCAGCAAATTAAAATAGTAGAAATGAAAACTAAAGGTTTAGGCACTTACCTCATTGGCCTATAAGCTTGTTTTTTCTAGAATTTAGAGCAGAAAATCTCCTATTTTGTGACCATATTAGGGTGGTACGGTGGCCAATTTTATGGCCATCCTAGGGTGGGACGATGTTGTGGCCATCACTGGGTGGGACAGTAAATAGTCTAGAGGTCGTTTTAGGCTAGAACGACCAGTTTTTGCAATAGAATTAAAACAAAAATAAGGTTAAATATTCAACCAAATAAATAGGGATAGGATCCCACCATGATCACCACTAAAGTATGGGAAAAATGGTTCACCTAACAATGTTAAATAATATCCATATATCACTAGTGTTGGATAAGCATTACAAAAGGAGCATTCAAGTAAGCATGATAATATAAAGAAAATACATGAAATGAGGTTATATCTTTATTTAATTTGATGGATAAAATCATTGTTACATAAATGTCCCCTTGAGGTCTCTATATTTATACACTTGTTACAAAATGGTGCCCAAGGATCAAATCATTTCAATAACTTTGGTGCACTTCAAAAGCTTTTCCTCATACCCACAATTGAAGTGGGTGGGCCTATCATGCTGCCACTTTAATATCTGATATTCTGATATTATGTTATTTCCTCATGTGTTGTAAAACCTACACCTGCACACAAGGAAACTAGATTTTGTCAATAGCAAGTACGAATTGCAAAATATGCAAAAGCAATACAAGCAATGAAGGCTAGAAAGTGTAAATATGCAATGCGATCATATAAAACAACTCCAAATGATTCCAAATTTTAAATTCATGCATAAATTATGATTTTGTGAAGATCTAATTGAAAATGGAACATAAATTACATTTGAATCCATGTCGCATTCGTAGTGTACCTATGAAGCCTACAAAATCTAAAATGAGCAATTTATGGCCCTAAACATATCCAAATAAAACCAAAATTAGAAATATTATATAAAATAAGATTTAAAGAGAACCCATATGAATTGAATAGAAAAATTGATCATAGATTCATATGCACATTTAGATGGGCGAAGTAGACCTGTAAAATACTAAAAATGCAATAATTCACTCAATATAATTCCAAATTGTATGAAATTTGAACAATAGGTTCTTGATCTATCCTAGAATATGCATATTTAAAAATAGTACAAAAATAATTCTTAAATCTATCACCATACCTTACAGGGATGGTGGTGACTATCATAGAATGGGAACCATCCCAAGATGGGAGGACCACCAGTTATGTTGATTATTTACCACCAATTACTCTATGAATTGGTCAAAAACCCTCTTAATAGTGGTCATCAAATTTTATGGTAAAATTCACTCAATTGGCTCTGTTTTACAAACAAATTGTACCCCTTGAATCACTCAAGAACCTCCTTCGCTAGGTTGATATTTTGAGGGAAAAAAGGATAAAAGGGTGTGGGGAAAAAATGGTAGCACTTAATTGCTATGTCTCAAAACTCCTCTCTATATTTTAGGTGGAAAATAGATCCACTTTATAGTCAAAGGAGGCTCATGGGCAAATGGGCATGCAAGGGAATTCAGGGAAAGGGGTGTCATTTATCCAAAATTTAGCATGCATTGGAAGGGGAAGATAATCTCTCTTTTTGGCCTCTACTCTATAGTATGTTATAAGTATTCTATGCCCTTAGATATGCATGCTCAAATAGGCAGGGTAAATTGTAGTTTTTGGGTGCCATTTATCCCAATTTTGATTTTTTCTAGTTCAAAGACCATCATCGTCCTAATGGTGGCTTGTTATTGTTCTTGGGTGGGATGATGGTGATATGCCCTCATCACCAAGTGGGATGGTGGTTCCTATATGGCCCAAAATCTCCCAAAAGTGGGGTGGAGCCTTCCTAAAGTGGTTAGGACCATTGTGTAACCTCTTAGGGCTGCCCAAGGGGCCATATGATGTTAATTTGGCCATTGAATTTGGTCATCTAATTGGATTGACATGATTTTAGTGTCTACAAAAACCACTTTTCTAGCTAGCAAAATTTTACTGGCAATTGATTCCATATCCTTTATTGACATATTCATTTCTTGAAGGGAAAAAAGATGTGTATGATTTATCTAAATCATTTTTCTAATTTCATTTTGTTTTGAAAGACTCCTTAATAAAACACCCACTAATTTAATTATAAAAATAACACGACTTCTTCCAAAACAAATAAAAACGTAATTGGATAGATTTCTTTAGTTGAGTTTCTCTCAATTTTTAAAATAAAATTAAAAATTCTAGTTTAGCTAAAATACTCAAAAGTCTCTTCAAATTAATGCAATCAAATTCTATGTTCCTTATATACTTGAAATTTCTCAAAACCTTAATATTTCTAGATATAGATTAACATGTTGTGACTTATCAAGGTCATAGGTTCAAAACCTCAAAAACCAAGGTTGTTATTCCTTCAAAAGGGACAAAAGAAGAATTATAACTAACCGATTAGTATAGGTACAAACAACATGAATAATATGGTGGTAAAGTTGAGTTATATTGTTCTTATTGCAACCCATAAATATTATCATGCATTACAATACCCCATGAAAATATCCAATGGGATTTGAACAAGAGTACCCACATAAATTCATCAACTTTTAAGGTAGCACGAGTCCTAAATATTTTGCATGCTACTTATATTGGTCAGACCTTTAAAAAATGAAAATGATCACTCTTTTGATGTAGAGATACATTTTTATAAAGTGAAGTCCACAAAGGATACCCTTATTTTAATAAATTTAAAGTGGTATATATAATAACAATGAAGGATTTGAGCCCACGTGTTGTAGGTGAGTTGGAGATGGTAGGGCAATCCTCTAAGGGAGGTCCTTAGTTTGAATCTCCACCCTACCTATTGGAATTTATGAGTATATTGTGTTGTCATTGATGTCAAATGATTGATAACATAGGTTGATATAATTGGTTTTCATTAATGTCAAATATAGTTTGGTATGGCAAAAAGATAAGGTTCATCCCAATACATGAAAATTGCTAAGAGAAAATGTTATAATATTTATTTAAATATTATAAGCCAAATATTTTTGGGACAAATTTCTAAGTGTTGGTTAAAATTTTGAAGGCCCAAGTTTTAAGACCATGGTTCAAAAATAAAGCAAGTGACTAAGGCTTAAAAGAGATAATATTATAATATTTTAATATTATAATATTTGGGATAAAATTTTGTGAAAAAAATGATTTAAAATACCACCATGGGCTTAGAGGACAAAGGTTATAATATTTAATATTTTAAAATATTTAAATATTTCATAAAAAGTTTGGGCACCAAAATTTAAAGGTAGGCATTTGAAATTATTTATAAAAATCTTCAATGGGAGGCATCGATGTCATGAAAAAGGAAGGAACACGACTTGCATATAAATAAAGGTTCAAAACCTTGGCAAATTAGTGTTAATGGTGAGTGTTATCAAATTATCTACTCGTACGTTTCGTTTGAAAAATAGAAGAAGACAAAGGGCACATTTTTTGGTGAAGAGGTCAGATAGGTCAAAGATGAGGTGTTGGTCAAGAGGACACAACTGGTAGGCTAGTGTAGTTGGTCACAAAGTCAACACTAAGGAATTGGTTTAGATTATATCATGGGTTTGATTCCCTTGGAGGGAGGTTTTTGCAAGGTAGTTAGAGGAGCACAATTTTCAAGGTGATTATAGTGAAGTAAAAGGAAGATTGTGCATGCTTGCTTCTAACCAGGAGGCTAGCCCAAGGTGTAGGTGGGTACTACATAAGGTACTTGTAGTAGACAGGTCTCGTGGTCAAAACCCGATGGTAGTTATTTTATAATTTTTGACAGGGCAGAAGAAAGACTTATAAAACTATTTTCATGCACATTCGTTCCTAGCGAGTGGACTAGCCTAGCTGGTGCTCTAGCTCACACTAGATCATGGGCTCTGTGAGATATCAATTTTGACTTGCAGTGGTGGTAGTGGCAGACGTGAGAAGGGCAAATAATTTTTTTTATTATTAAACGATGACATTGCTTAGCACTTGATCTAGGAAGACAAAGGTTTAATTTTTTATTTGGAAGAAGTGCATAGTATTGACCTAGGGAGACATAAGGATGATGTTTTAAAATCCAATATTGTATGCAATTCAGATTTTTATGTGGTTCTATAAATTTTAAATAACATTAAATTTGGAGATACAAGGTGTATGAAAGTGGTTTAAACTTTGTTATGTGACTTAGGGTTTTGGTTGATAATATTGAAATTGCTTGTGGATTTTTACAAGTAGGAGTTATAAGGTGTGTTGTGGTTGAATTTTTGCATGTAATTTTTGCATGGTAGAAAAAGGGTTTGAAGGAGTTGTAAACCAATATTATTGTGCATAAAATTTTTTTATGTGGATGGTTGAGAAAGTGCTATGCTAAATAAAATTTGAAGTCGCATAAGATTGAAAGAACATATGTCTATTTGAAGATTAAAAGTTCTATAGGACTAGTTTTGTGCATTATCTATATGTTCCAGAGGTTAAAAAAATCCTAAGTAGAATATGTCTATTTGAATAAATCATTTCTGAAAGAGATATAAGCTTTGTTTGTATGCAATATTTGGAAATATTTGAGCAGGTTTAGTGAGCAGCATTGAGGTATATTTGAGCACATATTGTAAGAAGACTTGAAGCAACATTGAGGTAGATTTGAGCAAGTGTTGTGAGAATACTTGAAGAAAAACTGAGGTAGATTTGAGCAAGTCTTGTAAGAAGACTTGAAGCAGCATTGAGGTAGATTTGAGCAAGTCTTGTGAGAAGACTTGAAGCAATATTGAGATAAATTTGACCAATTATTGTAATAATACTTGAAGTATAATTGAGGAATATTTGAGCAAGTCTTGTGAGAAGACACGGGATAGATTTGAACATATTTGAGAGAAGAATTTAAGCATATTTGTGCATGTAACATATGCAAATTTGGATATATTTGTGAGAAAATATAGAGCAAATTTGTGCTAGCCTTGTAATGAGGTTTGGTGTAGATTTGAGGTAAATATTTATGAGCAAAGTTAGAGAATATTTGTGCTAGCCTTGTAACGAGATTTGGTGTAGATTTGAGGTAGATATTTGTGAGTAGAGTTAGAGAATATTTATTCTAGCCTTGTAATGAGGTTTGATGCAGATTTGAGGTAGAGATTTGTGAGAAAATTTGGAGAAGATTTGTGCTAGCCTTATGATAGGATTTAGTTTATACTTGAGATAGATTTGAGAGTAGGCTTTGGATTATACTAGAGCAAAGGGTATAGAATTATCCTATGGAGATATATCCACAAACTAGAGCAAAGGAAATAAAGTTCTCCTACAGAGAGATATCCATAAACTAGAGCAAAGGGGATAGAGTTCTCCTATAGAGAGAGATCCACAAACCATAGTATTGGATATTGAGATCTCCTTTGGATAGAGGTCCATACAAATTGTAATAGGAAATTGATTCCCAAGATATTTGTTGAGAAAATTTAGGAAAAATATTTTCTCTATGGATGTAACCCACATTGGGTGAACCATGTTAAATTTGTGTGTCTCATGTGTTCAATGATTTGTGCATTGCTTTTATTCTTGCTATTTATATTATAATTGATAACATTGGATATTATTTTTTGGGAAAGAAAAGTAAAAGTTGATCTTATACTGTTCACCCCCTTCTCAGTATAATCTTGTGTTATTCAATTGGTATCAAATAGTGTTCCTTAAATAAAGTATAACAACTTAAAGGAAGGTATTACATGAACACATATGGCATATCAGAATGGATCTTCATAAAATAAAGCTACAATGTTTGATGCAAATAATTATGCTTTTTGGAGTATAAGTATGAAGACTTACTTGATGGCACAAGGGTATGAAACATGGCAATCTGTTGAGGATGGATTCACACCTACAACTAATCCTCCCATAGATAAGGATGGTAAGCAGTTACATGCAAATAATACCAAGGCTATGAATAGAATCTTAATGAGAGTACATGAATCAAAATTTTTGAAATTTATGCAATGCCTAAAACCAAAATTTAAAACTTGATCTCCTCATAAATATTATCACTTTAAATTATTCTTTTATTTATTTAAAATTTAAATAAAACCTACTGGTAGGAATTTATTAAGAGTCAAAATTTCCTTGTAGGAAATGATGACACCCCTATTTTCCATCCAAACAATCACATTATTCCTGTCTCTATATTGTGTTAGAAAAATATTTTATTTGATCCTTGAGAGAGATTTTTTGCTTCTAAAAGGAAATTATCTATTTTCCATCCTCTAATATTATTATTCTTAATGGTGTTGATTATACGTAGGGATTTTCATTCTATTGTATCTTTTTTAAATCCACTTTAGGCTAATAAAAATATACCATACATAAGTGCATTGGATTCTACCATGTGGTTATTCATTTTTCCATAAAAATATACAAATTCTCTCAAGAAGTTGCCAAAAAAGTCATGGATTAGACCCCTTCTCCCACCAATCCTAGATTTCCCTTTACTGCTCTATTAAAATTTAAATTAATCCACCCTACTAGGGGTGAGTTCCATCTGGTGTTGTGTTGACCATACACCATATTTGTCACCCTTACTTGAATTACAATCCCATTCCCACTTTTCAACTACCTCCTTTTCTAATTGTGAATCCACTAAAAGGTCCTCTTTAGATTTGACATTAATTATTTTATCTAATTTTTTATTTTCATGAAGGTATATTCATCGTCATTATCCTTTTGTCTAAAAATCCACCTACTCCTTTCAAACTAGATGGAAAAAATAATTATAGTTCATTAAATTTCCCATAAAATTTATATAGGTTAGCTTCAAAAGGGGATCTTGCATTGTTTTTACTAGTCTTTAATGTTTTATGGTAAGATCCAAGTTAGATTACTTTTATAGAGAACCCTTTCATATATACCCATCATAAACATATATTATATGAAGAGGTGATTTACTATTTTTTCCTCCCTTTTACTCATAATGCACCTATTCAATATTTTCCAACCTTACTTTATCAAATTACTAGTAGTTAAGATCTTGTTCTGTGACATTGACCAGAGGAATATATTGGACTTTATGGATACCATTGTTATTTCATATCTTACCCCAAGGAAATCCATCATTTTTTTGATATTATCCATTTAGTATATCGATTATTACCAACCTCTCTCCATAAAACAAATCATTTTGTTACCATTAAATGAAACTTTATCTGCCATATTCCTAGGAACCACTACAAAACCAAATTTTTCTTTTTTGTTCTACAAATGTAGATCTATTGATGCTTTTGTAAGTTAAATCAATTGACATTTTGAACATATTACCATAATATTTTTTTCTTTCCCTTTAGATGATATTACTCTGTAATTTTTATTTAGAGATGCGTAGTCTTTTAACCTCAAGTATTTCTAGCTTGAATTTAAAAAGCAAAGAATTAAATTTAGTTTTTTAAGTATGTAACTAGAATAACAATTTTGCAGTTCCAAAAATAATGAGTGGTGACTATTAAATACTATAGTTGACACTTATATTTTACATGTAAATATTAGGAAATAAACAAGGTTTGTTTATTTTTATAGTCAAAAGGGTGTTGGAGCAATGATATGGATTGGGAGATAGGATTACCATAATAAGGATATATCATTTATTGAAGTGGATGATAACTATAAAATTATTCTATTTCTAAAAAGAAAATTAAATAGGAGTAGCTCTTACTCATCTATCAGTAAAACCTAGCCAAAAAATAAAAAGACAAGATGAATCTTACGGAGAACAAGTGGTTCTCAAAGATTGAAATAGATGTTATTTTTAATGTACCATTTTTGCATGTGTAGCTATTGATTGACATGATGAGAAGTGACCATTTCATATTTTAACAACCATTTGCTATTATAGAAACACATATTTAATGTATATAAGAAGAAAAGGTACACAAAAAATATTTATACTTTCTTTTCAATGCATAAATAATGAGTAGAAAAGTTGGAACTTGAAAAATAGTATTAAATTTTTAAATAGAAATCAAGGATTTAAAACCTTCCAAAGATTTAAAAATATATATTACTACCCAAAAAGGAAAATTTACTATAATTTTACAATTTGCTATAATTTTTTCTTTTAAAGTTGAAAAATATAGTAAATACTTTTGCAAAATTTAAAATATGGTTTGTAAAATTTATGTAGCAATGCATTTTCAGTAGTGAATGACACCTTCAAATTTTTATTTTTAAACTATTTGCTTAAAAAATTACAAATTTCGTAAAACATGTGCTTAAGCACATTCTCAACATTTGGTAAAAATGGCATCTCTGACTTGAATTTACATGTAAAGTTATCATATTAAGCTACAATATCTATAGGTTGATAACTACCATAACAACATCTTAACATCAACCCTATAAATTGTTGGCGGATACCATCTAAATTCATTTATTTTGTGTGATTATTTCAATGTGCTTAAGCACATACTCAACATTTGGTAAAAATGACACCTTTGGATTGCATTTACATGTAAGGTTATCATGTTAATATATTATATCTATAGCTTGATAGTTGCCATAACATCTTAGCATCAACCCTATACATTTTTGGGGAGAAATAAGAATTTTTTTTTTGTGTGATTATTTCAACTCTACTTTTTACCTTTTTCATCACTATCACTAGTAATATATCCTTAAATGAAAACTTATAAGTATATATGGACAAATCCCTTTTTTTACTGCTTTTATACATTGTATAATTCTCTTTCACATACCTTAAGGTTTCTCTCATGTACGACCATTTATATAGAGAGGACTACCTTATTTCATGTATTGATGTGTATATAGGAAGGGTAGATATATAGAAAGGTTTTGTATATAGGAATGCTGATATATTGAAAGGACCATTTGGAAGACATAAGGTACTTATACCATGCTGACATAAAAAAAAATCTTACAAAATCATAGTTACTCAAAGGCCCAAATTTTACACCTTAGAAGAATAAGATCAAGACCTCCTGAATGGTTGGGAAACTCTAGAATATTTTCATCAGAAAGATCACTAGACAAAAAGAGGATAAAGAACCTCAATAGTAGTTTTATGAGGTAAATTCCAAGGCACTGATTCTAATTAACCTTTCCATAGTAATATCATTTAGTCATATATTAGCGAATTATAAACATTGAATGAGGTATGGAATACAATTTCTATCATTTTTGAAGCGGAGAATAAAGCCACAATTGTTCACCTTCAATCTAAAATTCTTACAGTAATAGTTTAAGATGGAGAAATCATTTAAAAAAAAATTCACAGAGTTTTTGAACTCAATGTAAGGATGAATACCATGGGGGAAATAGTAGAATATAGGCTCTTAGTACCCATCAAACATAGAATCCTACTAGATTCCTTTCAAATGTTGATTACTTCATTGCAAGTATCAAATATGAAGGTGTATTTTGATAAATTAGTAAATATAATTTAATAGTAAGAAGAAAACTATCAATTGAGAGACAAATTGTCAAACAATACACTCATTTTTGGAAATAAACCATAAAGGGTTCTTTTTATTTTTTATCATCATCATAAAAATTACCTCAAAAACAAAGGAGGTATTGTCACATCTATAAAGAAGAAGGACATGATATTAAGTACTATAGATGCAATTCTATTATTAGAGGGGGTTAATCCCATAAGCCTCCTTATAATAAGATATAATTTTAATCATATTCCAAGAAATAACAAGGGCATGTTACTAATTAAGAACCAAAATATAATTGTGAATAGGAACTTGAACTCACATACAAGGTACTGATGACCAAGGCAATGAAAAGAATAAATAATTTTTTTAGTATATCGACTAAGGTGCTAGCAAGCATATTATTAGATAAAGAATGTGGTTTGGATTCCTATAAAAAAAATATGGGAAATCATTCAATATTGCTAATGATAAGATCTATCCTGTTAAAAGAGTTATCAATTTGATTAATGAAAAATGCAAATTAAAAATGTCCTATTTGTATCCAAATTAGCAAAAACCCTTTATATGTCTTTCAAAAATGTTAGATCAACATATGGTAATTAAATTTAGGGTTTTTTATGACAAAAATAAGTGTTTCATCATAAAAACATCAAGTTTGTTGCAACTAGATTGTATAAGAATGGTTTGTTTTTCCTTAGTGTCATATCAATTGTTGCATTATATATTTCCATGATAGATGATACATCACTATAACATAGTAGATACATACCTCTAAATTTTTTATACTTAATCTATCTTAATAAGCATCATATGGTGATAGGTCTTCCCAATATTTCATCTATATTGCTATTTTGCTCAAGTTGTTTAGTAAGAAAATAACACTAAGTACATTTTAAGCTGAATATTAATAGAGCTAAAGGATTATTGGATGTCATACATATCAATATATGTACACCAATGTCATCTAGTTATGATGGAAAAATATATTTTAGTTGTTTTTTTATGATTACTCATATTATATGTAGGTATATTTTTTACCATTCAAATGAGATGCCTTCATAAATTTCCAATGCTTTAAGAAGCTTGCTAAAACAGAGACTATATTTCATATATGAATTCTCCACTCAAATTTAAGGGGTAATATACATCCAATAACTTTTCAAGGTTTCTTGCACGAAATAAGATAAAAATATATCTTTCTACTACATACAATCTACAAAAAAATGGGATTGCCAAAAGCAAAGTGTTCCTTCATGGAAATGGTTCATTGTATGTTCATAACAACTAATCTAGACTAGAAATATTGGGCTAAAGCTATATTTAATTGTAGAGTATCATACAAAATAGAGTACTAAAAAAGGTGTTTTAATGGATTACACATAATGAAGATTGGTCTGGGAGGAATACATTAATTACTCATCTTAGAGTTTTTAGAATTAAGGATACACGCATATACCAAAACAAAATACGACCAAGTTGGAAGAAAAAAATATGCCTTGCATATTTCATGGTTATAATGAGACATCAAAATATTATCAACTAATTGATCCAATCAGAAAGAACATACATATAGGTAGAGATATGGTATTTGATGAAGATTTTGGAAATCAGAAAAATTTTGAAGATCCTAAATAGTATGAATCTCTTGTTGTAAGCATTAATTAAAATTGGTATATTTGTGAGGATGTTCCAAAAGATGATTAAAATTCAAAAGAAGTCAATGAACCAATAACATAACCAGTACCACCATAATAAATAACTCCAAAATCACTTAAAAATACTCTCAAATATGTTAAGATTGATGTAGCATCTAATGTAACATCCACATGATCACCTACTCATAGTAGTTCATTGTGGATGTGAATTTAGGCTTGATGAGTTTTTTCATAGAAAATACAAGATCAAAATCAATAAAGCAATTACTAATATTACCACAATAGAAGAAATTTATAGACATAAAATAAACATCTCTAATAAACAAGAAAATATGGGATCTGATTGATTTTCCAGAAGGATAGGAGACCACAAGCTACAAAAGGAGTTTTTAAATAACCTATAAGATATATGGATCCATTGAAAAATATAATGCATGACTCATCATAAAATACAATGCACAAAATGAAGGGATAGATTAGAAAATACATTTACATCAACAAAAATGACAACCATTCATGTAATATTTGCAATGGTAGTGTAGTTGGTTTGATAAATTTATTTAATGAATGTCTAGTGTGCCTTCCTCAATTGTGATGTTGAATAATAAGTGTACATGCCACAACCCAAAGTGTTTGTTGATAATGGATAACATAAAATATATTTTAGACTAAAATGTATTATATGGATTGAAATAGACTCCCAGATCCTAGTATATCAAAATTAATGATCACTTACTACAACATGGATTTGCAACAAGTCCCTCTAATGAATATATCTCTATCAAAAAAAATATAAATAAGAGTGATTCTAGTGATCTATGTTGAGGATTTAGTCATCACTAGAATTTTCCACAAATTATAAAATGATGTGAAAGATGAATTGAAAATTTTATTTAATATACAATATTTGGGGCTTCTACACTATTGTATTTGCTTGGCATTTTTGCAAATAAATAATCACATATTGGTCAAAAAAATAAAATATGCCAAGATATTTCTAGAAAAATATAATATGATAGATTTTAAACATATGTCAATACCAATGATACTAGAGTTACAACTATCTAGATATGATAAATCACCTCAAGTATTTTCTACTCTTTATCAATAACTAATTAGAAATATCATATACCTAATGAACACAAGTCTAAAATTAGTTTTGTTATAAATTATATTTTGATATTCGTGTAGGATACTAATGAGATTCATTATAAATCTACAATATACCACCTTATATCCATGGTATAGTGGAATGTGGTCTAAATATAAGAAAAGTAACATTTTTTTTCTTACAAGGATACATAGATTATAATTATACCAAATCTATAGATGATAAAAATTCAACATTTGGATACATGTTTCATCTAGAATTCACATCTCTCTGATGGCATAGAAAAAATATACTGCAATATTATTTTCATCCATATATGTAGAATATCATGTTGCACAAGGAGTTGTGTGTGAAACAATATGGTTACAAAGCATTTTGTCAAATATGGGTGTGTAAAAATCAACCAATATTATTGAATTATGATAATAAAGGTATTGTGAAATTGATAAAGAAATGAGTATTCCATGAAAGCAATAGAATCTCAATGTCATTTCATTTGAGATCAAGTTTACAATCACCAATTATAGCTCAAGCATATTTCCACTAAAGATTAACTTGCAAATATTTTCACAAAGGCACTTGAATGAGTTAAGGTTGAATTGTTTCAAATTTATCTTTGCATACTAAATAATGTAATAAGGGGGGATCTTAAATAATGATTATTACATTATTTACAAAAATATAAGAGACAAGATTTAAAGCATCACATTTGATATTTATTAGAAGAAGGAAAACTAAGAGTCTCTTGGATATTACGAGATGTAACATTGTATAAATCCATGTACATGCTTTGATAATATTTTATCAAATTATTATGAAACCATTTAATTCCATTTCGTGATAATACCATCAAAAATATGGATTAGAATCTTCCTTAAGTGTTTTTTTCTAATTAAAGATGCACATTCTGTAATAACCCATCAAAACCAACCCAAGGGAGAGATTTATGTTTTGCATTTCACAAAGAATTTCTCACAAAGAAGTCCCAATTTTTTTTAACATTGCAAGGCACAACTACATTTTGAGTTCAATGTCATTATAGAAGTGGCCAACATCTTGTACTTTTGGGGTTCACTTTTCTAAACCTCATCGTTTATTAAATATTCCAATAATGTCCCCCCATTTTTCCAATACCCTCAATGATATAGGAAAGCTTGACCACAACATAGGGATTATCCTTTAAGTCCCATAACACTTGAAGGGGGATATATTTTCCCCAACCCTACATAAGTATATCTATGTAGGATTATTATAGTGTAATGCCTTAGTGCTTAGTTTTTTTATATTCGATGAAAGAAGGGGTTTTTAAAGTGTCACCAAACATTTTACATAATTATAAAAAGGACATCAATATGAGGTCCTAGAAGATATAAACACAAAAAAAAAAAACAATAGGAAAAAAAGGTTATGATCCACAAGACAACAAATTATTGGAAACACAAAGATAACATCAGGACCAAGAGGAACCTGTGAAGCAAAAATACGACACTAAAGCAAATATGAAAGTAAAATATTTTTTATGAACAAGAGATTGCACAAAAGATGATTTTATTCAATAAATGGGGGGATCTAAGAAACTCCTTTGTTACAATATGTTTGTTCAAAAGAACTTATTTTGATACAATAAATACAGGTGCTAGGGTTCTTTGAAACCCTAGCTACAAAATAGGTAGTGTCTCCGATGTATATTGCTTCCAAAACTATGAGTGGGCTTCTGGTTATTCATAATCAGACCACTCTAGCTTCAACAGCTACTCAAAAATACTTGGTTGATGCTACCTTATCCTACACATATAACAAACATAGACCCATTAGTAAATAAAATGAGGGTTCCACAGTGTGAACCCTTAGAAATACAAACTAAAAACCCTAGATTTGAATAAACAAAACATGTGAAATCCAAATAACATCAAATAAAAATGCATAAAATAGTTACTTTGATGTTGATGATGTTATTCTATTGCTTCATTGCATATTGATGATCGGGTACCCCAACAACATCTGATGATATTACATTGCAGGTTCTAGTCTATGGCTATGGGAATGACATGCTTTGTGTTGCACCTGCAAAATGTAGTAGGTACACTATTGTGCCTATGGGATGAGGTAGGTGCTTGACAGTGCCTGTAGATTAGGGTTAAATATGTAGAGGTGGATCAAGTGGTTATGAAGGGCTTGATAGATGAGCGATAATGGTAGTGATAGAAATGGGATATGAATATGGCTAGAATCATAAAATCCTAGGGTAAACTAGGGTTTTTGGGGTCTTGGAAATTAAAATGGTAAAATGGTAAAAATTTGTTTTACAACTGTAAGCTTTGGACCTTACCCTTTTACCTCCTTAGACGACAACCGAGTTAGCAGGATTGGACGACATGGACAGCAGGAATATTTTGAATCCAAATTCATTTTTTCCTTTCCTCCCTAATATTTCTCCTAATATTTCTAAGTATTTGTTATTAGTATATGTATTTAAGCAATGTATTTTTGAACCTTTCAAGACGAATGAATATCAGAGATC
Source organism: Wollemia nobilis (assembly GCA_028583015.1). NCBI lineage: Eukaryota > Viridiplantae > Streptophyta > Pinopsida > Araucariales > Araucariaceae > Wollemia > Wollemia nobilis. Next base: position 10,951,339 of record JAQPPZ010017000.1, on the reverse strand, counting down.
ATATTTTGAGCTCCTAAATTTTTGGTTCTTTATCTGGTATCAGATAAAAGGGTGTTTAGGGCTTTAAGGTAAGCTAGGAACGGATCCTGAGGAGGCCCAAGGAGGCCCATAGGTGAGGCATGGATCTCAAGGAGGTCGAGAGGGCCCACAGAGTGCAAATCGAGGCAAGGTCAAGAGAAGGCCCACATAGAGCATGCAGTTTGAGGTTGACCAACTGACCAGAGAATACTAGGTATGATTCCCTAGGAGACTGACAGGTGACTTGGAGGAATGCAAACCAGAGGTGGACACGTGATGAGTAGACAACGAGGCAGGTGGACATGCAAACTAGAAGAGAGCTGATTGGACGTAAGGTGATATGGCAGGTGATGTGGCAGACAAAGGAGTAACTAGGATGATGTGGTGTGAGGATATTGGCTAAGAAAATCGATAAAAATGTAGTCATCAATTACTCAAAGATAATTGATAAGCTTTGTGCATATTTTTAATTATAGAGTGCTATTTCCCTTTCGCACAGTGAATGTGGGATAAAAGCACAAGTTTGTTTTTGTTGTTTTGCTTAGGCTATGATGAAATAAAGGAGGTAAGCCTTCCTTACATCCTCGTCAAGCCACGCAACTCGAATGGCTTGAGGAGCTACCCTTAAGGCACTCGTCCCCAACAGGTCATGGGTTTGAAACCTGGCAGCAATGAAGGTTTTAAATTTTTTTTTTGATAGAATTACCCCTAAAGCTTAGAAATACAGGTGTATGGTGCTTGAGTCCCATCGATAGTGGAAGTCGAGTTGGTAAGAAGGCTTTGTTTAGTGAGAGGATTCGCAGGTTCGAATCCTGTAGGATTGAAAAAAAATTAATTTTTTTTTCTTTCTAAAGTTTTTTTTTATATATTAAAAAAAATAATTTATATTATATTTAATAAATTAAAATAATAATTGTTTTTTTTTTATTAAATAGAAGTATAGATATATTTTTAGTACAATAAAAGGAGAAAAAAAACATTGCCTAAGAGGTAATTTATGTAATAGGACTCAAAGGTGGAAAATTGTGACAATTTCTTTGTAAAAGTTTGAGAGAGGCAAAACATTGAAGACTAGGAATTTGTAAAAAGAGATAAATTGAAGAGTAAAATTCATGATTCATTCCACAAGATTTTATCATGCACTTTGTGCACTTTTAGTAAGAGAGAATGCTGAAATATTTGATGAAAAAGTATGAGCTTATGGGCTTCATACTGTGTTTAGTCAGTTGTAGAATGTAGTAATAGCACACCAGAGGCATCCATACTCAGGGTATGAGGTAGACTCTGAAGATAACTATTTTGGGAGTTAATTTGAGCAATATGAATCCATAGAAGTTACACCACAAGAATATGAATATACTCATTATAGTAATTCAGTAGAAATTCTAGAACTAGATTCACCTGAGATAATATTGATCAGTGATGACGAAGAACAAGTAGCAGAAAATTTTATGAATCAAGAAATAGCAGTGCCACAGCAAGAGGAACAAGAAATCAGTGAAAAAGTGAATCAAGTCAGATTTGAGTTAAATTTGTAATCTCTTCTTTCTCCTTCTTTCTTCTTTCTTCCTTCTTCCTTATTTGAAAAAGCTGAGTGCTTTATTGTAACCAATAAATAAAAAGAGTGTTTTAGTAACTATGGCCTCACATAACAATCTACCAATTCTAGAATTCAACGGATATGATTACGAGTATTGGTATATCAAAATGAAGACCTTACTCATAGGGAAATGTTTATGGGACATAGTGAAAGAGGATTACATCGAACCCATAGACTAGACAACATTAAGTGTTGTAGATCATAAAACAAAGAAAGAAGCTCAAAATAACAACTCCTCTACTCTTTATCATCTCCAAGCAGTATTGGAGAAGAGTATATTCTCTAGAATAGCAACTTGTATAACTGCACAAGATGCATGGAAATATTTTAAAGACGAATTCCATGGAAGTGATCAAGTGAAGCAATTGAGGATTCAAACATTGAAATGATATTTTTAAAATCTCAAAATGAAAGAAGACAAAAATGTTGGTCACTACTGCATCAGAGTGAAAGCAGTAGTTGATAAAATGGTTAATTTTGATGAATAAATTAATCTTGAAACAATTGTAAAGAAAGTATTACGAACACTTCTTCAAATATGGAATCACATAGCCATAATCATAAAAGAGTCAAAAGATCTTTCTACTTTAACATTTGATGCATTAATTGGGTTGTTAATGTCTCATGAAGAGAGATTACAAGAATCTCCTTCAACCAGCTATGGAGGCGATGATAAATCCTTCACATATAATGAAAATACTAGAAGAGGATGCAGAAGAGGTCAAGGTAGAGGCCAGCAAAGAGGTAGAGGGAGAGGCAACCACAAAAGAGGCAATCAGAACAGAGGATGCAACTCCAACAGAGGACACAATCAGAATAGATGTGGAAACCAAAATCAAGGAGGAAGTCCAGGATGAAGTGGAAATCAAGGACAAGGAAGTGACAAGTCCAAAACAACTTGTTTTAACTATGGCAAGCCAGGTTATTTTGCTCTGACTACTGGTCAAAATATTCTCAAGGCAGCAATAGTCAATATGGAAATTATGGTGAAGAAGATGATACCTCTAATATTTTTCTTTCATATGGACAATTAGAACAAATATAAATGACACATGGATTTTGGATACTGGTTTCTCAAACCATGAGTGGCAAAGAAAATCTATTTGCTACTCTATATTCCACTTATAAATCCCACATCAAGTTAGGGGATGATAAAGCTTTGCAAGTCAAAGGCATTGGATCCATGGAGGTTCCAAAAAAATAAGTCCTAAAGAAAGTGAATGACATCTACTACACTCCAAATCTCCAACACAATCTACTAAGAATTGGGCAAATGATAGAGAATAATTACAAACTTTTTTTTGATGAAGGAAAATGTATCATTCTTGATAAAAACAATTGCAATCATGTCATCACATAGGTCCTAATGACCAAGAATCGATTATTCCCTCTCAAATTTGGTGATCCAAGGGGAGCTCAACTTGCAAATGTAGCTATAACTAATCCAAGTGTACTTTGGCACTTGTGATATGGTCACCTTAATTTTGCTAGCTTGAAACTATTAACTTATCAAGCTATGGTGACAGAACATCCTAAAATCAACAAATAGAAGGAGGTATATGAAGGGTGTGCTTTGGGAAAGCACTCAAGGTCTAAGTTTCCAAATGGAGAAGCATGGAGAGCCAGATATCCACTTCAGTTAGTGCATTCAAAAATCTGTGGTCCAATGCAGACAAAGAGTATCGAAAAAAATTCCTATTTTCTCACTTTCATAGATGATTTCTCTAGAAAGTGTTGGATTTATTTTTTGAAACATAAATATGAAGATTTTGATTGCTTCATATATTTCAGAAATAATGTAGAGAAATAAAGTGAGTATTTTGTAAAATGTCTTAGGACAGATTGAGGAGGTGAGTACTCCTCAAAATAATACTTGAAAAATTGTAAAGCAAGTGTGATCAAAAGCCAATTCACCACTGCCTATACCCCACAAAAGAATGGTCTGGTGGAGAGAAAGAACCACATCATAGTTGAGATGGTGAGAATGATGCTTCAAACTAAGCATCTAACTAATATGTGCTGGGTTGATCCTATAAGAACCAATGTATACATTCTAAATAGAGTCCAACTTCTAGTTTAGATGGCATCACTCCTTATGAGGGGTGGTATGGAATGAAACCAAATGTAAAGCACTTCAAAGTTTTTTGTTCTTTAGCATATGTGCACATTCCTGATGAGAAATAGAAGAAGCTTGATCCCAAAATTCAAGCTTGTATATTTGTAGGGTATTGTGAGTCTACCAAAGCATATAGACTCTACAATCCCAAGGATCATAAAATTGTACTTTCTAGGGATGTAATTTTTGATGAAGGGGGAGAATGGGGTCATCAAATAAGTTTTATTGATGATGAGTCCCAAGATGTAAATTCTTCATAGGTATAGTAGGTACAATAGGTGTCTCCCAAGAAAAGCAAAGGCACACCACCCCCTCCAAGCCCAAGCAAGAGTACTACATCAAGTACTTCAACCACCACTCCATGTACTTCTCCATAGAGATCAGTAAGTTCTTCACCGATGGACATTGATAGTGACTCTCCATAAAGAGGAAAAAGAACTTTACAACATCATCCATCCTTTCAAATGTTGGATCAAAATTTCCAGAGAAGATTCACTAGAAGCCAAGCTAGTAAAATGAATACAATTTTGCAACAACTTGAAAATTTGCAATTGTATGGGTATGATGACTCCCATGATCCTAAGGGAGATGTAGTTAATTATGTTTTATTGGCTAGTGTACAACTAGAACCAGCTAGCTATGATAAGGCTTGTACTCAAAATGTATGGCAAGAAGCCATGGAAGAGGAAATAACCTCTATAAAAAATAATGATACATGGGAGCTAGTAAAGCTACCCAAAGGAAAAAAGTGTGTTGGATGTAAATGGGTCTAAAAGACCAAATAAAATGCTGATGGAAGCATTGAAATGCACAAGGTGATATTATTAGCAAAAGTTTTTACTCAAAAATTTGGTATTGACTATGAGGAAACTTTTGCTCATGTTGCACGACAAGAGACAATTAGATCAGTTATTTCCTTAGTTGCCCATAAAGGATGGAACATTCAATGCATGGATGTGAAAATTTATTTTCTAAATAGATACTTGGCAAAGGAGGTTTATGTTCAACAACCTCAAGGATTTCAAGAACAAGTAAAGGAGAACCTTGTTTATAAATTGAAAAAGACACTTTATGGCCTCAAGCAAGCACCAAGAGCTTGGTACTCACGCATTGATGGCTATTTCAACGAGTATGGATTCACTAGAAGCAAAAGTGAACCAACTATGTACTACCTAAATCATGGTGTAGACATTCTCATAGTTTTTTTGTATGTGGATGATCTAATATTTATGGGTAGTAACACTAAAATGAATATGGAGTTCAAAAACTCCATGATGAAGCAGTTTGAGATGAAATATCTCAGTTTAATGTGATACTTCCTAGGCATGGAAGTGCATCAATCCAATAAGGGGATCTTCATATGTCAATAAAAGTATGCTCGAGACACGATCAAGAAATTTGCCATGGAGTAGTGTAAATTAGTTGCAACTCCAACTGGACATGAAATCCAATTGAGCAAGGACGATGAAGCACCAAAGGTTGACATGACCACTTATAGGAGCATGGTTGGGAGTCTGATGTTTCTCACCAACATAAGGCCCGATATTCAAAATGTTGTTTCTCTAGTTTCAATGTTTATGGCAAGTCCATATGAGCTGCATATACAAGCAACTAAAATAATCTTAAGATATGTAAAAGGTACATTAGATTTTGGAATCTATTACCACAAATGTAATTCTATGAAATTACTTAGCTTCAGTGACAATGATTGGGGCAAAAATATAGATGATAGGAAATCTACATCAGGGAACTGTTTTAGTCTAGGTTTAGGACTAATAACTTGGAGTTCCAAGAAATAAATTGTTGTAGCATTGTCATCTATTGAGGCTGAGTATATAGCCATCACACATGCTAGTACTCAAGCCCTATGGTTGAGAAAATTTCTTGAAGAAATTGGAGAAAGTCAAAGTGGTCCAACTCAACTGTATTGTGATAACATAAGTCCCATTTAGTTGGCATACAATCCAATCCACCATAGCAGATCAAAGCATTTTGATATGAAGTATCACTTCATTCAAGACATGGTGGAGCAGCAGATAGTTGAGCTTAAATATTTCAGCACTTTGGATAACATTGTAGATATCTTCACCAAAGGCATGGCTAAAGCTCAATATATAAAGCTGAGAGACTGTATGGTCAGTCCTCTCAACTTTAAGGGGGAGAACGTTGGAAGTTAAAATGGTAAAATGGTATAAATTTGTTTTACAACTGTAAGATTTGGAACTTACCCTTTTACCTCCTTGGAAGACAACCGAGTTAGTAGGATTGGACGGCATGGATGGCAGGAAGAGTTTGACTCCAAATTCCTTTTTCCTTTCCTCCCTATTTTCCTTCCTCCCTAATATTTATCCTAAGCTTTCTAAGTATTGATTATTAGTTTATGTATTTAAGCAATGTATTTTCAAACCTTTCAAGGTGAATGAATATTAGAGATTATATTTTGAGCTCCTAACTTTTTGGTTCTATATGGGGAAGGTTAGGCTAGGGCACAACCTAATCATAAGAAATTAGCTCTAAGTAAGGTTAGATATCACAAGTAAATTAAAGCTCCAGAGTTCAAGTTTTCCAGGCATTGAGCATTGAGAATGCTCCTATTTATTATCAATCCTAGGGTTTTATTAGGGTTTTAGCTTAACACTTTTGACCGTGTGGCTAATATTAAAGTGGATCCAAATGCTGATATCAAACTTTAGGTGTGACATATATTAAGGAATATGAATGACTAAGATTAGATTGGATCGGATGATTGAGGTTAATTTGGCTTATAAATATATATTTTATAATAAATATATTAAAATATAATATAAAATATTATATTTAAATATATAATAATATAAATAAGTCAAATAGGGGTCATAAAATGGTGGGAAATGGCTAAAGTGAGCCATTGGATGGCGGGAAAGGCATGGAATGGCCAATTGAATGGTCGAAAAGGGTGATGGTGGACAAGTGGGTGGTATAATGACTAAGACGAAGGACAACTGGCTAGGATTTTGTTTCTACAAAACCAAACCCACACTGTCACTTAATTTTTTCTTTAGAGTACTCAACTTCCTCCTCTAGGTTGGTTTTATTGAAGTACCTAGTCATCTAGGTGATTTCATAAACATGCATCATAGACATTTTAATAGACCTACTTAGATATCGAAGAATATATTTAGTTGTCTTCATTGCATTTTTAGGCATCTTTAGAGGATTCAGGGTTCTACTTGATCATTTTCCTTTCATAGCAGAAGTTCTAGCTTTAATCATTCATTTATTTTGGAGATATAGGGTATATTCTCCATAATTATTTGAATTAGGGATAACTTACATAGATTTCTCCACTTTAACCACTTTTGATCTTAGATATTTTAAATGTCTTGTAGATTCCTCCTTACCTTTAGGGGTCATCTAGTTCTCAACCTTCATGACTGAATCTTTATTTACTTCTCCCTTATCCTTAATAGAAGATTTTTTATCTTCCTCTATGGTGCATTTGGAAGAGGTCTAGGAAGGAGTTATTTACTGATTCCTCTAAAAATTATCAGATGAATTTTTCTTTTCCTCACCTTTTGGAGGGTTCCCAAAAAGTTCCAAATTTTTCAATTCCACCCTATCATCATGCTTGACCACATACTCAAATAAAAATTTCATCATACACGTTAGAAGAGGGATAGTATAGTTACCTCTTTGAACCTTCAACATTATTCTTTTGGTAGACTTAAATATAAAAGTTAATACATTCATCATCTTCTTTTGGTGGAAATAGTTTTAAATAGCTAAGTGGAAGATTCACACTATAGTAAATTGATTATCCATTGTAAAGCACTCCATCACTATTAAAGACACTCTGTCCCATGGAGACTTGAGATATTTACAGAAGTATCCATTTTTGCAATTCATTAGAGGATCTCCTTTACTTCTAAAGGGCTTAAGCTCCTTGGTTAAGGAGTTTTTCTTCCTATTAACACACTCCCCAATAATGAGGAGACCAAAAAATCTAAAAAATAATAGGAATGGAGATGGTGAATTCCATCCTATTCACCCTGAATTCATTTTCATCCCAGTTATATTCACCCTTTCTTTTCAAAACATTTAGCATCGTTCCTTTCTTGAAGATATGCAACACCTCATCATCCATGGTTAGGGATACTAGCTCCACTTTCTCTAAGTTTCTCCCCATTCTCTATAGCCTTCCCCTATTGATATGACAAAATATGAGAAACAAGGAATGGAATTTGAGAAGACTTGGGTTTTAGATAGAACCAACCTAAATAAAAGCAAGCAATCTACTTATTCCATCGATAATTCAAATAATATTCATTATCTATAATCTTACCAAAATAATGATGAGTGTGCATCCCAATATTACCCTTTATCTTGAGAATATCTCTACCATTGTGATAAGGAATGATGTACTCTAACACATAATAAGTTCCACCAATGAGAAGGATAGTAATATCTGACATGAGGTGAGTAATACAAGAGAAAATTGGGTAATACATAATTCTAAATCAAGTTGGTACTAAGAGGGTAAAAAAAAGGAGTTGTGACATGATTCACATGCTCTTGGAGGACATGAGGCTCTAGAATATATTTCCACCTTATCTTAGGACTATCAAAATCTATGGCCAAGGAGTAAAGGTTGGTACTGGAGAGTAAAAACTAGAAAATCTACTCAAATACCAAACAAGCTCTCCACAAGATACACTTGGGTAGACAATTCTACAAGATCCTTTCCAACAAGGATGCCACATGAAGAATAGTGGAAAAAAAATGTCTAATCAATACAATGTCTTTGAGGAGTACGAGACTTTGATAGAATAGAATGAGCATTCCACTTGTGTACCTTTAAGTAGGGCTTTGCATACACTACATTAATAGTGACATGTGAGTTAGAAGTACTCACCACCTTAGCCCAAGAAACCTACCATATAAGTAAAAACACAATCCAAAAAATTTTGGCACCAATTTTTTTAAATAAAAAGGGGAAACCTCAAAAAATTCCTATTCTTTTTATCTTCTAATGCACTGGTCCAGATATTCCTTATATCACAATTTAGATCACCAAATTTAATTTGAAAAAAACATACTACTCCATAAAATGGAGAACAACTTGGATTATTCTTCTTCTAATATTTTCAATAGACATAAATCAAAAGAGCAGGTCAAATTATGATTCTTTATTTGTTGCACCATTTTATTTTAGGGCTATGTGAGAAATATCTAGAGGAAACCTTTCCCTTTATATATTCAAACCTTGTAAAAACTCTAGAATATCCTCGATTCATCCAAATCCCATGATCTTGATTGCATCCCACTGTGTCACTCTAACATGAGGTACAATTATCTCAAGTGAGGATAATCAAAGATGACAAAATTTACATTCCTAAATTGAATTTACCCTTGAGTATTCTAATTTTTAATCCTTGTAACCTTTATTTTAATCTCACAAGCATGAGCATGGGTTTCCATAAAAAGACTAATCCTACAATATTTCATCCTCCACATTCTAACACTTTAAATTAAAACATTTCAAGAGAAAATCATGTGATAAAAAGTCCAACATTATACCCAATGTGTATCAATCATATCCCTATGTCAATTTTCAATTTCTTCCTACCTCTCAAAACATTCCTTTTGTGTAATCAATTACAATTTATTTTAAACTTCAAGGTTTAACCTCTCAATTAGAGATTATGAAACACAAAATGGACATAATCCAAGCATCTTCCTATAGTTACAAATACTCTTATCATAAATTATGTAATAAACATCTAGAACCTTTTATAGCTTTACATAATTTTGCTCCCAACATTGAATATCCTATTTTTTAAGTGTATAAAGGAAATGAAGATCTCATTAACCACCTTAGGTTGTTTTAAACCACATGTAGAAATATTGTTATTATAAAATAAATCTACTCAAAATATTTACCAAGAGCCTTGGTGGCCTTGCCTTACAATGGTACTACCAAATCCTAAGGCTTACAATGGTACTACCAAATCCTAAGGCATTCCCTTAAAATATTTAAGGATCTTGTAAATATGTTTGTCGAACTCTCCATACATATTGGGAAGGTCACAATTAGTGATCTGTATCATCTTAACCAATTTGAAGATGAGAAATTTGCTTTCTTGATAAAATGGAATGCTCTAGTGAGGAGACTCCAATATGTCCATCCACAAAGAGACCTTATAGATATATTCATAGGCAACCTAAATGAACAATTAGCCTTCAATATAGATATGGAAAATGCATATACTTTTTAATAATCCATTAACATTGAAAGAGATTAGATACCACCCTCCTCAATAGAGGATAATTGAAATCCTAATACCATAAGAAGGAAGATATTTATTCCTCCCACCCAAATGGGTAATACAAAAACAAACACATTGTAAGCAATGAAGTCATATTCTTAGGTCAAACCAACAATGTTGGTGTTATGGAAAACCTTAAAAATCTTGTGCTATTAAAACCATAATAACCAAAACCTAGAAGGATGTACATGTAAGTTGAAAATCCTCCTCTAGAAATCCTATAGCAACCCTAAAAACCAAAATGGTGGAGCTTCCACTTGTAGATCCTTTAGATCCTAGAAGGGAGAAATATTCTTGGTTTTATCCCAATAAACAATGTGTCTTGCACTACATAAAAAATAATGCAATTAATAAATGCATAAGCCTTAGAAACTTAATCCAATATCTAATTGATAAATTTAAAGTGGTTATCAATAGCTCTAACTCTCAATATTTTTCTAATCAAGACCTTGGATATCTTTAAAATTTGTTGTGTAATCATAATCAAAACTAGAAAGTAGAAAATAACATTCACTATAGTAATGTACCACCTCCAAATAAAATAATCCCATTGTGCTATAACTAGAAAATAACATAATAATTTCTTACCTAATCAACCTTATAGACCTCCTTTGGTACTTTTCACAAAAAGAAATTCTCCCTCTGAAGAACCTCCATTAATTATTGAATTAGAAGATAAATCTTATATACATTTTTATTTTTTTCATCAAATTGAATGTACCCTAGCTAAATTCTTCCCTTTTGATATTCCTAGAACCTCTGTGACCAATAAAGACATATTACTCAAACTTATAATTTAACAAGTTGTTGCTTTAGGCCTCAACCAAAATCACCTCACCTATATTGTGGGATCCATTAGGGATAACCATGCAACTATGTGATTCTTTGAAGATTATATTCCTCAATCCTCTATGGTAAATTATCTCCCATTGTACATCACAACCTATATTGGTGATAAGTTCATAAAATTAATTCTAGATGATAGTAGCTATGGTCTCAATGTTCATAGCCTAGGATTCATTTATCATTTTTGGTAATCAAATAAAATATGAATAAAGGAGAATTTGAGTCTAGTGGCACCATATTATTACCATCCAATACCAAATCTTTTATCCATAACACTCTTTTTTCATTTCATGCCTTATGACTTAACCTAAAGGATTATTCTTTATAGGCCATGGATCCACGAGATGTGGGCCATTCCTTCTACTCTCCATCACATCCTTTAATATTAATATAGAGGTAAAATTTATCATATTCTATTTTATCTTTATCCCTTTACCCACTACTAGATGATTTATTTTAAGAGCCCTAAACCTCATTTTTTCCCTTCTCTTACTTTATATCTTAAGCAATATTCTTATTCTTTTCAATTTCCAATCATTGATGCATTAAGGCCACTCACTTTAAATAACCTACCTCACAATGAATCTAAAGGGAAAATATCTAATTGAATCAACCTTAATATTAATAATCAATATAATATTAAACTCTTTATGGACCTATCCAAGCTCCCTTGATCTCCTCAAGTATTAGGCCTTCCTTCTAGTAGCAAGGGTAAAATGGTGCAAATTGGGATTTGATACTTTATTTCTATTAGTACTTCTAATGATGATAAAAATCCATAGTAATAACCTTCTCTGCACAAATTATAGTATATTTCATGCTTATTTTTGAACTCATATTCCATTCTAAAAATAAGTCTTTCTAACATGGGATATCAAGGTAAAATACTAGGCCTAAATGAGTAGGACATAGAAGAGCCTATATAAGTTGAATCTTGACCAATATGATAAGGGATAAGTTATATCCCTAGTTGTACTCAACCTATTCATTCCTATTCTTCTTTTTTGTCTAACAATGAAGATAAAGTTAGACTTTCTGATAGAAAGTACGATGATGATAATGTATTCCCAAATGGATTGGATTTGGATGAGGAGGATGAGAATGAGTCATGAATCCTCATAGATTTTAGTTTCTCTTAGTTTAACCCATTTTATAGTGTGAATATCCAAGCCTTAGACTATCCCAAGATTATTTCTAGTGAAAATGACTATGAAACAAAGGACATATTTAGAAATACTCCTCAATATAGTCTATTATACAATCTAATCCAAAAAAAAATCTATTTTTGTGGTTCTGTTTCTCTAAATTTCAAATATCACACTTTGATAGCCAATTGGTCACAATCAACCATCCCTATATCCTATAGATTTGAGAGCTTGTTATTGTTGTGAAATCTCCTTCAATTTTATGATGAGTCTCATATTTTGATTAAGGAAACCATGGACATCGATATTAGGACTCCTAAAAATCCCAAGATCCTTAAGCTAGGAAACATATTTATCCTAATAAAGCATTAGGAGTATGCCAAGATTTTTATCAAGATCATTAACATATTTTCTTTATCCCATATCAATCTGTTGGATCTTGATCCTTTCCTAATTTTCCACAACCTATTCCTCACTCTTAATATAAAGACTAAAAAGTAGAAATTATAGAAAATGCATACAAAAGTCACTTTGCTAATCAAGGAAGAGTTCCAAAAACTCCTTGATTTTAGATTCATCAAATCCATTGACTATTCTATATAGATTTCCAATTTTATTCCTATTGCCAAAAAAATGGTAGGATTAGAGTTTCCATATAATATTAAGACATCGATAACACATTTAACAAGGACAAATTCCTTTTTCCCAACATCAACATGATCATCAATTTTACTATAGGACATGAAATGTTGTCTTTAATAGATAGATTCTCTGGCTATAATTATATTAAAATTTATCTCAAAGACTAATCTAAAACAATTTTCATCACTCCATTGGGGATCTTATCCTATCATGTCATTCCTTTTATATTGAAAAACATAGGATCTACCTACTAGTATACCATGACATACATATTTTATAACATGATGCATGGCATTATGGAATACTATATTGATGATCTTATAAATTAGTCTTTAAATAGGGAAGAATATTTTTGAGACCTAAGGTGCATCTTCAATTGGCTATGGGAGTATAAGGTATGCTTCAATCCTCATAAATGTATCTTTAGAGTTACATAAAAAAAATATTGGGTTTCATAATATTCCAACATGGTATCAAATTTTATCCTTACAAGATGTCGATTATGGTTGATATTTTACCCTCTCAAACATCAACTTGATTTGATATTAGTAGGACCAAATATAAGTTATTTAGGGATTCCTCTCCTTGGTTATTGATAAATATCATCTCTTTTTTAACATTTTGAGGAAGGATGTAGTATTTTACTTGGATGATGATTGTCAAGTGATTTTTGATGCTCTCAAATTATACCTTTAATCTCCTCTTATCCTTATCCTACCTAATATTCTAGACGGTGTTGTTATACATAGAAATAACATACCATGGCTTATGAGATATATTGGTAAAATATGAAAACAAACATAGAGAGAGATATTTTCTACTTTATTACAACTTTGGTCAATTACAAATTTTGATATCCCCATTCAGAGAATATTATTCTTGTTGTAATGTTTGCTTCCCAAAATATTATATACTATGTACTAATCCATAAGATATTTATCATCATGAGGATCACTCCTTTATGATATCTCATGGCTAAGACTCACCTATTGATATGAACCATTAAATGGATAATATTACATAATGAATTCAATCTTGAGTTCATCATACAAAATTCTTTGAAATATCAAGTCATCACTTACCAACTAGTAGTTGTTCCCTTAGAAGCTAGTAGTCCCTTAGTCATAAAATTCCTAGATGAGTCAACATTTCACCTAGAATTTGATCAACATAACTCTTGGACCCTATACTTAAATGGTACTTTATGCATCAAAGAAGTAAAGGCCAAATTTGTCTTGGTCATCCTTATCAATAGCTTAGTCCTTAGTCTTTTAAAATTAATTTCCTATACCAACAATACCATTGAGTACAAATCCCTTATCCTAAGTCTTAATGTAGACTTACATCTATAGGTTAGAAATATATTTATTTTTGGAAATTTCTAGCTCATAATGAACCAATTCAATGATATTTAATAAAATAAAGTTAAAATATTTAATCCATACAAATACATAATTGGTAATCTAATGTCAAATTTTGATAAATTTACCATCAAATATATCCCTAGGTCTAGAAATTAGCATGTCACTATTATGGACATAGATACATACCTTATCCCCTTAAAGTTGGATAGCCAAAAATTCATGAATTGTAGTTAATAAATTAGGAATCCCTTAATCCTAGAGTCTAGTGAAGAACACAAGCTTATACTAAGAGGGAGGTGAATAGTATAAAATAACTTTTTACTTTTCTTTCCCAAACAGTATTAATCAATATAATCAATGAAAATATCAATATCAATAACCAAAGCAATGCACAAATCATCACACACAATAGAGAAACAAATTTTAACGTGGTTCAGCCAATGTGGGCTACCTCCATAGAGAAAATATTTCTTCTAAATATTTCTCAAATAATCTCTTGGGAATAATTCCCAAATTACAATATTTATCGACTTTTTTCCAAAGGATATGTTGATCCCCTAATCTCAAGTTTGTAGATCTCTTACACAGGAGAACTCTTTCTACTTATGTTCAGGCTAATGATCTTCTAGAAGACTCTGTCTCTATGCTACCCTGATTGGTGGATCTCTCTCAACTTGAATACTCCTAACTAAGATCTATCTTCAATTGTCCTGGCTACTGGATCTCTATCCACTGAGACTCTATCCTCTATACTCTATCATATCCAAATCTGTCTCAATATTGTACAAAACACAATTCAGTCTGTCTAGCACATTTCTGCTCAATCTCTTATACTAAACACAGTGTAGTTGGTCTAGTGAAATTCTACTCAATATGTTGACACATAACCTGCTCAAATATGCTCAATAGGTTCACACATAATATACTCAAATATGCTCAACAGGTCCACACAGAACCTCATCAAATATGCTCAATAGGTTCACAGAGAACCTACTAAAATCTGCTCAACAGGTCCATATTGAACTTGCTCAAATCTACTCAATAGGTCCACACAGAACCTGCTCAAATATGCTCAATAGGTCCACATATAACCTGCTCAAATAATCTCAATAGGTCCACATAGAACCTATCCAAATCTGCTCAACAAGTCTACACAGAACCTGCTCAAATTTGCTCAATAGGTCCACACAGAACCTTCTCAAATCTGCTCAACAGGTCCACACAGAACCTATCCAAATTTGGTCAACAAGATCACACAAAACTTGTCCAAATATTCTCAACAAGCTCACACAGAACTTTTCCAAATATGTTCAATAAGTCCTCTCTAGGACTTGCTCAAATCTTCATAGCAAGATTTCACAAAAGCTTACTCAAATCAGTCCACAAGCCTTCTCAAATATTTGTCTCAAATCACATAGAATCATCAAGAGAATTGTTAGAGACTCAATATGTTCTAAGCTCAATGTTCAATCAATATCTCATTTCAATATCATAGAAGCATAAATAGAATTGATAGAGACTCAATATGTTCTATACTCAAATCTCAATATCAACTCAAATCAATCTCATAGAAGTATAAAGAGAATTGTTAGAGACTCAATATGTTCTATACTCAAATCCAAATCTCATAGAAGCATAAAAAGAATTTTTAGAGACTTTATATGTTCTATACTCAAATCCCAATCTCAACTTAATATGTTCTATACTCAAATTCCAATCTCAACTCAACTCAATCTCATCTTAAATTAGAATATAAAATAGTTTGTTTCTAGGAACTTGAACAACCACAAGCATCCACTTGACTAGGCTTAAATCAACTTAACTCAACCAATCACCTCAAGGAACAATCCTTTCTCACAAACCCTAGTTCAAGCATGTATTTAACCAACTCAAAATGTTTCCAAAAATGCTCAATCAAAAATCTCACATAACAATTATACTCATGTTCTTCTCAAGTTCAAGTTCATTTCACAATCAATGGGCTTCAACAACAATGTTTCTAAAACAAGTTTTAATTACAAATCACAAACCAGAAAACCTTGATGCATTAAACCAACAACTCTCAAAAATGGAAATCACAATCAATTCTTTCATCTCCAAATATTTTTCAAAAATAAACCACCATAATCAATCAATAGGAGAATGTTCCCATACCTTTTTTATGCCAAGGATTTGTCCACAAAATCTGCCACACTTAAACACAACTTTCCTTTCCAATCTCAATAAGGGTTAATGTACTTCAAATAATCACAATATAAATCATAACTCAATTTACACCCTTTTTACTCCAACTAAATAAACAAATCCACCAAAGTCCCTTTTTAATAAAACCCTTATAAAAAAAAAAAATCAATAAGCCTTTCAAAAACACTTTAAAACAACTCCTTATTTCTTCTAAATTTAATTATTAATAACCATCCAATAAATCATTAAACCCCTCAATTTTTGCAATAATCAACATAGCCCAAATAAACAAAGTTTAATTAAAACTTTAATTTCCACTAACCACCTTATAACTCCAACTTAGGGCTAAATAAAATTAAATTAATGCAAAACGTAATTACCTCCTCAAGGGGATTCGAACCCCTGACTTGCACATGTCACGAGTGTCTTAGCCATGGCTAAGATTCCAACTGAGCTAGCCGCTCGTTGGAAATGGAAAGGCACAATGTGCCTAATCCCCTTC
The DNA here is from genome assembly GCA_028583015.1 of Wollemia nobilis. Taxonomy (NCBI): domain Eukaryota; kingdom Viridiplantae; phylum Streptophyta; class Pinopsida; order Araucariales; family Araucariaceae; genus Wollemia; species Wollemia nobilis. The sequence goes on along the minus strand of JAQPPZ010017000.1, from coordinate 10,934,617 downwards.
TCCACCTTTCACAAAATCAAAAGCGCTGAAGCACCTTTCTCATGCCTTCCAAAACATCATCAAGGGGATTCGATCCTTGGCATTTTTGTTTGTCTTGTGCCTTAGCCAAAACTGATTGCCAATGTGCCACATTGCCCATGATGTTTATTTATACAAACACTGCCTATCTTATTCACTTCTTCACTTCTCAATAAATTTGCACGAGCTCATAAATGATTCGATAGCCAATGATTTTATTGCATGAGCAAGGATAAAATAATAATAAATTGAAGCCCCCTTTATATAGTCCTTTAATCATATTGAAGACGTCGACATAAATATGACTTTTTATTTGCTTGATGACGTCGGTGGAAATCTTGCATATTGAGTTTTAAATTTGAATTCAAATTTTAAATAATTAAAATTTAAACCAAATATTAAAACTTAAATATCTCCATCACTGGGGCACCTCTTTCGATGAAACGAAATCCCAACTTGGGTTTTAAAAAAAAACCCAGATCAAATCTATTTTCAATGGTTTTAAATAAAACCTTTTATTTTTCCTATCTTGGTTTTCACAAAAACCCTTCATTGATCCTTTTGATATTAAATGATCTTTTGAAATCAAAGACAACATATTAGCTTAGGGAATCAAAATGTCCAACAATCTCCCCCTTTTTCATTGATGGCAATACCAATCCTTTTAAGGAAACTTGAACTTATTTTCTGCTCCCCCTAGGACTTTTCTCCCCCTGGCTCAATGCTGTCTCAGATATCAAAACTCTCCTTATATAAAAAAATATCCCCAAAAAACACAAATCTCTCCCTCTTTGACATCAATGGCAAAGGGTCATCTTTGGGGCTTGGGGCTAGGAATTAAGCCTATTAGCTTAGGCCCTCCCCCACTTCCACATAAGGTGGTTAATTTTGGGGTGGGAGTATTTCTACTCCCTGAAATCACTATTCTCTACCTTTGTCTTTTCCTCTTTCTTTTTGTTGAATCCTCTCACTGTTTCTTTCCAAGTCATCATCCTTGTTCTTGTTCCTATTCTTGTTCTCATTCATGTTCCTATTCTTGTTTTTATTCATGTTCTTGTTCTTGTATCTACTCTTGTCCTCATTCTTTTCTAATTCCCTTTTATTTTCTGAGTTTGTGTTCCTATTCATCTTCTTATTTCTGTTCATATTCTTGTTCCTGCCCATGTTCCTGTTCCTATTAATATTTTTTTTCCTGTTCATATTCCTATTCATGTTCATGCTTGACTTTCGAATATTTGCTCTATACCATCTTGTTATGTGACCATAATTATTACACTTATAATACTTAATGTTATTATTCCTTGGATGTGTAACTATCTTAGTATTTATCCTAGTGAAGCCATATCCTCTTATGTCATGAACCCTGCAATTCATTGCCTTGTGACCAAAATCATTACATGAATAGCAATACCCTTGGAAAATTTGTCCTCTTCCATATTCTTGTCTTTCATGTGTCCTACACTATGAAGCCATGTGCCCAAACCTGTGGCATAAAAAACATCTTCCATTGAAGAAACCTCGCCTAGACCCCATTGGTCTCTTAGTCTATTCTACCTATTTCCTGTTCCATATGTTCTTAATTTGTGTATTATTCCTTTCCTTGTTGAACTTTCTATTATCCAAATTATACTTAGAAGTCTCACTCTCTCTTTTACTTATTTCTTTCAAATCTTCTTATTTTTTTGTGTTTGAGCTGGACTCTCCTTTTTTTGCTTCCTATTTCCCTTGTTCTTGTTTAGAACTAAGTCCTATTATGATGACTGATGACTTTTGTGCATTGATATTCCTTTCCAAGGTCCTTGAATTTTCATCAAACTGGTGTAGCTTGCCCTTAGAACCATTTACTTCCATTCTTAGTGAAACTATCTCATGCTCTAATATTTCACACTCCAGATACTCTGTCTTTAATTTTTCAGCCATACGTTCTTCAATTTTCCTTGTCTCTTCAAATTTGATTTTGAAGTTGGTGAGTTCTTGTAAAAACTTGCTTTTGCTTTTTCATCCTCTTGAGCTTGGACCCTTAATTCCGAGTTCTCCCTTTTTAATTATTCAAGAGTAACCATAAGCCTTTCACATTTTACATATTTTACCTTTTACTATTCAACCATTCCTTTTTCAACTCTTCTTGCCTTTTCAACCTTATTTCTTAAGTCAGATATATCTTGTAGAAGCTTTGTCTTACATTTCTCATCTTCTTGTATTTGAGCCTTCAATTCTGAATTTTCTCTTTTCAATTCAACAAGTTCATTAAGAGTGGCTTCCTCCTTTTCTTTATCTGAATCTTCCTCTTCTTCAATTTCTTCTATTGTACAAAGTGGAGTTTCTTCTTGATACTTGCTTCAACTATTCCTGTTATCCTTTTCTGACTCATTATTTAGAACTTAAAATATAAGAGAATCATCTTCATCTTCACTGCTATCAAACCCATTGCAATAAATTGCATCATGACCGAGTTGACCATAGACAAAATATTCTTCACCTTCTTGTGAACAATAAGTTACATGATGACCTTTCTTTCCACAAATGGTACAAAATTTTATCAGTCTGGATATTTCTCCATTACTTGATTCATCTCTTGAATCTATTTCCATGTATCCTCCCAACACAACAATATTAAACTCATCTTCCTTTTATTTCATGACCATAGGTGTTTTTTTCTTCTTGTGTCTCATGCTTCTACTCTTTCCTTTCTTTACCATTTGTGTTCTTGGAAGATATTCCTTCAACCTATTAAATCCTTCTCAAAGGAACCAACTCTGATACCAATTGAAGTAAACAAGATTATACTGAGAGGGGGGGTTAACAGTATAAGACCACTTTTTACTTTTCTTTCCCAAAATGTATTAATCAATATAATCAATGGCAATATCAATAGCAATAACCAAAGTAATGCACAAATCATCACATACAATAGAGACACATATTTTAACATGGTTCACCCAATGTGGGCTACCGCCACAGAGAAAATATTTCTTCTAAATATTTCTCAAATAATATCTTGGGAATTCTTCCCAAATTATAATTTTTATGGACTTTTGTCCAAAGGATATGTTTATACCCTAATATCAAGTTCATGGATATCTTCCATAGGAGAACTCTTTCTCCTTCTACTCTGGCTAGTGATCTTATAGAAGACTTTGTCTCTATGCTGCCCTGACTAGTGGATCTCTCTCCACTTGAAGACTCCTCACTCAAATATGTCTTCAATTATCCTAGTTGTTGGATCTCTAGCCACTAATACTATGTCCTCTATACTCTATCACCTCTAAAGGTCTATCTCAATACTGTACGAAACATAGTTCAGTCAGTCTAGCACAGTTGTGCTCTTGCACTAAATATAGTACAATTGATCTAGTACAATTTTGCTCAATAAGTTCACATAGAACCTGCTCAAATATGACCAATAGGTTCACACATAACCTGCTCAAATTTTCTCAATAGTTTCACATAGAACCTGCTCAAATATGCTTAGCAGGTCCACATAGAACCTACTCAAATCTTCTTAACAGGTCCACATAGAACCTGCTCAAATCTGCTCAACAGGTCCACACAAAACCTACTCAAATCTGCTCAATAGGTCCACACAGAACTCGTAAAAATCTGCTCAACAAGTCCACATATAACTTGATCAAATATTCTCAATAGGTCCACATAGAACCCACTCAAATATGCTCAATAGGTACACACAAAACCTGTCCAAACTCAACAAGCTCACACAAAACTTGTCCAAATCTTCTCAACAATCTCACATAGAACTTGTCCAAATCTACTCAATAAGTCCTCTCTAAGACTTTCTCAAATCTACATAGTAAGCTTTCACAAAAGCTTACTCAAATCATTCCACAAGCCTTCTCAAAGACTTGTCTCAAATCACATAGAATCATAAAGATAATTGTTAGAGAATCAATACATTCTAAGATCAATATTCAATCAATATCTCAATTCAATCTCATAGAAGCATAAAGAGAATTGTTAGAGACTCAATATGTTCTATACTCAAATCCCAATCTCAACTCAAATCAATATCATAGAAGCATAAAGAGAATTGTTAGAGACTCAATATGTTCTATACTCAAATACCAATCTCAACTCAAATCAATATCATAGAAGAATAAAGAGAATTGTTAGAGACTCTATATGTTCTATACTCAAATCTCAATATCAAATCAATAGAAGTATAAAGAGAATTGTTATAGACTCAATATGTTCTATACTCAAATCCCAATCTCAAATCAACTCAATATCATCTTAAATAAAAATATGAAATAGTTTGTTTCTAGGAACTTGAAAAAACACAAGCATCTACTTGACTAGGCTTAAATCAACTTAACTCAACCAATCACCTCAAGGAACAATCATTTCTCACAAACCCTAGTCCAAGCATGTATTTAACCAACATTTCCAATAATTCTCAATCACAAATCTCACATAATAATTATACTCATGTTCTTCTCAAGTTCAAGTTCATTTCACAATCAATGGGCTTCAACAACAATGCTTCTAAAACAAGGTTTAATTACAACTCACAAACCAAAAAACCTTGATGCATTAAACCAACAACTCCCAAAAATAGAAACCACAATCAATCTTTTTTTCTCCAAAGATATTTCAGAAATCAACCACCATAATCAACCAATAGGAGAATGTGCCTATACCTTTTTGATGCCAAGGAGTTGTCCACAAAATCTGCCACACTTAAACACAAATTTCCTTTCCAATATAAATAAGGGTTAGTGGTCTTCAAATAATCACAATATAAAGTATAACTCAATTTACACCCTTTTTACTTGAACTAAATAAACACATCCACCCAAGTCCCTTTTTAATAAAACCCTTATAAAAAAACAATCAATAAGCCTTTCAAAAAAACTTTTAAAAAGATCTTTATTTCTCCTAAATTCAATTCTTAATAACCATCCAATAAATCATTAAACCCCTCAAGTTTTACAATAATCAACATAGCCCAAATAAACAATGTTTAATTAAAAGTTTAATTTCCACTAACCACCTTATAACTCCAACTTAGGGCTAAATAAAATAAAATTAATGCAAAAAATAATTACCTCCTCAAGGGGATTTGAACCCCCAACTTGCACATGCCATGAGTGTCTTAGCCACGGCTAAGATTCCAATTGAGCTAGCCACTCGTTGGAAAGGGAAAGGCACAATGTGCCTAATCCCCTTCTCCACCTTCCGCAAAATCAAAAGCGTTGAAGCGCCTTTCTCATGCCTTCCAAAATGTCATCAAGGGGATTCGATCCTTGGCATTTTTGTCTATCCTACACCTTAGCCAAAATTGATTGCCAATGCACCATGCTTCGCATGATGTTTATTTCTTCTAATGCTGCCTGTCTTATTGCTACTTCACTTCTCAAGAAATTCGTATGATCTCATAAACGTTTCGATAGCCAATGATTTGATTGCACAGGCAAGGATAAAATAATAATCAATTTAAGACCCCTTTATATAGTCCTTTAATCATATCGAATATATCAACGAAAATATGATTTTTTATTTGATTTATGACGTCGGCAAAAATCTTGCATATTGAGATTTAAATTTGAATTATAATTTTAAATAATTAAAATTTAAACCAAATATTAAAACTTAAATATCTCCATCATCGGGACACCTTTTTTGATGAAACGAAAGTCCAACTTGGGTTTTAAGAAAAATCTAGATCAAATATGATGTCCATGGTTTTAAATACAACTTTTTAATTTCCTATCTTGGTTTTCACAAAAATCCTTCATTGATCATTTTTACATTAAATGCTCTTTTGACATTAATTACAACATATTAACTTAGGGACTCAAAATGTCCAACATCTAGTCAACTTCCTCCTAGAGTATTTTTTTTATAGAAGAATCTCTTATCCTAATCCTTGGTTAAAGGATATCCTTGTCCTCCTTAGGGATGATACATTATCTAATATTTTAAACCATAATAACCTTAGGAAACACACCTATAGGCATGTCATCATTTGTGATATCTTATACCATCATTACTTTGATGGAATTCTCCTTATGTTCCTAACCTCAAACAAAGCCCAAGTAGTTATCAAAGAGACCCATGATGGATCATGAAGTGGTCACATTAGTGTTCTCGTAATCAAGAGAAAATCCTATAAATGGGTTATTATTATACCTCAATTAAAAATGATTATTGTGACTCTGTAATGAGGTGTAATACACATCAAAGCATGCAAATTTTATCCATGATCTTCAACCCTTGAATTATCCCTGAACTTTTTCAATTTGGGGCTTAGAAATCATTGGTAAGATCAACCCATTATTGTATGATGGGAATTATGTCATCATCATTGCTATTAAGTACTTCATTAAATGAGTTAAATTTATTCCTATAGAATCAACCACTTGAGTCTTAGTTTTCATGATCATACTCAACCAAATTATTATCCATTATGGCATCCATTTAGTGCTAATATTTGATAATAAAACACCCTTCGAGAACAAGGATGTCTAGAAATTTTGTATTAAATATAACATATAATAAAAATAGTCAATGCTTTACTATCCTCAAGTAATGGCCAAGATGAATATTCTAACAAGACTATTTTAAATATCTTTAATAATATTACTATCAAAATTAATTAAGATTAGAATCTTCAACTTTATCTTACCTTATGGGTCTATCACACTAGTGTTCAAACTCCCACTAATGTGATGCTCTATGATTTAGTTCATGGAACTAAATCCATCTTCCCTTTTGAACTAGAGGTTCATTCCTTGTGTGTGTTTTTGTAGAACTCCTCTATTAGTGATGATTGTCATATATTATATCAAATCCAACTAGAGTTGCTTGACAAAATATATATCCATACCTTACCAACAAAGCCTTAAGTGTCCATATAGAAAAAAAGTATAAACATAATACTTTTAAGTTGGTGATATCAATCTTCAAGAATATCAAAAGAACAACAATTCTAAAATGAAGCTTAAAGGTATATTTTATCCTCAATAGCTAGGTCCATCCATCATAATTGCTAATTTGGTTTAGGTTCTTATCACCTTGCCATAGTTAACAATAAAAACTAAAAAATCCAATGAACCTAATGTATCTTAAGTGGTACTACATTTAAGTATACATTGGGTTCATATTTTATTTTATCTTATTATCATATATTTCTTAAATCTTACCTAATTTTATTTTTTCTTACATACATGTTCTTGTATTTGCTTGGATTTCTTATTGTATATCAAGATAACAATCTATGATGAGATAAAATGATGATCCTAATTAGGATAGTTTATTTTCATTATATTAGGTGACTGATGCAAATGGATCCTCCTAATTTCATATGTGAATCAAATAATGGTTTATACAATCATCTATATATATTCATTTCTATATTTATCTTTCATCCATCTAGTTCACCTCAAACCACATCTATCAAGTCTTCCAAACTATAACTCTCTTGTAGCATGATGAATATTGAAAGGATTGCAGATGACAAGTCAAGTTGACTTCTTTTACAATTACAATTTATTTATGATGAAAATTAAAGTCCTTAAATATTTATATCCATATCAATCTCATCATCTATTATCTTTCATGCACCACCATGTGTGGGTGTAACTAGTCAACAATAAAATTGTCTTTCCATTTGAGAGTAGCATACATTACCACACCAATCAATTTTAAGTCCTTTATATCACTTTTCTACAAGGATAATTATTCTAAGTAGAATACCTTTAAGAATTTGTTTAAATATAAATTAGAAGTACTTTAAGCATCTACTTAAAGGTAAATCTCAACTCAAAAGTCCTATAGGTAAGGCAAAAGTCCTTTAAATATTTGTTTAAAGGTAAATAATTTATTTTTCATGTGTGTACATATATTTGTATTATAGCAATCTATACAAGTACTCCAATAAAATCTAACTAAAGTATAATTGGGTAATTTAAAAACTAACTAAAGTACCGCATAAAAATCTATGTATATGATAATATATAGTTGTACATAGCTATAAATTTTTTGTACATGACTACACTATAGAAACACCCTCTTGTGCACATGATGTACCTCTCATCATGCATATTTATTCACTTAATCATTTCATCCACTATCTCTTAAAGTGATCTTTAATTAAAACAATCTTTAATTTTGACCAATCATCATTAACAACACATCTAATCTTAATATATTCAACTTAAACACTAAATAAACCATCATTAATTAATATAAAAATCCATTTTAAATGTTAATCAACATATAATAATATCTAATCCCCTACTTTTATAATCATAAATTTAATTATGTGGCATTAATAATTAATTACATCATCCATCCAAATCAAATATTTATCTCAATATTTCATCATTGCACCAGAGTGGATCATAATCAAGTCAACTTCCTCGGTCTAAATTATTTTTTCCTTCAATATTTGAAGGGATATACCAGGACATGGAAACATTTAGTGCTACCAAAAATGTGATTTTTAACATAATTTCTAAGCCAAAAATAGTAGCATTATTAATCCATCATCAACCATAAGCAAAAAAAATCATATCTAAAAATTGGGAAATTTATGTCAAGTTTTGAGGCATTTATTCTAAATAAATGCATCAAAAGGGGGAAAATATAGACTTCTAATTTTACGTGCAATACTATTCTTCATGTTTTCCAACCCCTTCATCAATCGATCTTTAAATCAACTAAATTTTAATCAACGTCTCTTGTTCTCAAAATTTGAGTATTTATTGCTTCAAAATCAATAACACTAGGTCATGAGAAATAACACTAACAATGTTATCACAAGTTGGTGATATTTTCATAAAATATTTCTATTTTGACCCTTCCCACTCATTTTTAACCTCATAATTGTCATGAGGTGAAAGTAGCATTGATGGTACCACATCCCAATGCTTTCAATTGTCATGTGATAAAATCAAGAAGTTTGATTTTTTATACCTCTCAAGATACCCACCATTAATAAACCAAATCCTTAAAATTTGACTTGTAGACCCTATAGAAATTCTAAATCCAAGAAATTGCATTCTCATGTTCTTTCATTAATGTATTCTTGATATCTTTTCAAACTCTTACATTCTCTAATCTTGTCATATTCAATGTAGTTCCTCCTTCAGGGAGCCATGGATTCCTATAAAATCAACATTTAGGAGAATCCAACCAACAACTTGAAAGGAATATTATCTAACACAAAATAACATTCCAAGCCCAATATCAAAGAATAATTAAAAATATCATAATAAAATATGAAAGAAGAAGATCTAAATATGATTTTATTTCTCAATAGAGAAGCCTTAATTAAATAGGCAAGGGTGTACAATATCAATCATCTGATCATAACAGAAAAGAGAAGGGGTAAATATCCACCATACAACAAGATGCATGATATAAGCCATAGATCATGAAGTAGATATAACCAAATGGATCACAACCCCCTAAAATTAATAAACCAAGATAAGAACAAAATGATAAGAATATCTTGGAACATGTACTATCCTAGTAAACATAAAATATACTCTAACACCATACTTAAGTGATACTAGGAGGTAGTGGATAAACAAAATAAACCAAACAAGTGGTATATCCACAGATATGAGTTCCAACAACAAGAATTGATAAGGTACTCATGTACAATATATCCCTAAAAATCTACTAGAAATATGATGAAAACCACATGGGAAAAAACCATATGCCAAAAGATAAAGAAGAAAGAAGAAATATATGGAGGAAGATGTCCTTATAAACATCCACCAAGGACAAATTCCATCATCCCAAGAAAGCCATACAACTCAAGGTAGGGAGGTGGTGCAAAAGGTTTCATAAATATGTTTGCAATCTACTACTAAGTCAAAAGATACTCCAAGCTAAGAAATCCATCCTAAATGTGCTATCAAGTGAAGTGCATGCGAATCACAATGTGCTCGGGGTATCTATTCTCAACAATATTATGATAAATAGGAATTTCACTTTGGTTATCACACCAAAGTACAATAGGCTGATCCTAAAAGAAACCAAACTCTACCAATAACTAAAAAAGCTAAAGAGCCTCCTAATTGCCTATGAAATTTTCCTTATATTCTACCTCTATAGATAATAATGCAATAGCCCATTACTTCTTGCATGACCAAGAAACTAGAGAAGAACCAAGACAAAAACCATAGCCTGAGGTGGAATACTTGTCATCAACTGAACCTGCCCAATCTAAATCAGTGTATCCTACCAACTATGTAGAAAATTTGGTATAGAATAAACCAAAGGGAGTAGTACCCCATAGATATCAAAGAATCCTCTTGGATGCCTACCAATAATTGTCATGAGGGGCATGTGAAAATTTGATAAACCAACCCAACAACATATGAAATATTAGGGTGAGTATGAGTAACATACATAAGACTCCCCACTAGCTATCTATACAAAGTTGCATTACAAAGAGGTGATATGTAAAAGGAAGTCAAAGTAACCCCTGATTGAAATGGTGTAGGTGATGGATTGTAATTACCCATCATAAATCGTTATAGTATATCCAATGTATACTTCTACTAACATAATTAAATCCTTGAATCTATCCAAGTGATCTCTAACTCATGGAAGTAGTGAGCCAATCCTAGATGTATCATCTCAAATATCTTAGAGAGATAATGGTAAATAGTCTAAATATGAGTAGTGGAGTTATCGATGAGAAGTAAATCATCAATATAAAGAACAAGTATGGTGATGCTATCTCTATATTGCCAAATGTAAACTATAGGATTGGAATGGTATCAAACAAATCCAATAGAGAGAAGGAAGGAATCTATATTATCATATAAAGCTTGAGGAACCTATTTGAGACCATAGAGTGATCTCCATAGTTGACAAACAAGAGAAGAATATTGAGCAAAACTAGTGGGCTGCTCCATATAAATCTCTTCCTAAAAATATCTATGCAAGAATGCACTCTTCACATCCATATGGTAAACAAAACATCCATGTAATGTAGCAAGTGCAAGAACAAGCCAAACTGAATCCATATTGGTGAAAGGAGCAAAGGTCTCAGAGTAATCAATACTTTAAACCAATGAAAAGTCCTTGGCCATAAGACATGCTTTTTACTTGTCAATGGACCCATCTACTACATATTTAGTTTGATAAACCCGCTTACAACGAACCAACATTCTTATTGTAAGAAGAGGAACAAGATACCAAGTATGATTCTTCATAAAAGAATAATACTCAACCACCATAGCATCATACCACTCTTGTATCACATGAGACTGTGAAAAATACTCTGGATCACTTGAAAATGATTGACAAACAAGGCCAATACTTGTAGAATGTGCATGAGAATGTCCTGGAGGTGGAAGATCCTAAATGAAAGGTGTTGCCTCCTCAACTATGGTACATGCCTATCTAGGCATGGTGATAGTTGGTGTAGGATCCTCAATAGTAGGTTCTTCATCAAGATATTTCTCAGTCTAATCAACAATGGAAGGATCATGAGGATTATCCAGTGAAGAAGAAGGAGAAGATGAAGTAGAAAAGTAAGAATCATGAGGAAGAATATTTTTATAAAATTAAACATGTGTTCAAAAAACATCATGTGTATCAGGATCAAGAAGTCGATAAGCCTTCATGTCCTCATAATAGCTAATAAAATTGAGTTACTTGCTCTTCCTATACAAAGCATTTCATTTCTTCTTTGGAATATAGGCCCAAGCATGCCTTATAAAATTTTTGAGAAATAAGAAATAAGGCTTAGTTCCAGAACAACCCTCCTCTAGATTCATATACTTAAGTTCCCTATGGGGTAAAATATTTTGAATGTAATTCACACAGTTAACTAATTCAGCCCAAAAGATAGGTGGTAAATCCTTAGAGTGCATCATCTAGTTAGCCATATCTTTCAAGGTTCGATTATTTCTTTCTACCACACCATTCTACTGTGGTGTGTGAGGGATAGAATTTTTATGAACAATACCATGTGCCACAAGGAATTATATTTTTTTTTTTCTAAAATACTCCCCCCATTATCTGTGCAAATATTTTTAATGCAACAAGAAGCTTGATTCTTGATCAAAGCCTTCAAGAATTTGAAGTGAGAAAAAATCACTCTTGTACTTGATAAAATATACCCAAGTATACCTCAAGAAATCATCTATGAATGTCAATGTATATTTAGCTCCTTTGAAAGAGGCATCTAAGAAGACCATCAAATCACTATATACAAGCTCCAAGGGTGAATATGCTCTATGTGACTTACCTTTGGGAAATGGATTTTGGTGTTGTTTCCCAAGTGCACAAAAAGGAAAAATACCATCAAGACATGAAGCCTTAGCAATCCAACAACAATATCATGATTGCTCAACTCCCTCAAATACTTGTAATTAAGATATCCAAATCTCTCATGCTAAAGTTTGCTCTCAAAATCTATATGAGCAACTAAGCATGTACCTGAAGAAGTATCATAAAAACCATAATAGTCGTACTCTATGATCAATAAATCCTTTTGTAATCAATGAATGTAATTCCAATAAAATTCTAATTTCAGCTCCTTGTGGTGTGAATAAAACAATCTTTCTCATCCCAGAGTTATAATTTTGATAGATAGAAAGAAGATTAGTGGTAATGTTTGGAATATAGAGAACATCATTGATGTGACCACAATATAATGAAATATCACCTTTCTCTTTTATAGGAATGAAATATGAGTCTCAAAATTCAATGCTAGAGGTTGAACTTGAATAAAGAGATGTAAAAGACTCCTTCAAAGAAGTCATGTGGTGTGAAGAACCAAAATCCAAAACCCAATTATTTGAAAAAGACTCAAAAGATATTTCTTGGACATTTAGAGTGTTACCATGTTTTGTGGGAACATTAATTTTATGTTTATTTATGACATCCTTTAAGTCATGCAAATTCTTCCAACATGTGGTTGTTGAATGACGTTTTCCCCCAAATTAGGTACAAGTGACATTAGACTTATCATTTTTCTTGGAAGACTCTTTAGGTCTAGATATGTATTATTTTGGTTTAGGACTTGATTACGAAGAAGATGAAGTGGTTTTAGACATAGGTTTGGACTTGTCTTTCTCTTTAGAATTAGATGCTACTAAAGCCTTAGATGAAGAGGTGGGAGACTCAATAGTGGAATGTTTGATTTATTCTTGAGTAAGTATATCACAAAAAATATTCTAAAGTGGGAAATTTGAAGGTTCCACCTAGAGCATCCTTGGTACAGATAAAGGTGGAGGTAAATATTTTAAATGGCCCCCTTAAGTTTTATTTCTAAATAATATTTGAAATGGCCTGCACTGACAATGATCCCTCATCCAAATTGATTTTATTCAATCTCCTTACAATGAGATACCTACAAAAAAAGACATTTATAAATAAGGGTTACATTGATATTTTAATACAAAGGATGGATTCAAGTTGAAGACCTCAAAATTCTACTCATAATACAAAAAAAAATCATCTAAAACAGATGAAAGGAAAATATGAGGAAAAAAGACTTCAAGATTAAAAAAAACCTTTGAAGCTCCAAAATGTGATGCCAAAAATAACTTTATATACCATAAAAATGACCTTCAAATAAATGGAGTGTTGACTTGAAGAGATCTAGCTCAAGAAGATAAATCTAACGCTTCATACAGTTTTGAAAATGGACTAATGGACTCTGAATGCTTTGGTTATGCAATTAATTAGAAAGAGGCTTAAATATTTAATTTGGAAACCATTAAAAATTTGAACAACAAATTAAAAAAAAAATGATTAAATATAAAGAGCTATCAAACTTGAGGCCAAGAATGTTGAAACCCATCCCCCAAAAAATCAAAATATATCCATTGAAAAATTAAAATCTGTCTGCCGGAAAATCAAAATACATCCACTAAAAAAAAAAAATCCATATGCTAAAACTTGAAATTATGTCTATCATAAAATTGAAACCCATCCACCAAAAATTTGAAATCTGTTCACCAAAAAATTTGAAATCCACCATAAATCCACCCATTGAAATCACGTTTTAGCCATCAAAAATTCTTTTTTAGTCATTAGAATCATGTTTTTACTGTTGGAATTGCATTTTAGCCACAAAAATTATGATTTAGCCATTGGAATCACATTTTATTATTGAAAATGATCAAAAAATAGTTTTTGCAGTAGAAATTGGTCAAATTTTTTTGTTGTAATCATCACAAAGGCTGCACAAAACATATATGTTTCCAGAATCCTCATGATGCATGGATTTATCCCTTCGATTCACGAATAAGATTAATAGGAGTAGATATAAATAAATACAATGCACAATAGTAAATCCACTAGATCTCATGCACGAATGGTGTCCTAAAGTTGATCCAAATGAGCTTCCTCTTGCATGTTCAAAGATGGGAAAAACATGTAAAATATTTCAACAGATACTTTCAAAAATATCAATGCTTAGATACCATGAAAGGAATGTTAGCTAATGCAAAATAAAATTCCAATCCCTAGATCAAATAATTTTGAAAAAAATCACAATAAAATATAAAAGAAGAATATCTAAATCTGTTTGTATTACTCAATAGAGAAGCCTTGCTTAAATAGGCAAGGGTGTACAATATCAACCATCTGATCATAACATAAAATATAAGGGGTAAATATCCATTGTACAACAACAAGTGCAATATGATCCATAGATCACGAGGTAGGTATAACCAAATGGATCACAACCATCTAAAATTAACAAACTAGGATAAGAACAAAATGACAACAAGAATATATTGGAACACATACTATCCCAGTAAACTTAAAATATACTCTAGCATGACTACTTTTAAAACCAAAGTGATGCTGAAATTTCATCCATGGATTTTTGAAATCAACAATATTTTTCCATCTCTTTAGAGTCATAGTAATAAAGCATTGTGCATGACAAAATTATATCAAAATCTTACCACAATATTGTGAAGGTCATCCATACAAGCACTTAAGCTCTTGTTATTATAAGCATTCGAGAATGCAATAAAATCTCTAAGCATTATCCAAGCAATCAAGATCTCTTGCGTCAAGTATCAATCCATCAAGCTTAAGCATTAAAGTCTCATAAAAAAACAAGCAAGAAAGTTTTCAACAATCTTACAAGAAGGGAAAAGCAACCTTTATTTTATTTTATTACAAGAAGAGAAAAGTTTTCCATGGTTTGTTCTCTTTTTCCTTTTTATCATTTGGCTCTTCCTTTTCCTTATATATTTAAGCTTTATTTTATTACACTTACAACTAATATTGCATTTGCATTGGCACATACTTGGTCTCTCATTTTTCCATTTAATATTAGTTTCAAGCAAATAAATATATTTTTTTATTTCTATTTAATAGGGCATCTATACTCCAAGATTAGGGATATTCATGATAATCATCATAATATTAGCTCACCTTGTATTCCATCTTCTTGTTATGCTCTTAAAAGTGATAGCACCACTAGTTTGTAGGTTGATTGAGCAATCACTCTTTGGTTTACATAGAGCGAAAGCATTGATGGAACTATCATGACCCAATGTTGCTTATACCACCTATATTTTATTTCTTATACTTTATCACTTACATCATCTCCATCTATTTAAATAAGAGCTTGATTACTACTTAAGGATGTATATCCTCCTCTACTATATTGGATAGGACCCTCTACCATTGAGTGCATTTTTTTATATCTACTTTGTATGGAAAGCAATAATGTCATTGATAGGTGATAGTGCCAATGGTGCTTCTATAGATTGGTAGTGCTTTTTCCTTTATGGTAGAAACTAGTTATTTTACCACATAATTCTATCATTTAAGCATTTAGGAGCAAACCCCTATTTTTTGTTTATGTAAATTAGATTTTATTTTCTTTTTATCATCAATAAATACAAAAGATAAAGAAAGAACTAGTTATCTTTAATCATATATGGGATCAATTTAATCTTTAAGCTTCAACATTCAATTAAAACCATATATAGCTATATATTACGCTTTGTCAATTTCATTTTATTATGACTTTGCCTCTTAAAAGAAAATTTATTATTTTCTTTCTCATCAAAAGAAAAATATATTTTATCTTTAGGCCTTTTATGTTCATTGGGGATAGATTGGGGTTAAGATTATACAAATAAGTATCTTAGGAGAAACATATGTGTTCTTCGACAAATCCAATAAAACTAGACTTTGAGATCACAAACTTTTCTTAGTCTCAAAGTGAGAAGAGAAGAGAGTGGAAGAGTGTTGCTAGGAGCCCCTTCATGATACCACTCATATTTTTGCCTTATCATAGGTTGATAGTGATGAAATATCTGTAGATGCTCTTGATGTAGCCTATATGCAAGTGTAATATAAGCCCACAATGGTCTTATATGTAAGCTTGTGGGCATATTTATATAAGTGTATAAGCAATTTTGATGTATTTACCCTTAGCAATATTTGTTAAACCACTTCTATGATTAGAGTTAGTTGAAGAGTCTAATGCATTTAACATATTATAATTTAACCTTCAAGTCATGTTTTGTTATGTTGAGGTTAGCATTTAATTTTAGAATTATATAAATACCCCAAATGATTAATCCATTAAATAATTTTGTGAAGTGAAAATGTGGGTATCCCTATAGTCACCCATTCCTTTTCCCACTTATTTGAATCTATCTATATTTTTTTCTATTTACTCATTTTGTTTTGCTCTTATATATTTTCTATATATGATTGTGTTTAATGTATGTTTCAACATATTTTTTGAAACAATTGTCAAATCCAACATTCAAAATAATCAATCACAATTTAGGATTACTATTTCTCATTCCATGTATGTATTAGACCTTCTGTGGTAATTTTCAATGAAGGATTAAATCCTACTTTGAATTCCTTTTATTCTAACTTGAAGCCTTGTGTAAATTTTACTACTTATTTAGTAGATGATACCTTATACCATTCACTTCTTAGTGGGACTTCTCTATATTAACAAAACTTGTGAAGCACTACATTTGTTGTTAGTTATTTTTCTAGATATATGTAAATTTTCTCTAATATTTATTGAATATTGTTCAAGTGGATCCTATGATAGATTAAAGGTACATAGTACATATGTATTAACTATAAAGTTACACCACCTACAATATTGACTAGATTTCATTGTGCATATTGGGCTAATCACTTGTACCAATGGTGTTCTACCATTGGGTTGGTAATTTGTTTCTATCTAATTTGTATGGAAAGCAATAATATCATTGATAGGTGATAGTGCAAATGGTGCTTCTATAGATTGGTAGTGATTTTTCCTCTAAGGTAGAAACTAGTTTTTTTACCGTATAACTCTATCATTTAAGCATTTAGGAGCAAACCCCTATTTGTTGTCTATGTAAATTAGATTTTATTTTATTTTTATCATAAAAATAGACAAAATATAAAGAAATAACTAGTTAGATTTAATTATATATGGGATCAATTTAATAGTTAAGCTTCAACATTCAATTAAAACCATATATAGCTATATACTAGGTTTTGTCAATTGCATTTTATTATGCCTTTTCGTCTTAAAAGAAAATTTATTATTTTCTTTCTCATCAAAAGAAAAATATATTTTAGCTTTAGGCCTTTTATATTCATTGGGGATAGATTGGGGTTAAGCTTATACAAATAAGTATATTAGGATAAACATAGGTGTTCTTCGACAAATCCAATAAAACTAGACTTTAAGCTCACAATTTTTTTTATCTCAAAGTGAGAAGAGGAAAGAGTGGAAGAGTGTTGCAAGGAGCCCCTTTATGATACTGCTCATATATTTGCCTTCTCATAGGTTGATAGTGATGAAATATCTATATATGCTCTTGATGTAGCCTATACGCAAGTTCAATATAAGCCCACAATGGTATTACATGTAATCTTGTGGGCATATTTATATAAGTGTATAAGCAATTTTTATGTATTTACCCTTAGCAATATTGGTTAAACCACTTCGATGATTAGCCATAGTTGAAGAGTTTAATGCATTTCACATATTATAATTTAACCTTCAAGCCATGTTTTGTTATGTTGAGGTTAGCATTTAATTTTAGAATTATATAAATACCCCAAATGATTAATCCATTAAATAATTTTGTGATGTGAAAATGTGGGGATCCCTATAGGCACCCATTCCTTTTCCCACTTCTTTGAATCTATCTATATTTTTTTTCTATTTACTCATTTTGTTTTGATCTTATATATATTCTATATATGATTGTGTTTAATGTATGTTTCGGCATATTTTTTGAAACAATTGTCAAATCCAACATTCAAAATAATCAATCACCATTTAGGATTACTATTTCTCATTATATTTATGTATTAGACCTTTTGTAGTAATTTTAAATGGAGGAGTAAATCTTACTTTGAATTTCTTTTATTCTAACTTGAAGCCTTGTGTAAATTGTACTACTTCTTTAGTAGATGATACCTTATACCATTCACTTCTTAGTGGGACTTCTCTATCTTAACAACACTTGTGAAGAACTACATTTGTTGTTAGTTATTTTTCTAGATATATGTAAAGTTTCTTTAATATTTATTGAATATTGTTCAAGTGGATCCTATGATAGATTAAAGATACATAGTACATAGGTATTAACTATAAAATTACGCAACCTACAATATTGACTAGATTTAATGGTGTAGATTGGGATAATCACTTGGATCAATGGTGTTATACCATTGGGTTGGTCTTCTATCTTGGATCTATATTGATCTCTTGATATTTTAAATGATATTCCAGCATTTCCAAGTCTTCTACGTAAGTTGAATATTATACTTACAAATAAGACCTTCAAATATCACTAATCAATGCTTGTGATTTTGTAGTACTTGGATCTCCCTTTACAATGTTTAATGGCCCTTTATTATCATAATAAAAATTCCATTTGTCTTATTTGTAATGTATTAATCCATTAATAAATAGAAATATTTAGATACACTACCTTCAATATCTTCATGCCAATGATATGCTTGATCTAATTTATAAGCCTCTAATAGATAAGATAATGGATATCTAACCAAGGTCATGAAAAAGATGTATGTTGTGTAATTATGAAAGTTTCTTGATGTAGAAAAATATCCCTTAAGGGTAAATTATCGATAAGGGTATCTTTCTATGTCTCCCATTTAGCTTAATAGGAGATTTTAAAATATATGGTGTTAAGCTTCACTTGAGGCCACAATCAACCATTGTATTTTATTTGTTTGTATATCCTTAAAGCAATTGTACACCTTGTATAAGTGGGTTTCTTGTTATTCTAAAACAATAAACCTTAAGGTCCATTTTCTAACCTTGACCTAAGGCCACTTATAATTTGGGTATATATACTTGTTAAGACCAACCATTTCTTCAATGGTTAAAAATATTTATTCATACATTAGTGTTATTTTTTGGTATGTAAGAGGGTATTTCATATCATGTTGATCTTACTTGATATTTATCCTCTCTTTATTTGGTAATATGTTTATTCTATTTATTCCTAAAGGTATTTTTAAACATAAAATTAATACCCTATCCTAATAAACTTATGAGAAGTAGAAAAAATATTTTCTAACATGTCATGCTTGATATGATTTTTATGAATGTGACCTTATCATTAGTTCTCTTATGTCTCAAAATAGCATGATTGAATATTTTCTATGAAGGTAAGTCCTTACATTGACACTAGTATTTTATTAGATGTAACATGAATTGATACCCTTAATGTAATGGTTATCTTGCTAATAGGAAATATTTATTTACTTTGGACTAGAGGTTCATATTTAAATGGATTATATAAATTAGTGGAGGATATTTTAATAATATTTATTAATTTTCTACATTTAAAGGAAATGGATTGATCTTATTGATGTCTAAGGATAAATACCCACCAGTTTTTTGTTTATTTTCCTTAAAACTTGGTGATAATTCATATTTGTCATTATAATATAGAAAACCGTAATCAATTATTGGTGGGTTCTTGTTCCCCATATTCTTCATCATCAAAACAAGGAGAAGGATTCTCAATTATATTATTTCCCAATATAATATCCACATCCATTACTTTAATGCTAATAACTTATTGGTAAGGATGTTCTTATTTTACTATTGGTGATGCTAAACAATGAATTATGGACATGAAGAATGATATTCTACTTCTTGTATTCTTTCTAAATTATTTTCTTAGTGTTATCCTAAATAAAATCTAATGATGGAGTTAGTCATACAATTTCATTTATTTATTGATTTCTAAGTTTATGTATTTTCTTAATACTTCCATTATCTAAATTTGGTCATAATTTACAAGTAATCATATGAAGGATCTTAAATTTAATGCTATTTGTAAAGGAAAATTATGACATTCAAAGGAATGAGTTCTATATTATGATTTGGGGTGTTTCATTTGTCTTGATATAACCCCAAGGATTATAGGCTTTGGTTGCATGGACTATACAGTCCACTCATGTATGGACTTGCACTCATAAGAAGTGGTTTATTTTGGCTCACCAAGATGTTCTATGTAGATTTGGGTAAACTAAGTTACTAAAACCTATATGTAAATACAATAAAAGGTCTATCAAACCTATATAAAACCTTAATTTATAAATAATAAGGGAAACACTAGAAGAGATTAGGTCAAAATTTAGTATATGGATATGGCTACAAGGATTGACTAAGTATGAGAAATTATGTAGTTTATAGATATAAGAAAGATAGGTATATTATAGATCTCACACAGTCAAGACTAATGTTCTATATAATTTTATTAGCTATAACAAAGTAAGAATTAGTTACTAGTCATTTACCCAATGTGTACCATAAATAAGGAAATAAATAACATGAAAGAGACATGTATGCTAATCTTAGAGGCTACTAAACTTTTTAAAGATATTTTATAAAAATATTAATTAAGATTTATATAAAGACTTGTTCCTTATTTTTTCCTTGAAGATTATTCTTGAATGACCTTTATTTTTAATGGCTTAAGACCCTATATGATTAATGGTTCCCAACAAAATATCCTTGATATAAGGTATTTGAAAGAAAGAATACTAATATTGTGATAAAAATATAGAGATTTATCCTTTGGTCATTTTGGAAATAATAGTGTGTATTTGCCTATTATCTGGCGTAGTATTATATGATGGATCCAGATAGGACTTTGATTAAGAAGGGATTTTGGACAAAAAAGAATTTTCCTACTTTAATTTTTTTATCTCCTTATGTTGATCTAAAAGATTGATTATTGTTAAAAATTATGAAAATATTATATATATACTTCTTATATTATGAAATTAATTGTAAGAAATTAGAATAAATCCAAAAAATTATATTCTTCTTATATACCAATTGAACAAACCTGATACTAAAACGTAGAAAGTGCAAATATAAATTCTAAAATTCAAATAATGTCAAATAATACAATATTTAGTTAAAGAATATATATTTATTTGATTTTATATTATTTTTTCTCAAATATCCTTCATTCTTTAAATTGTATTCAAATAAAAACTCATAATAAAATTAGATCCTTAGTCATTATTTATTGGTTATCAAAATAATTAACTTAAATAAAATATAATATCACCTTGACAACTCCCCTCAAAATGGAGAAATTGCACAAGGAGATTGAAGGCCTTGGTGTTTCATAATTAAAAATGGTTGCAATTACTCTTTAGAAGGTGGAGATTAGTAAGATGAGCTAAAAATTACCACTAGAAATGAAGACCTATTTTAAGAGGATATGTTGTAGATAAGGAAAATAAACCTCTCAATATAGTTTTAAGATGATGATTTAGTCTTATTGCTATTATGAGGATTTATTCTCTATATTTCATTCAGATTAGGTGTAACAATATTTTTCTGTGTAATTTTTATCTATTCTCTAGTTGATTATAGGCATGTATATATGGATATAGTTCCAGCTTGCAGGCCACGTATGGAAGACCTCACCACTATGTAATCTAATCTGATTTGTTTAATAAAATTTAATTAATTATTATTTAATACTTCTATTAAAAATATAATTTATGTTTTAAATTATTTTATATTAACTATAAGAAATTAGAATAAATCCAAAAAAAATCTATATTCTTAGGGACCTTCCACCCTCTAGGTTTGCAACTGAACAACCAACCAAAAAATACTTAACAGATACTATCAGCCTATCTCCTAATGATTTAAACATTGAATCTCAAAAAACGAAAAAAACACCAAAACCTTAACCACTACTAGGTAAACTAAAAATTATATACTTTATTTACACCAAATTTTGAATGTTCTATTTCAAATACTTAAACTACTAATTTATTTTTGTGTATTAATATGAAATGAATATTAAACACGTATATAAGCACATTCAAACTGTATTATTTTATTTTATATTATAAGCATTCTTAAAAGGAAGTTTATCTCAGAGCTTGAACATGGAATCTGTCTTAAATTGTTTCACAGAAGCTCTAAATCCTTTGGGCCATGCCAATGCTGCTAACATAAATAATCTTGTAAGGACATGCCCAGTAGGGTGTACCCATCACTCATTAAAGATCCGAAGGTGTTTTTCATTGCACTCCGACGTGATGCATTAGCACAAGCATGTTTCTAATTATGAGTAGTACAAATTCGGCAAGAATAAACGTTATCCCATCGTCTTGTATTACGTAGTTGGGGTCGTGGGGAAGCGTTAAAAATAATTGAGAAGCAGGAAATCAGCTGTTGCAGCATCGACATTAAAAATTTTCTGATATCTTCACTTCATTTAGTTCTGATTTCGCATTTACAAGCTTTACTGCCTCCATGCAAATAGTGGGCAATTTCTCCGTGGCATTTCTCCCAATATTCGGATTATCCAGTTGTCAATTAAATCCTAATCAAGTACGGCATTTCCTATAACATAATAACGCCTTAGTGCTAGATGAAATGGGGCTCCTCATTTCTGTAATAAAACCCTTGCCTCACAGTGTTTCATCACAGAGTGCTAGTGTAGAACAGAATCAGGATTAGAAAGAAGAAGAACAGTTAACCATGGGTTGTTGCGCCTCTACTCCCGGCCATGTCCATCCAAATCAACACCAACAACACCAGCGTCGCAGTAAAGATCCTAAGCTGCCGAATGCTAGGGTATGCATGCATCAACAATTGCTTTATTCTTTTCGTTTCAAAATGGCGTTGCAGCTTCCACATAGACTGTCATTTGTTTTTGTTAATATTATTTATGCTGAGAACAGAAATGATATTGTCGTTATTATTTCTAATATTAATTATTTTTTATTATTTAGAATATACGGGATGAGCATGAAAGTCCTCACTCAGAAGAGGACGACCAGCAGGAGGAGTTCTCTTTTCCAGTACTTGTTTCAAGTCCAGGGAAAGACGACCTCTTTTTCTGGAGTTAAAATTTTCCAATACTTGTGTCAAGTTCAAAGAAAGACGGCCTCTGATCTTGTGTAATTGTGTAATTTAGATATCATAGGAAGAACAGAGAGATGCAGGTTCTTGTAATTTTGGTTTTAGATTTTATGTAGCATGCACTTTTGCTGTGCAGCTTGTACTCTATACTCTATATGTACTATGCTCCTCTTGTTTGGGACATAATGATCCAAGCTTCTGGTTTTATAAAATCAAAAGTAAACTTTTAGATTATTATTTCTAGTTAAAGGTATCAGGGAATGTTGTTTTCGTGCGAATATTTTATAATTTTAGCTTTGAAGATTGTATATGTTCTTTGTGAAAATGTGAAGTGTTTGAAATTTTTAATTATTACATAATCTTATCCTTACAAATAAATAAATTTATATTAACGTTTGGATAACTATAATCTAACACTTACAATATAAGTCAAATATACCCTCATATAAAAATATACACCTCCCACAATATTTATGCTTACCCTTGCATCTCCCATCCTTGCCTTAAAAGTTCACATAATATCATATTCATAAAACTTCTGTTTCAAATAATATTTCAAAAATAATAATAAAGCGATTTCGTTGTCTGACACCATTCGATTCTTTTAATCATAACAGTAATAATAATAATACTTTGATCTGGTTATTAGATTGTTTTTGTGTAACAACGAATCAATATCTCGTGTAAAACTGATGTTTATTTTGTGTTAAATTTGAACTAGTAAAAAAATAAGGATGAAACTTTTTATTTTTAAACCAATTGGACACTGAACCTAGGAATGGATGACAGTGAAGCTTTCTGTGATTGTCATTTGCCACATATAAAATTTATTAATGATATGAAAAACAAGGAAGAATAATATTATCCAAGTAATCAGGTGCAGGTATACACAATACAATTCACAAGGGAGGAAATGTATTTATAATTTGATGTCTTCATATATGCAATCATAGTCGTAGTTATTTTTATTTTTATTTATAAAATTTTAATTATAAAATTTTTATAAAATTTAAATATAATTTATTTAATGAATTGATATTATGTTATTTAATTAAAATGTTAAATTTTAATTATAAAACTTAAAGTTTAAATTTTGATGTAAAAATTTTCATTCTATTTATTACTACAAATTTATTAAATAAAATATTAAAAATCACTTAATAAAAATTTTCTCTTATCCGCATTCATTTATAATATTTATCAAAAGCAAGAGTTCATCTAGGATTGAGACATGAGTTGACAGTATAAAACTCTTAAATTCTTAACAATTACCCCAAATCCTATAGGTAAGATCCATTCATAATATTTTTCAAAAGCAACATCCATTCATAATATTTGTTAAAGGTGAGATTTTCTTACGGTAGAGAAGTATATTGAAAGTATAAAATTCTTCAATTCTTCGCTCTCGACCAATTATCATAGTATAACATATATTATGTTAAAATTATCATAGTATAACATATATTATATTAAAATTATCATAGTATAGCATATATTATATTAAAAACTTCTAATCATGCCTATACACATACCATATATTTATAATATTTATTTAAAAGTTTAATTATGCCTATACACGTACCATACTAAGGATAAGGAATCCACCTAAGCAAAATCAAATACCTAGACCTACGCAAAATCAAATACCTAGATCTCCAAGCCTTTATTCCACTTGCAAAGAGTTTAGATGACTCTCCTAGACCACACATGAATTATTTAAAGAAACACGCCCTATATTGTGTATTGAAGTGTAATTTTTTTCTAAACATGGAAATAATGACACTTATAAGAAAAATATTATAGCTGAAATTTGTTTTTATAAGATTTAAGGATTTAAAATATTTAAGGTGAAAAATGTATATTTTGTTTTTGGTAAGTAAGAGAATATTTATGATTAACACCGGGTTTTAACTGGTTGACCCAAAACCATTTTACAAAATAGGGTCCACTGACCAACTGGACAAAGGCCAAGCCCTAAAAGTTTAAACTGACAACAAAAAGGGCCAAGACCTACTCTTCCAACATAATACAACCAAACTAAACTATGGAAGCCTAATATTATGGCCATCAGAAAAGAAAGACGCAAAATAGAACTAACAAAGACAAAATCCACTTTGAGCCTTCCAATCTAAAATTTTTCATTATCTATCACCATTGAGACTGCATGAGGAAGTTTTTCAGTCCACATGATCAAATTTGCTGCTACAATGCCTTCATTTGCCAGCCTATCAGCTGCCATGTTTGCTTCCTGGAAGGTATGCAAAATTATGGCCTCAGGTCGATCATGAATTAGAGCCCTTGCTTCGTGGATGTAGTCATCAAATCTCCAAGGAGCTCTCTTAGTGTTCTTTAGAAGATTTATAATAATAATAGAATCACCTTCCACCAACGACTTCCCTGGATAATTCTCTGCCACCTTGAGGCTCCTCCAAACTGCCCTCGCTTCAGCCACATTGTTAGTTTGAGCTCCAAGATGTTCAGCAAAAGCTAAAACCACCTCACCCTTGTGGTCAAAAATGTATATTGATTATTTGTTTATTTTGATATAATTTGATAAAAGTTAAAACTTAAAAATTACATTTAAATTTAATATGCATCTATTAAAATCATGTACTTTTTTAAGATATTAGGAATGATATTAAATGATATTAAAGAATGGTTTGAATAAGTCACAGAGGTTTATCACAATTAACCAAATAAAAAAAAATCATTTTTAAAGATATTTTAATTTATTCAACTATAATTTGATATGGGATTAAACATTTTGACTTAAAGAATATGTATATACGTAATGCACCTGGAGGGTGCAGCGCAACGGTTGGGGCTTTGGCTCTTCTTCGGGAGGTCCAAGATTCAAACCGTGGCTTGGGCGAGTGTGTGAGAGGGTGGGTATGTGGTGGATTTGTGTTAAATTCTCTGTTGATAAGTTCAACTCTCAACTTTACGAGGGGTCATGGTTGGGAGGTGAGGAGACTCTGCTTTGGTCATAGATGTTTCTTATATTTTATATACATAAATAAAATAATGTTTGTTGATATTATCATTTTGTTTGCATTGTTCATCATATTTTATTTTTATTTTTTAATTTTTATATTAAATAATATTTTTTTATTAAGTTTATAATAATGCATTTAATGTAATAGTCTTTGAAGTGTAAAATTTTAAGTTTTTTTTTTAAATATTGAAAGTAATATATTAAAACAAGAATATTTACAATTTGGGGTGAGAATCCTCTCAACCTTAGCTAAAAAGTGTTTTCCTCCTTTTAAATTTTCGATAATATTCTATAACTCTAAAGCCCAAGATCCTAAGAACTAACCACTTTTGGTTACAACATTAAAATGAGATATTCATTAGATCCAAATCTCTCTAAACCATAGTTAAAAGTGTTTTTCACCTTTTATTTTTCAATAAAATTCTATAACTCTAAAGTCCAAGATACTAAGAACTAACCATTTTTGGTTACAACACTAAAAGGAGATATGCATTGGAACCAAATCTCCTAAACCATATGTGTAGAGCGATTGTCCAAATTAACCAAATGCTAGATTTATTGGTTGTCCAAATTAGTCAAATTCTAGATTTGCTCACCAGCTTGACTAATCCTCTCATACCTAATCCAAATTAATCAAACACTTGTCCAAATTAGTTAAATGCTAGATTTTATCACAAACCTACCTAATCCTCTCATCCTTAATAATCATATCAACATGCCACTGAATTCGTACCTTCTTCTTGGTACCCATATTAGCTAGGAAGCCTTCCCATACCTAAACCTCTATTAGTTAAATTCTCTATTGATAAGTACAACTGTCAACTTTACCTTCTTCATGGTTGGGAGGTGAGGAGACTGTGCGTCAGTCATAGATGTTTCTTATAATGTATATACATAAATAAAATAATGTTTGTTGATATTATCATTTTGTTTGCATTGTTCATCATATTTTATTTTTATTTTTTAATTTTTATATTAAATAATAATTTTTTATTAATTTTATAATAATGCATTTAATGTAATAGTCTTTGAAGTGTAAAATTTTAAGTTTTTCTTAAATATTGAAAGTAATATAATAAAACAAGAATATTTACAATTTGGGGTGAGACTCCTCTCAACCTTAGCTACCAAGTGTTTTCCTCTTCACTTTTCGATAATCTTCTATAACTCTAAAGCCCAAGATCCTAAGAACTAACCACTTTTGGTTACAACATTAAAATGAAATATTCATTGGAGCCAAATCTCTCTAAACCATAGCTAAAATTTGTTTTGCACCTTTTACTTTTCAATAAAATTCTATAACTCTAAAGTCCAAGATACTAAGAACTAACCCTTTTTGGGTACAAAACTAAAAGGAGATATGCATTGGAACCAAATCTCCTAAACCGTATGTGTAGAGTGGTTGTCCAAATTAACAAAATGCTAGATTTATTGGTTGTGCAAATTAGTCAAATTCTATATTTTCTCGCTATCCTATCTAATCCTCTCATCCCTAATCCAAATTAACCAAACACTTGTCCAAAATATCTAAATGCTAGATTTTATCACAAACCTTACTAATCCTCTCATCCTTAATAACCATATCAATGTGCCATTGAATCCGTACCTCCTTCTTGGTATCCATATTAGCTAGGAAGCCTTCCCCTACCTCCTTATTGGTCCAATATTAGCTAGGAAACCTACCACTATATTTAGAGCTCTACCCACATAGCTCTGTATCCACATAGCTTACCACCATATTCAAAGTTCTACCCATATTTCTTACCACTATATTCAAAGCTCTACCCACATAGCTTACCATTATATTCAGATCTCTACCCACCTAAGCTCTACCTACATAACTTACCATTATATTCATAGATCTACCCACATAATCTACCACTATATTTAGATATCTAACCATATATTCTACCATTATATTAAGAGCTCTACCCACATAAATATTGGATTTTGATGCTTAAATCTTAATGTTAATAACCACAAATTCAAATATAAAATTGTAATATAAAATTCTCAATAATAATAATAATTTATTCAAATATAATTCACAAGTAATTTCATAAATTTCTCATTAAATGGAAACTAATAAATGCTCTCAAAAATAGTAAATAGATATAGAATAAAGGTCACATACACTATCTTCTTTCTTTACAAATCTTAGTCACATATAATAGAATATGACTCTTCATAAAGAGTACTCTTGGCCTTCACTCTTCTTTAAGAATATTCACTTTTTTATTCTAAGGATCCATATGCACTCTTACATAATGGATACGTGTGCACATTTACACTCACTACACTTGCACACTTAATTACATGATACTTATACATTTCTTGCATATTATTACATTACATAAAATATTTACTCATACTCTAATCTAGAACACACTTCTAATCTAATGATGTACACAATGTGGTACATTAGCATGTACTAAATAATGTAATAGACTCCAACACCACCTTATATTACATTATTTGGTTATTGAAGACTTTACTCATCAATATGATCTTCATATTTTATTTTTCAATCTAATCTCCAATAAATTTATATCTCAAATCTTCAAATAAGTATCTTCTTTAGGTTCAATATTCATCTTGTCTATCTTGATCTGATTTCTTTCTTTTATTTTTGGATTCTACTTTCATCTTAGACTTTTAATATAGTCTATCATTAGATACCCTTATTGAGCAAGAGATCTAATTACTTCTCTAGTCCAATTTTATTTTCTTATTCTTTGGATAATCTTCTTGCCTATTCTTCATCCTTGTATCCAATATGAGAACATGATTTATAAATAATATTTTTGAAAAAACACTCTAATTTGTATGTTAAAACCTTTTTAAATTTACTAAAATATTCTTCCTTGTGATAGCAAAAAGCAGATGAATGTGATTCGTTTCCACAATATTTACAAGGATGTAAATTCCAACAATCAACTTCTTCACGTTCAACTCTATTACAATATGTGCATTTCAAATCATTAATTATTGTTTTCAAAAAATTCATTTCATCTGTTTTCTTGATCAATTGATATAACCATTTGTATATAATTAAGTTGATCATATATTTTTTATTTCATAAGTCTATAATAAATATTCTTGACTATCAGTTATTGTTCTTTTATCAATATTTTTTGCTACAATTTGAGAATAGTCTTTGAATTTACGTTCAGTTTTTCTTAGTAATTAAAGGTGAGTGTTTTAAGAGGCTTCCACATCTTGATACAAAAACTCCTGCAGGAGACCAGTAGGGACAAAGACCCTCAAGAGCAAAAATAAAAGAAAATAAAATAGGGAGGTGAAAAATCACCACAAGAATAAACCAAACAACTTACTTTACCAGAGCAAGGACCTTACACAAGAAAAAATATTTAATTAATCATGGACGGTAGTGCACATTCACCAAACTTGCACACTCAAGTACATGACACTTATACATTTCTTGCACATTATTACATTACATATAATATTTACTCATACTCTAATATAGAGCACACTCCTAATCTAATGATGTACCCAATGTGGTACATTAGCATGTATCAAATAATGTAATATACTCCAAAACTCTCTTATATTACATTAGTTTGTTATTAAAGACTTTAGTCATAAATATGGTTTTCATCCTTCATTCTTCAATCTATCTCTAATAAATTTATATTTGAGATCTTCAAATAAGTATCTTCTTTAGGTTGAATCTTCATCTTGACTCTCTTGATCTGATTTATTTCCTTTGTCTTTGGATTCTACTTTCATATTAGACTTTTAATGTAGTCTATCATTAGATAACATTACTGAGCAAGAGATCTAATTACTTTTCTAGTCCAATTTTATTTCTTGTTGTTTGGATAACCTTCTTGCCTATTCTTCATCCTTGTAACCAATAACAGTAAAGGCTTTATGAATAATATTTTATAAAAAAACACTCTAATTTATATGTTAAAACCTTTTTAAATTTTCTATAATATTCTTCCTTGTGATAGAAAATAGTAGATGAATGTGATTCTTTTCCACAATATTTATAAGGATGTAAATTACAACAATCAACTTCTTCATGTCCAACTCTATTACAATATGTGCATTTCAAATCATTTATTTTTGTTTTCAAAAACTTCATTTCATTTGTTTTCTTGATCAATTGATATAACCATTTGTGTGTAATTAAGGTGATTATGTATTTTTTTAATTTCATAAGTCTATAAGAAATATTCTTGACTATGAGTTATTGTTCTTTTATCAATATATTTTGCTACAATTTGAGAATAGTATTTGCATTTAATTTTAGTTTTTCTTAGTAATTAAAGGTGAGGATTTTGAGAGGCTCCCACAACTCGATACAAAAAATTTCATAGGATACCAGCAGGGACAAAATACCTCAAGGGAAAAAATGAAAGCAAACAATAATAGGGAGATGAAAAACCACCCCAAGAACAAACTAAACAACTTACCCTACCAGATAAAGGACCTTACACAAGAATAAAATATTTAATTAATCATGGAGGTTAGTGAACACAACAACCCCATCCAATAATCCACACATTTAATTGTTTACGTCCTCTAGAAATTCAATTACCATCTTGAGTATTCCCAACACTATAACTTATCTTCCACAGTCATATTTATTTGTTGGGTTAGGGTGGGTTCCACCTTCACATTGATCAACAGTCATGGCATGAGTGATAAGTCCTTTGACTATTGAGTATAGAACCAACCAAACTGTAGGGTAGATTACCCAATGAATGATATATCTTGGAAATTTATCCACTGGAATTCAAACTACCAAACTAAGGCCCTACTTTCTTAGATCAAGGATGGTCCTCATTCAATAGAATCTTCATCTCACCTGAGATATTATCTCTACATTCCTCTCTCCACGTATGCTCAACCTCCTAGCTCACCATGAAGTTGACCATGTTGTTCCCTTCATGCTAGGTGTGGATGAATCGAACACCTCTCATTATACTTGCAATCATTTTTATTTCCATTACTTTGTTAAAGATCCATTATTTTGGGTTATTTATTGAGTTCAGTAGGTTAATAAGGATTAAAAAATATCCTTCTACAATGATATTATAGAATTCTAATATGTGATCTAGTAAAACACCAAGGAAGGCTATCATTATTTTTGGTAGAAGGATGACTGTATGGATAGGTGTTCTACAAAGGTAACTAAAACATTACCTCCTGGTCTCTGATTACTCCACCTACTATGGCTAACCTAAGTTTCCTTATTGATTCTCTATCAAATTTGAGATTCACCTACTTCTTGTATGGACATATCCATTCACATGATAATCTCAGGTTTGAGACTAGGTCCAACAATCTGACATAGGAAAATATAAGTTCCTATTTGAGAGTGATTTTAGCTAGCATGTTCTTAGAGTCTTGTCCTCTTTATTAGTTTCTAGAATACAAACACTCTCCTTCACATTCCATAAGGTTCTAGCTACCACTTGATAGGCCAATTATTTATGATTTTTGAACACCTAGGCATTGCACTCCTTCTTAAGGCTCCAGAGGAGATGGGGAAGGAGGAAATTGCATAAATATTTTAACCTAGGAGAGAAAAATGGTGATGTCCATTGAGCGAGGATCTCCAACATTGACTTCAATAAAACCCAACTAACCGATAATAGCTTCAAAATATCCTCACAAAAGAGCTTGAAGAAAGGGTAGCTAATGAAAATAAGGTTAATAGATTCTTTGTTTGCTTCACACAATTAATACCTATTGGTGATTGGCATTCCATGCTTTCTAATATTTTTGATCGATAAAATTTTATCTTGTGCTTCCAACCACAAGTATATATTCACCTTAGGCAAAAGATTCAAAACCCAAATCTTGTTTTTTGGCATCCACTAGAAGAACTCCAATTTAGACATCAAGTATTCACACCTGGTTGTGAAGTAGCCATTAGTATTCCCAACCCAAATACATTTATCAGCTCTCCTTAGAGTGGGAATGATCTGATGGTTGATGATATCAGCTAGATTCTAAAGAGCAATAATCCCATCCTTATTAAAAGAAATGTAATGTTGTAGGATCCAAATCCTTTTGCCATTTACCTGTGCTATAAAATCAGATACCTTATGTTGCCTTGGGGACCTAAAAAATAGTTGTAAAATATTCATATTTGGATTGAAAGATAGGGGATGTTTAGTTGTCCATATGTCCTTATAGAAGTCAATCATTATGACATCACCTAGTAACCACATTCTTCCTTGTCATAACAAATCCCAAAACTTCAAGATAATTTTTTAGAATAGGGAACAAGAGCTTGGGAGTAGATCTTCTAAGAAGTTATCAACATGGTACTTTGCTTTAATAATATTTATCTAGTCCACCTCCATATTTACCACCAATTTTCATGCATGTTTAGCAACCATAGCTCTATTCATTCTTCTCACATATTTTAGACCTAAGCCTTCTATTTTATTCATGCTATTAACTTACTCCCACTAAGCCACATAGAATTTGCCTTTTAGCTTAGGGCCTATCCAAATGAAGGCCTTAAAAATGATTTCCATTTTTTATACCACTTTCTCGGGCATCCTAAATAGGGACATGAAGTATACTAGGATGCTTTGCAAGGAATTTTTAGCTAGCACTATTTTCCTGAATTGTCTCAACAAAACTCCTTTCCACATGCTAGCTTCTTCTACATTCACTCGATGACTGGGTCCTAGGGAATATTTTTAATTCATCCATTGAACAGGGAAAGGCCCAGATAAGATATCAAAAAATAAGCGATATTGCATTCAAAAAAAATTGTGATATTCCTTTGCCACCCTATAAGAGTATTCACAAATAGAATTTTTTTTTTCTAAATTTAAAGACCTGACTCACTACTTTTATGTAACTCACTAGAATCCATTTTATCTCTAAGGCTTACCCAACGGATGCTAGGAAAGACAAAAATGTATCATCGACAAATTGATGGTGAGTGACTGAATTGATAACCAATATTGATTTTAGTTCTTTGATGACTATGTTGTAAGCAATTGATATCCCAAGTTCTTCCACCATAAGAATAAACAAATATGAGGAAAATAGATCTCACTACCTGATCGCATTATAGGATTTGGAAGAAACCAATAGGATCACCATTAATAATCATTGAAAATCTATTTGAGGTGATACAAGCTTTAATAATATCTAACCATTTTTACCCAAATCCAAATCTTGCTAGGACTTTAAAGAGGAAAGACTAGGAAATCCTATCATACACCTTATTCATATCCAAATTCAAAAAGAGGCCAACCCTGTTACTATATTTCATCGAATGGATCAATTCATGCATGATTATGACCCCATCTAGAATCTGTCTACCTAAAACAAAATTGCTCTATACCTTGTTAATGAGAGAGGGGAGATATATTTTTGTTCTATTAACAAGAAATTTAGAAAGGAATTTGTAGATTGTGTTGCAGAGATTAATTGGCCTAAATTTATTAAAGGAGGAGGCTTCAAAGTTCTTGGTAATTAGTCGTGATCACTTTAGATTCTTGAATCTCTCTCAAAGCCTCCAAGAGATCCATGCTACAAATGTGCTAGTAATTTTGGAAGAAGAGTGGCAGGAATTCGTCAAAGACGCAGGGCCCTAAGAGCCCCCATCCAGGGTTATGCATAAGGGGTCAGTCCTGAAATATATTTATAAAATTAAGATAAATTATATCAAAACCCCAATGAATTATGTCTAAGGATACATGGTGAATTGCATTCATTTTTCACCAAAAAATTTGAAACCATGGCAAATCAATTGAAAAATATTTCTAGAAGTTTCAGTCAGTTGCAGAGGGTATCAGTTGATCATTTGCAAAGTGCTTTTTAAGGATTTTACTAAGTTTTATGTGTATATATTGTCGAGCTAGGTTGTTTAAAAAAATTGAAAATGAGGCTTTAGATCAAAATTTATGCCTCCCAAAAGGTTCTCTACAAAAGAGCACCTCTGCAGCCGATTGACTAAGGCCTAAGCTAATCAGTTTTATAGGTATGTAAATTGGTCTAAGCCAATCAGTTATAGATGCATTTCAATCAACCTAAGCCAATTAGTTGCAACTCTACAACTGATCAAATTTTATCGATTGACATGCCTCTACAACTAATTGGCTTATTTTGATCGATTGTAAAGGTGCACTTTTGCAAATAACCTTCTAGGAGGCATAAATTTTTATCTAGAGATCCATTTTAAAATCACCTAGCTTGATGATATCTACACAAAATACTTAGTAGAATCCTCAAAAACCATCTGAAATAGATCGACACCTCTACAACCGATCAATTATAGAGGTTTATGTTAGTTGCAGAGTTGTCGATCAATTTTAGATGATTTTTTGAGGATTTTAATAAGTTTCTTGTGTAGATATCATTGAGCTAGGTGGTTTTAAAAAAAAAAATGGAGCTTTGGATCAAAATTTATATCTCCTAGAAGGTTCTCTACATAAGAACACCTCTACAACCAATTTATATAAGCTGATGAATTGCAAAGGCATGCCAATTGGGCTAAGGTAATCAGTTGTAGAGGTGTGTCAATTGACCTAATTCAATTAGTTGCAACTCTATAATCCATATAATTAGGTTGATTGACATGGCTTTGCAATTGATCGTCTTATGTCAATCGGTTACAAAGGTACACTTTTGCAGAGAACATTCTAGGAGGTATGAATTTTGATATAGAGCTCCAGTTTTATTTTTTTAAAACCACCTAGCTCGATGATATCTACACAAAAAACTTAGTAAAATATTCAAAAAAAACATCTGAAACTAATCGACACCTCTACAACTGATCGGTTATAGAGGTTTCAGTCGATTGTAGAGGTGTCAATCGATTTCAAATGGTTTTTTAAGGATTTTACTAAGTTTCTTGTGTAGATATTTTTGAGCTAGGTGGTTTAAAAAATGAAAATAAAGCTCTAGATAAAAATTTATACCTCCTAGAATGTTCTCTACAAAAGATCACCTCTATAACCAATCAACATAAGCTAATCGATTACATAGGCATGTAAATTGATCTAAACTGGTTAGTTGTAGAGGTATATCAACCAACCTAAATTGATTGGTTGGAACTCTATAAATGATTAGCTTAGGCCGATTAGCATGCCTTTGCAATTTATCAACTTATATCGATTGGTATTAGAGATTCGCTTTTGCAAAGAACCTTCTAGGAGGCATAAATTTTGATCCAAAGCTCTATTTTCAAATTTTTAAATCATCTAGATCAATGATATCTAACCAAAAAACTTAGTAAAATCCTTAAAAAACTATCTAAAATTGATCGACACCTTTATAACCGAATGGTTATAGAGGTGTCATTCGGTTGTAGAAGTGTCAATTAGTTTCAAAGGGTTTTTTGAAGATTTTACTAAGTTTCTTGTGTAGATATCATTGAGCTAGGTGTTTTTAAAAAAATTGAATATTGAGCTCTTGATCAAAATTTATGCTTCCTAAAAGGTTCTTTGCAAAAGAGCACCTCTGCAACCAATAAATATAAGATGATCAGTTTCAAATGCATGTCAATGAACTTAAAATGATTTGTTGCAGAGGCATATCAATCAACCTAAGCCAATTATTTGCAAATGTGTAATCGATCGACTTAGTCCAATTGACATGGCTCTACAATCGATCAACTTATACCGATCGGTATTAGAGGTCCACTTTTGTAGAGAACCTTCTAGGAGGTATAACTTTTGATCTAGAGCTCTAGTTTCAATTTTTTTAAACCATCTATACCAACAAGATCTACATAAAAAACTGAGCGACACCTCTACAACCGATCAGTTACAGAGGTGTCAGTCGGTTGTAGAGGTGTCAATAAATTTCAAAGGATTTTTTTAGAATTTTAATAAGTTTTTTGTGCAAATATTATCAAGCTAGTTGATTTAAAATAAAATAAAATGGAGCTCTAGATCAAAATTTATGCCTCCTATAAGGTTCTTCACAAAAAAACACCTCTACAACCGATCAAAATAAGACGATTAGTTGTAGAGGTGTGTCAATTGACCTAATTCGATCAATTGCAAAGGTGTGTCAATCAACATAAGTCTATTGGTTGTAGAGGTGTGTCAATTAGCATAAGTCAATCAGTTGCATAGGTGCGCTTTTGCAGAAAACCTTGTATGTTGACTAACAATAGGTTTTTCATTGCTTCAAAGATATTTTTGAGTTAGAGTATTTTAGATGTATGTTTATCAGTACCCCCTTTAGTATTTATACGGGTAGTATATATGGTAAATTTTATGGGAAAAACAAAATTATTTATAATTTAAAGGTGAATCATCTATGGAATTAGGTGAAATTGATTTTCAAATAGAAATAAAAATACGATAATTATTATCAACATCAGTCGAGTTGATCTCAAAAAAATTCCACCCCATAGATTTTGGGCATATGGGCCCTAGTGAAAGGTTCCAAAAGTAGTAAATTTAAAATTTTAAAAATGCTAAATATAGCCAATTTACGATATTTTGTGCTTATGCATAACTCTGCCCTCATCTCTTCGAACAATTTTTTTACTTCATATTCAATAAATCTATCATTTAGCATCTTTTTAACCTTCCTAGGGACCATGTGGGGAATAACAAAGAGGATATCTTACTTAGTTAGATAGTCTCTCTAAGGATAGTCACCTAAAAGGGAGATAAAGTGCATTACCATATCTACTCTTATTTCCTCCAAATATGATATGGTTCCCCTATTTCATTCATAGATTTCACAAATATTATTAAATCCCCTTCGTCAAAGAGTTGATAAGTGAAAGAATTTTGAATTTCTATCACCATCTTAGAGCCATAATTCTCTAGATTTTTGTTTCCAGAAGGATTATTCACATGCAAGAGTATTGTGGAGCTCAGCTAGAAGTATTTTTTCTTTACCTGCAATATCCACTAAATAACCTTCATATTCTACATGATTCTTCAGGTCCTTCATATAATATTTAAGATGTTCCTTGCATCTAAATATATTTCCAAATGCCTGCTTATTTCACATTCTTAGCTTAGATCTTACATATTTGATCTTTTTGTAAATCTTGGAAAATACTTCCCCTCTTAGGTTTTTAGCCCTCAAATATTTGATCGCTTGCTCCATAGTTGGATGTTTACACCACATGGCTTCGAACCAAAATGGCTTCTGGTGAAAACTAGTCAAATAAGTGAATAGGATTAGGACTAGGCTGGGTGCAAAGGGAAGCTCAACCAAAAATTGGAATGTCTTACTGAAATAGTAGGACTCTATCCAATCTAGAAATAATGAGATGATTACCTACCCTGAGATTACTCCATGAATACTTTTATTCCTTTAATTCGATATGCATAAGCTCTACTTTCATAATGAAATCAATGAAATTATCAATACTTTTTTGGTCTAGAGGTTTTCTCCCTTTTTTATGAAGGGAATAACAATGCATTAAAATATCTGGCCATAATCCAAGATTCCCCTTCCAAATTCCTACTGAAGTTGAGCAAATCTGTCCAAAAAAAGATCCTATCATGAATAAAATTAGGGGCATAGATATTTGTCATGACCCAAGTCCTATTATAAGCCTTACACCAAAAATAAATGGATATGATTTCATTTTCCCTTCAAGATTCCAAGGGTTACAAAATAATAGCAAACCACCTGACATCCCCACAATAGAACTAGCAGCAAAACCAACCTGTTTCCACACCTTAATATGAACAAAGTAAAAAATACCTTCATCAATATTTGATTTTTGGATTAGCAAAATATCCAAGGATAAATCCTTCCTCAAAGATGCAAGAATCCTGTACTTTGTGGGTCATTCAGTCCCATGATATTCCATGAGTAAACATTCATTAATAAGGGGCTAGAGGTGTCTTTGAATCCCATAAACCTAAGAGGAGAGGTTTAAAGATATCTAATTTCAGCTTCAATTGTTTGCAACTTCTTGAATTAGACCTTTCAATAAAAATATAGGGTTTAACACCATCAACAATAGATGTGTCATTTTCTCTTTTCCTTAGGATTCTGTTGTTGGGTTTTTCCATATTTTTTTCCACCCCTATGTCTACATGAATTTTCTTGTAACTTCTATATTTTGGGTCTGGGGATCCCTTCTCCAAGACTAGAGATATTAGAGGAGTGGGTGTTTTTGTAGATTGCTTCACCATCCCAAAATATTTCCTTTCTAGTGATAATAGGGGGGAACCCAAGGAACCTTCCACAATAGATAAGGCTAGGGTTGGGGAAGCCCTATATTTCTTATCAAATAGAATCTTAGAAATTAGTTAATCTAAGGTGTTATCTAAGGAGATCATCGATCCTACCTTAATTGAACCATTGGAGAGGAATTGGGCTACCTCAATTGTGCCTTCTCCAAGAACTTGACTCTAATATTTCTTCATAAAAGTAGGCAGAGTCTTTTCACCCATCAAGTAGCCCCCTTCATATGCATCCACAAAGAGGTTAACAGGGATAAGGGAACTTTCATCATTCATTGTTGCTTCCATTTATGTTTCTTGTGCATCTTATCCTCGATGTTGCTTCTCTCTCAAAAAATTTTCTTTACCTTTATTTCTATGATTCCTTGAGACCCTTTTCCTTTTGAACTTCACCCATTGTTTCAATTGAGGGTTAGGGGTTGTCCTTCTAAAGCACTACTCCTGGTGATGACCCATTTTACCATAGAATTGGCACTCCTATACTTTGTTTTCATAAAATATTTCTTGGGTGTAGGTCCCCAGCTTGTACATCACATTAACAAATTTTGGGAGGTCCTTACCTACCTCAGAGAGTACACATAATTTTGTTGTAGTAATCCATGAGCCGGACTTAGAGGGATCAAAAAAGGAGGCAAAACCCCAAATATTATTAGAAATTACCTGGAAAATACTCATGTTAGAAATGAATAGGAAGTTTAGAGAGAGAGACGCAGATTGAGACCAAGATTATCTATAAATTTTGAGGGTTAAAACCCAACTCCCATATCCAAAGGAACATGTTTCAATTGTAAAAGAACCATGACCCACATTGAAGAATCCTGGTTGAGTTTGCTTCGGAGCTAATCTTGAAAAGAATAAAATATTTAGGAATAGTCATGACCTCAAGTGAGCCCCTATAGGACTGCCTAGCTAGGCCCCACATTTTTATGATGTCAAGATTTGGACGTCTACCTTGAAACTTACCTACAAGGTCCCACGTTTCTTTCTCTAGGATGTTGTCGATTAAAAAATCAAGGATGCATATTTCATATAAATACGAGGAGGATTCACAAAGCACCTCCATGTCATTCCTTTTTTACCCATTTGCCACCTCTACAAAGGATAATTTTTTTTTAGGATTTTGAGGAAAATTTGAATCATAAAGGGTCTTGCCTTTGAATTTTCTCGGGTCCCATTTGTCTAAAATAGAAACACAAAAAGGGTCAGAGGTGAGAGAAAAAACTTTGGAAATGGATCTATCTTCTTTCACAACAAGAATCATTCTAAGAACACCATAGATCAGCACCACAAAATTATTCCTACATACACCCAAATTCAAAAATTCCACCATTAAAGAGCACAATAGTAAACTGAGAGAGTTTACTCTCAATTTTTTTTTAGTATAATTGTCATCAATTCTTCCATTGTATATTCTATAATATTTTGAGAAGATGTTATTATAGAATTTAATCCTTTCAAACTATCAATTTGTGATTTTAAGTTCTCAAATATTTCTTTTAACCATTACAATATTTTCTTTTATTCTTTTCCAATTACATTTTTCCACATTGTTAATCAATGAATTATTTGATGCAGACATCCTTATAGCTCGCTAATTTGCAAAAAAAATTATACTTGACTTCTCTATGTCTTCCTAGTTTTTGAACAAAAACTTAAAGATACATTTTCAACTTTTCTAAGCTTTTGAGTTGTATTCCTTATGTATCCCTAAGTTTGAATATATTATTACTAAAATCTAATTTTCACAAAACTATTTTTGATGTTGAATACCTTATGGATCCAAAATAAAAATTATCAATTTAGAAAATAATATTTGCAAATTTAATATTTCTAATTTTATGTAGAATACCTTATTTCTCCAAATCTCAAACTTTTTACAAATATTAAAAATGAATTTCAAATTGAATAAATTAATTACAAAACTTGTAATTAAATCCCTAAAACTTCAAATTGATTTATCAATAATCTTCAAGACTTTTGAAAATACATTTATAGGGTTCCTAGGGTTTCAATTTCTAAATTTGATGTCTTATCTTTCCAATACCATAATTAGTTTAGAAGGAAATAGAATAATTAAATTAAACCTTATGCAAAATGAATATTATTCAACCCTTACTACTCCAAACCTTTATAAAATAAAGAATTAACTCAAATTAATACCTCATTTATGTATGGCACACAATATTTTTGGTCTACAATACTTTGACCTCTTGATGTGTACTTTTAAGCTTCTCTTATTTATGAGGTATGTGGTAATTTTTACCTCCCAAATAACAGCCTTCTCTAACTTTCCATTAATTTTTCTCCCTTCGAGTGCTCACCAAACTCGAGTTTAAAACTTATACTTTTGGCACTTACACATTACATACATTTATACCTTATTCAAAAAATGCTTACTCTTCCTTAAAGCACATT
Organism: Wollemia nobilis; assembly: GCA_028583015.1. Classification (NCBI taxonomy): domain Eukaryota; kingdom Viridiplantae; phylum Streptophyta; class Pinopsida; order Araucariales; family Araucariaceae; genus Wollemia; species Wollemia nobilis. Next base: position 10,893,642 of record JAQPPZ010017000.1, on the reverse strand, counting down.
TGGTACTTCTTATTCTATGTTCCAAGTTCCATAAGATATATTTTTCTTCTCAACGACTTGTTATTAGGCTCCAGGTGTTACTTATTCAATGCTTACATTAACCTATGTAAATTTATAACTCATTTGGTATTTGATTTTTGTATGATCTCTTTTATTTATAAATGCTTGAATTATTGGATAACATCCTCATATTACCAAGAAATTGATACCATTTTATCTCCTACATATTGGTGATTATGGATACTCACTCTTGGTTCTTCCTTGTGGTTGTTGTAAACCCTATCACTTGGTTTTCCTTCCATGTCTTTTCGACATCCAAAGAATATCTCTTCTACTGCTCACATTCCAACACTAGTAGATGGAAGTTATATTCCTTGAAATGGATCTTATGGTGGCTCTTCCAATATTTTGTGGTTTTTCAAATAGTTCTCCTCCTCCTTAGCTCACTCGATTCTCCTTTCATATTAGGTGGATTTTTATTACACGGTGGTTCACCCTTGCATGATGGTTCTTGGTGGCTCCTCTCCTTTACATGGTGGTCTATCCTCAAACTTGGTGGCTCTTCTCCTTTACATAGTGGTTTTCCACATGCTCGTTGGATTATTCCTTATCTTTTATCCTTCACTCAATGCTATTTTTTTTCTACTTTTAGACTACGCCTTATCTACATTGTACCTTTGAAATCTTCCTTCTTTTTCTATCCCATAAATAACATATTATTATTCATATAAATTATTGTATTTTTCTACAAATTTATGCAATGTGGCTCTAGAAATTTATCTTAAAACACTAGAATTTAGTGCCTTTGTTCTTGATGTCTTTACCTTTACAAATATGCTTGCAATATTAATAACAAAACTAACAAATGCTCCAAAAAGATGCACTTTTATCTTCACTTGCTCATATTTTTATCTTCACTTGCTCCAAATTCAGTCTTTTACTCCTTGTATTCTAGCCTCCTTTCATACTCACTTGCTCATATTTTTACCATCCACAAATTGTTTCTTAAAGTCCATAGTTTTTACAGCTTGTTTCCTCTTAACACGCTACCCAAAAATCAACTTTATCTCTGTTCAAAATTCTGCCCAATAACTCTAAATTTTCCATATTTTCTCTTCTAAAAAATACTATACAAAATATTTGTTTTCTCCTTCCAAATAGTTATCACAAAACACTGAAACGTTCATCTCTTCTACTTCTTCAAATGCTGCCCTAAATACCTACAAATACTACTCCAAAATTCTGCCTTCTTCTCCTTTAATTTGTTGCTCACTTTTTTATTTTTTAATTTACAGCTCTATATCTCCTCCAAATGCTGCCTAGAATTTCTTTGAATGCGGAATTTTAATTATACAATTTTTTGTGCAAAAAATATTCAAATTTTGCCCCAAAAATTTTAGAATTCACAACTCTACTATTTCCTTCAAAAAGTTGTCCAAGACTATCAAATTTGCAGCTCTTCCTCTTCTTTAAAATGCTGTCTAAAATATACCTTTTTATCCTTCAATTTCAGCCTTCAAAACTTTAATGGCTTCCTTCAAAAATATCAATTGGTGGCCTCTTCAATCCACTTTCTCCTCATTATCTCTCATTGATTTTATTCTTTAACTTTGACCTCTTTTGTTAGTCTATTCTTAAAAATTTTCAATATCTTGAAATATTAAAAAATATTCTCAAAATCATTCAAAATCTTTACCAAATACTTTATCCTTGAATCGGTTTCATAAATACTTTTGGGCTTGTCATTATATAGAAACTATTATACCATATTTTGTGTTATTATCTCTTTTCACGAGTTTCTTCTTTTTGCAATCTTCTACCTCAAACTTTTTTCAATAGGGCTTATTTATTCTCCTTATTTCTCCTTTAAAATTTCAATGGGACCTTTTTACTAGGCCTCCTTAATCTTCTATCTCAAATATCCAATATCCCTTTTCAAGTATTTAATGGGAATTCTTATATTAGGTCTCCTTTTTCTCAATATTCAATAGGGCTTCTCTAGCCTCTTTCTTTCTTCTCTCTTCAATATACTATGGGACATCATATCTTAAGTCTCCTCAATATTCAATATTTAATATTCAATGGGGCCTTTGTATTGGAAATTCTTAATATTCAATGTGTACTACTTTGCTACAATCCCAAAATCAATTTCTATGCAAGGAAAGCACATAGGCAATCAAAGATAAAAAAATTCTCTATATATTGTAGGAAGCTTCTCAACTTCTGAGAATAACTTTCTACAACAAAAACTTAGACAAAAATAATCAAATACATTAATATCTTCAATTTTTTTTAAATCAATGAACTTCACTAGTTGTTTTCCAATCTAGTGGTAAAATATATGTTGAGTCTTAGTCTTCATGAGTTATTCTACAACCCTATGGAAATAATCTATCCAATTATAACTTGGAATATTCTTCTACCTTCAACTTTGCTTTCTCTATCAAACTTTACAATAGGACCTCTTTCTTGGGTCTCTTAATCTTGTCAATGTCAAGGTATATCTTCAAGACCTAAAACTATGTTGTAGATTGCCTTCTATTCCAAATTTATTATTGGAATAGGTAAACTCAATCTATCTAAAATTTTCAAATATTGAATATCCAATATTCATTGGTTTTTCTTCAACACAGTAAAAATACTATCTTCTCTGGATTTCCTTCTCTAGAGGTAATATTTTTAATTTCATTGGTTTGTTCTTGACAAGTGGAAATATCCTTAGACTATTTACAACTATTAAAAAACCTATGTAATAAAATACTTGTTGTAGCTTTGATACCACTATTATCTTTTGTTCCTTAACTCTTAATGTAAATAACCACGTAATCAAATATAAAGTTGCAATATAAAATAGTCAATAATGAAAATAATTTATTAAAATATAATTCACAAATAACTCATAAAATAAATAATATTAACTACTCTAAAAAATAGTAAGTTGATAAAGGATTAAGGTCTCATACAATCTTTCCTTTCTTTACAATGCTTAGTCACATATAATAGAACATGAATCTTCATATGGAGTACTCTTGGCCTTCACTCTTCTTTGAGACTCTTCACTTTCCTATTCTAAGGATACATACACTCTTGCATAATGGAAACTTGTGCATTTATTGCATATTATTATATTACATAAAATATTTACTCACACTCTAATATAGAATATACTCATAATCTAATGAAGTATCCAAGGTGGTACATTAGCATATACAAAATTGAAGAACACAAGCTTATACTGAGAGGGGGGGTGAATAGTATAAGACCACTTTTCACTTTTTCTTCCAATTCAATATTATGTTGTGTAAATATAGTAGTATAAATAGTAGTAATCAAAGCAATGCATAGAAACCATACACAATAGAGACACCATAATTTACGTGGTTCATCCAATATGGGCTACTCCACGGAGAAAATATTTTACTAAAACTTTCTCAATCAATATATTTGGGAATCACTCCCAATTACAATATTTATGGATATCTGTCCAAAGGAGATGTTGATCCCCTAATATCAATTTCATGGATATCTTCCATAGGATAACTCTTTCCCCTTCTACTATAGCTATGTGATCTTCGAGAAGACTTTGTCTCTCTACTGCACTGACTGATGGACCTCTCTCCACTTGAAGAATCCTCACTCAGATCTATCTTCAATTATACTAGTTATTGGATCTCTATCCACTGAGACTCTATCCTTTGTACTTTGTCACCTCCAAAGCTCTATCAATAGGCTCACTAAGAACCTACTCAATAGGTTCACATAGAACTTGCTTAACAAGATCACATAGAACTTATCCAAAATTGAATAACAAGCTCACACAGAACCTATCCAATGTTGAATAAAAAGTTCATATAGAACCTATCCAAATCTGCTCTAGCAAGATCACCAAGAACTTGCCAAAATCTACTCTAGAAAGCTCACCAAGAACTTGCCAAAATCTACTCTAGCAAGTTCAACAAGAACTTTCCCAAATATGGTTTGGCAAGCTCACCAAGAACTTGCCCAAAACTATCCACAAATCTATCCCAACACTATCTTCAAATTTATCCCAAAACTGTCCTCAAATTTATCCCAAAGGCCTTCTCAAAGGCTCAATCAATCATGCTCAAGTAGCACTCAAATATCATCCACAAATATATCAAGGTAAAGCTCAAAGATGAACTTAACAATGAATATCAATGTACTCTTCAATGGATGATAACAATGATCCACAATGATCTCAACTCAACTCAACTCATAGAAGCATAAAGAGAATTGTTAGAGACTCAATATGTTCTAATATCAATCTCAACTCAACTCAACTCAAATCAACTCATAGAATCATAAATATAATTGTTAGATACTCAATATGTTCTAATATCAATATCAACTCAACTCAAATCAAATCAATATTAACTCAACTCAAGTCAATCTCATAGAAGCATAAAGAGAATTGTTAGAGACTCAATATGTTCTAATATTACTCTCAACTCAAATCAAAATAATGGAATAGTTTGTTTCATATGACTTGAACAATCACTTCACACATCACTTGACTAGGCTCAATCAACTCAACTCAACCAATCACCACAAGGGACAACTCTCTCTCACACAACCCTAGTCCAATTATGTATCAACCAACTCAAATATTTCCAATAATGCTCAACCACAAATCTCACATAACAATTATACTCATGTTCTTTTCTAACTCAAGCTATTTCACAACCAATGAGCTTCAACAACTATGTGTATCAAACAAGGTTTAGACACAAATCTCAATTCATAAAACCTTGAAGTATTCAACCAACCACTTTTGAAAAGGAAAGCACAAACAATCCTTTCCCTCCAATGATATTTCAAAAATCAACCACCATAAACAATCAATAGAAGAATGTGCCCATACCTTTTATGAAGATGAAAAAACCTCTTTGTAAATATGCCACAATCACAAAATTCTTTTGCCAATCTTCACAAGGGTTAATAGATCACAAAATAATCTACATTACTCCACTTTTTAATAATCATCACCAAGGCCTTTAATTGTACAACTTCCTTATCTCTCCTAAAACCACTTGTACCATAAAATAAAATAAATCAAAACATTGCATAACCTTTTCACTCCCAAAACCACTTATACCATAAAATAAAATAAATCACAATATTGCATACCTTGTCACCTCATGAAATAATTAATACTATTGAAAAAGAATAAGGCAAACTTCGCTTTTGGAACCCCTTTGCAAAATCAGAAATATCTCTTTACACACACCTTATTTTTCCTTCTAAATAATTTAGTCAAATAGCCATCGAAATAAGCTTTCCGACGTTATATAATATGCCCCTTTTCGAAATAAATTAAAACCTTTACATATATATATATATATGCCAACCTCCATTAATTGCACATAGGTCGGCCCTCCATTAATTTGAACTTAAACTTTAAACTTTAATATCTTCATCATCGGATGTACTTTTTCAATGAAAAAAAATTCCACCTTGGATTTTAAAAAAATCCCTTTCCACATAAGCCCACCATGGTTTTAAATAAAACCTTTTATTTTGTCTTCCTTGGTTTTCATAAAAGTCCTGTAAATAGACATGCTTTTCAAAATATCATAAATGTTTATTTATGAAATATTCTGGCCACCAAAACCAAATGTGATCCATGTGACATCAATTATCCATGTGACATCAATGAGAACATAAAATATCTCAAATTAACTCAAATTTCCAACAATCTCCTCCTTTGTCATTGATGGCAACACCTCTAATGCAAACACCACAATCACTACAAAAACCATCTCTGAGAATCAAAGCTACTCCCCCTGACTCAATACTCTCTATGGAGGCTGCTCCCCCTAATTCAATGCTCTCTTTTGGGGCTACTCACCCTAACTCAATGCTCTCTCCCTTGCTCAAATCTCCACCCCTTTGACATCAATGGCAAAAGGGAAATCTATGGGGCTAAAATATATGACTCTTAAGCTTAGACCCCTCACCCCATTCTATTTTGAGGTGATTAATTTTGGGGTGGGAGTACTTTTACTCCCATATCACTTTGTTCCTTTCCTCTATCAAATTCCTTCCATGTTTTTTTGATATCCTTCTCTTGATGAATTACTTGATCTTCTTGTCTTGAACCTGCTTGACCTTCTTGCCTTGAACCTGTTTGACCTTATGGCATTGAACTTTTTTGGAATTGAGTCCTACACCATATTGAAATATGCCCAATGTTATTGTAATTAAAACACTTGATGTTGTAGCCTTTGGATGGTATCCATGTCCTAAAATATTTATTGAAATAATTTCCATATCCATTCCTTTCCTGAACCCTGTATTGTGAAGCTCTATTTTCATGACCATTATGACCATGACTTCTAAATTGTGTAGTTCTAAAACCAAAACCATGTTTCTCATTGCACTGAAAATATTTATGACCAATCTTGTTACATGAGAAGCAATGTACCTAAAAATCATACCTTCTCCCTTTGAAGTTCCTTCTATAAAAATCAAACTTCTTTTATCCATGGATCCTGCAATGTATAGTCATGTGTCTAAATATATTACAAGAAAAACAATGTCCTTGAAAACCTCTTTGTTCATGCATTGGTTCCTCATACCTTTCTTGATAATTATTCTTATTATCATTTTCAACTTGTGCATTGCATCCTTGAATATTCTTTGTAGCATCTAAAACCTCTTCCTTAGTTTCTTCCTTTCCTTTTTCTTCAAGAATTTATTTTTCCTTTGAAATTGATTCACCTATCTCAAAAAAATATCCAAAATGAATATTTGGAGCCATGGAAGCTTTGGAACTTTCTTCATGAATCTTAGGTGCTACCTTACTTTCATATTTTAGAACTTCCTTTCCTTTTGATTGTGATTCCCCAAACCTGAAATATGAGACCTTTGGTGCTTTGAAACCTTTCCAAAACTTGTGCAACTTATCCTTGGAGTCTTTCAATTCCAACATTAAGGGAACAACTTCATGTTCTAATATTTCACATTCTTGCTTCCTTACCTTTAATTGTTCAAGCATATCTTATTCAATTTTCTTTGCCTCTTCAGCCATGATTTTTACATCAATGAGATCTTGTAGGAGATTTGCCTTCATCTTCTCATCCTTTGGTGCTTGAGCCTTTAGTATTGAGTTTTATCTTTTAATTTCTTCAAAATCTTATTTTGACATTTTATTTTCTTCATGATCATAACTATGCCTATTTTTCTCTTCATGATAAATTCTTACTTGAGATTCCTGCTTTTTATATTCAATAAGAGCTTATTATTTTTCACTTACTAAGAGAATTTCATTATTGTTGCTAGAAGCACTGATTTCTTCTTCCATATACAAGCTCTTCTTGTCATGCCTACCTTGTTCATACATGTTTTCCTTTTATTTTTTATTCTTGTATTCATATTCACTATTTTGATTGTTCCTATCTTTATCGAGTTCCATTTCATATTTACTATCACTTAAACCATTACAGTAACTTAAGACATGACCAAGTTGACTACAAGTAGAATATTCTTCTTTTGAAACCTTAAGTGTTGCCTTTTGAGCAACAATATCTTTGAAAATCCAGTCAAGTTCCATTTCCTCTCTATTGTTACTATGCCCATTTTATGAACAATAAAATGACTTATGACCAATCTTACCATACTCAAGATATCTTACTGATTTTTTCCTTCCTTTCTTAGAGCTTCAAGATCAGATTCATTTTTCTTCTTAGATCTCATGGTTCTTATTTTACCTTTATTTGCCATGTGTGTTCTTGTATAATTTTCTCTCAAGCTGTTAGCCTTTCTAAAGGAACTCGCTTTGATACCAATTGAAGAACACAAGCTTATAATGAGATGGGAGGGTGAACAGTATAAGACCAATTTTTACTTTTTCTTCAAATTAAATATTATATTGTGTAAATATAGCAATATCAATAGTAGTAATCAAAACAATGCACAGAAACCATACACAATAGAGACACCAAAATTTACGTAGTTCACCCAATGTGGGCTACTCCATAGAGAAAATCTATTACTAAAATTTTTTCAATCAATCTCTTTGGGAATCACTCCCAATTACAATGTTTATGGATATCTATCCAAAGGAGATGTTGATCCCCTAATCTCAAGTTCATGGATCTCTTCCACAGGAGGAATATTTCCCCTTCTACTCTAGCTATGTGACATTCTAGAAGATTTTGTCTCTCTGTTGCACTAACTGGTGGACCTATATCCACTTGAAGACTCCTCACTCATATATATATTCAATTGTGTTAGATTTTGGATCTCTATCCACTGAGACTCTTTCCTTTATACTTTGTCACCTCCAAAGCTTTATCAATAGGTTCACTAAGAACCTGCTCAATATGTTCACACAGAACTTACTTAACAAGCTCACACATAAATTATCCAAAATTTAATAACAATCTCACACAGAACCTGTCCAATGTTGAATAATAAGTTCACATGGAACTTGTCTAAATCTGCTCTAGCAAGCTCACCAAGAACTTGCCAAAATCTGCTCTAGCAATCTCACCAAGAACTTACCCAAATTTGCTCTAACAAGCTCACCAATAACCTACCCAAATTTGCTCTAGCAAGCTCACCAAGAACTTGCCCAAAACTATCCACAAATTTGTCCCAACATTATCCTCAAATATGTCCCAACACTATCCTTAAATCTATCCCAAAGGTATTCTCAAAGGCTCAATCAATCATGCTCAAGTAACACTCAAATATCATCCAAAAATGTATCAAGCTAAAGCTCATATATGAACTTAATAATTAATGGCAATGTACTCTTCAATGGATGATAAAAATGATCCACAATGATCTCAACTCAACTCAACTCATAGAAGCATAAAGAGAATTGTTAGAAACTCAATATATTCTAATCTCAATCTCAACTCAAATCAACTCATAGAATCATAAATATAATTTTTAGAGACTCAATATGTTCTAATATCAATCTCAAATCAACTCAACTCAAATAAATATCAACTCAACTCAATTCAATCTCATAGAAGCATAAAGAGAATTATTAGAGACTCAATATGTTCTAATATTACTCTCAACTCAAATCAGAATAATGGAATAGTTTGTTTCATAGGATTTGAACAATCACTTCAAACATCACTTGACTAGGCTCAATCAACTCAACTCATCCAATCACCACAAGGGATAAATATCTCTCACACAACCCTAGTCCAAGTATATATCAACCAACTCAAATGTTTCCAACAATGCTCAACCACAAATATCACATAACATTGATACTCATGTTCTTTTCTAACTCAAGATATTTCATAACCAATGAGCTTCAACAACTATGCTTATCAAACAAGGTTTAGACACAAATCTCAATTAATAAAATCTTGAAGTATTCAACCAACCACTTTCGAAAAGGAAACCACAAACAATCATTTTACCTCCAATGATATTTCAGAAATCAACCACCATAAACAATCAATAGAAGAATGCACCCATATATTTTATGAAGATGAAAAAACCTCTTTATAAATATGCCACAGTCACAAAAATATTTTGCCAATCTTCACAAGGGTTAATAGATCACAAAATAATCTACATTACTCCACTTTTTAATAATCATCACCAAGGCCTTTAATTGCACAACTTCCGTATCTCTCCTAAAACCACTTGTACCATAAAATAAAATAAATCAAAAAATTGCATAACCTTTTCACTCCCAAAACCACTTATACCATAAAATAAAATAAATCACAATATTGCATACCTTGTCACCTCATGAAAGAATTAATCCTCTTGAAAAAGAACAAGGCAAACTTCACTTTTGGAACCCCTTTACAAAATCAGAAATATCTCTTTACAAACATCTTATTTCTCCTTCTAAATAAGTTAGTCAAATATCCCTTGAAATAAGCTTTCCTATGATATATAATATGCCCCATTTCGGAAATAAATTGAAAAAATTATATATATATGCCAACCTCCATTAATTGCACATAGGATGGCCCTCCATTAATTTAAACTTAAACTTTAAAATTTAATATCTTCATCACTGGAGGTCCTTTTTCGATGAAACAAAATTCCACATTAGCTTTTATTAAAATTCCTTTCCACATAAGCCCATCATGGTTTTAAATTAAACCTTTTATTTTACCTGCCTTGGTTTTCATAAAAACCCTGTAAATATCCATGCTTTCCAAAATATCATAAATGCTTATTTATAAAATATTTTGGCCACCAAAACCAAATGTGATCCATGTTACATAAATGATCCATGTGACATCAATTACAACATAAAATTTCTCAAATTAACTCAAATTTCCAACAAAAATAATTTAATATAATCCAAAAATAAATCAAACTCCTTACTTTGGGTGATAAGAATCCTCAACATCCATGTCTCCAAAGAAAATTTTCTCATGCAATCCAGAGCTCCTACTAATATTTGAGAATATGATTCTATTATTATCCTCCTATAAACTTGTCTTACCACCTAGATAGAAGCAATTTTTATAGCTAATACTTCTACTTCATTGTTTGCCGCCTTACCTAAGCACTATAGTTCCCAATAGAGTATTATCCTAACATTATTTCTATATACCACTCCAACTCTAGGTCTACCTATATTATCTTTTGAAGATCCATCAGTATTAATTTTAATCTAGTCTTCCAAAGTGTTTTCTAACTAGCTCTATCCTACTCCTAGACTTCAAATTCCTTCTCCATCATCCCTATACTAGCCTAAGCTTTCTCTTTAGTATAAAATATCATGATTTCTATGGCTTTGCTCCAATAAACCTACTAGAAACCATCCAAGGATGAAAGGGTTTCTCTTAAAATTGTACCATTTCCATCCAACCATACTTTCCAATAAATAAATTTTAATCCAAGCTTCAACCTGATATGAAGAGCTTTAGATTTAAATATTTCCCTCTTCCATATTTTCCAAATATTAATCCAATTCAAATCATTGTTGGCTTATATTTTATAACCAAAAACCCATCTCTCTCATTTCATTAATGAGCACTCAAACATTAGGTTATCAGGTGTTTCCTCACTTGTATATCATAAAGCACACTAGGATGGCCTAACAATTTCCCTACATCGCATATTATTAAAAATAAGAATTTTGTTGTGCAAAATTGTAGGTAAAGAAGTTTAATTTTAACCAACACTTTGAATACCAAATTTTTCTTCAATCCTCAACCTAATATGGATGAGTAAGATATTCTAGAAGGATATTTTCATATCCATCCTTTAGCATGTAGACTTCAAGTCTCCCATATCCCCAGGCTAATTCATCATCCTCATCTCTATCTATGAGAAATATTTCAACTAAGATTTTAATCATAATAGATATCGATTTCATAGGGATTAGAATTGACCACTTGTCCAACTTCTTAAGTTTCCAACTATTTGGTGTACAAATAACTTTGAATATTGATCCAACCTTTGCTTTCCATGGATATTTTTATTTGTTTTACTTCTTGAAATTTAGTAATGATAGGTGGATATTGATCTCATGAATCTATTAAAAATCATGCCTTCTACCTCTCCCCACTTTTAAAAATAATTCATCTTTCACTACCTGAGATCCTAGAATTAAATCCTACAACACCAAGGACCCATTTTCATACAAAGAAAAATAGATCATCTCATTCAGGTTCACCTATCCCATATGTTTACTAATTAAATATTTATTGAATAAGAAGCGGGTTGGGATATTCCCATATAGTAAATCTTTTTATCCAAATATTTTTTATGTAATTCTTATCTCCTCAACCCCAAAAATCCCTTTGCCTTATGTTGGATTGCTTTATTCCAACCTACTAACATCCATTTCCTCTCTCCTTATACTACACATAAAAATATTTTGGCCGTCTTGTCCAACTCTTTCAATATTATATGTGGGGAAGCAATGATATAATAATTATAGATTGGCATGACCTAAATAATTGATTATAATAAAGGTAATCTACCCCCAAAGGTTAACCATTTGTGAAACCAATAGTTAATATCTTATTTTGTACAATCTAAGAAAGTCCTCCAAATATCTAACCTTCGATTTTATAAATGCAAAGGGACCCCCAAATATACCACTAGGCGAGTCATACTTATGAATCCCAAGATCTTTAAAATTTTATCATGAAGCCTTTGGTAAATATTATAGAAGATCACTTTGGATTTATTATAATTTATGACTTGATATATGGTCCTAAGATAAGTATTAATATTATATCTGATTATCCATGCTTCCCTAATGTTAGCCACTCCTATAAATTTGATATCATCCTTAAATTGAAGGTGAGTCAAACCTCCTCATCCATGTTGATACCTATTATCAAAACATGTTGTCTTGTCCTCAATATGAATCTTCCTGAGCCTTTAGGTAATATGAGAAAAAGATAAAAGGAATAAGTATCTCCCTGATAAAGGCCTTTAGTGGTCCAAATGGTTGTGAGGGAAGACCTTTAATTAACACTAAGTATGTTAGAGTAGAGATATATGTCATAACCCACTCTATCATGTCCTAATAAAATTTGAATGCTACCATCATCCTTGATAAAAAAACTCCACTCCATCCTATCATAAGCCTTTGACATATTCAATTTTATCAGCATTCATCTATTACCAAATTTTTTCATTGAGTGTAATACCTCTTAATTTATAACCATACCATGCAATATCTACCTACTCTCTACAAAACCCTCTTGTTCTAAGAAAATAATATTTTCTATTATATAATTTAGCCACTTATACATTACCTTTATGATTATTTTGTATATGACATTGTATAATATAATAGGTCTATAATCTAAAATATGCACCCAATCCTCCCCTTTTGGAATTAAGGTAATTAATGTCTAATTTAATATTTTAAGCTTTCTTTTACTACCCCTAGACTCTAACAACCATTCCATCCTCCTCCAAGTTTCCCCAAAAGGTCTAAAAAGACTTCATTGGAAAACCATAGAGACCTAGCATTTTTATTATACTTATTACAAAGACTACCTTCTTTGGCTTGTCTCTATCAATGGATTCAATTAGGTTCTATTTTTATTCCTCAAAGATAATAGAGGGCATGCAATGGGAACTTATTTATGGGTGTCTTTATATTGCAGCATACCTTCCTCAAATAATTTAGCAAATTAATCCATTGAATGGAAATGCATACCTAGGATCGTATCAAAGGAGAGCCTATTCTCATAATAAATATCTCCCATCTTGTTTGTTTGTATTCTAGCATAAGCAATGAGATGAAAGTTTTTGGTGTTTCTGTCACCTTCTAGTAACCAAGTGATTCTTGCTATCTATTTCTAGTAGATATTCTCTTGGTTGCTAATATCCTCAAATGATTTACATAAATCATCATCCTCTAAATTGATTCACTCTATATTTTTTCCATACATGAAGATTTTTTTCATCTCATCCCATATGAATACCAATGGTATTTTTTTGACCTAGAAGCTTGACTTGTTATATCACCTCCATCATTTTAGTTGATCCTTGAAAAAAAGAAGATGCTTGTGGAATATGAAAATTGTTGTCACATATGTGAAATATTCCTCTCCCCACCACTATGGTAATATATTTCAAAGTTTATAATTGTGTAATCAAAGTTTTTAAATATTATTTATGGTGTTTCCCTATATTAATCCCCCCCAAAAAAATGGAAAAGTGATCCAAGACCAAACCCTCCAAAATCTAAAATTATAGATTCTATTTCACAAATAACTTCTCTAAATCTAGAAAATATCTAACTTCACCTTCTACTATATGGCTCCATCCTTTTATTACTCCAAGTATAGTTTGTTCTAGGATTTTTTAAATCCACCAAGTGTAATGGATGGACATGGGAAATCATAATCCAATTTGTTGAGTCCAAAATTGGAGTTCTCATTTTTTAACTCTAGATGATATTTTAGCATTAAAATACCTAGCAACAATCTAGTCTAACTCGTCCCTTGAGACTCTCATATTATTCATCTCTTTCCATTAGCAAATATTACAATGTAGGTTTTGAGCCCCATAAAAAATTATAATTAAAACATGCTCAATTGTCAATTCTTAGTAAAATAGAATGTGAGGATACACCTCTAGGTTATATGTTCTATTATCATCCATTCAAGAGGAATCCAAAAAGTTGTTAGAAAAAAATATTCTATTTAAAGAATAAAATAGTTCAGCAACACATCACAAGGCTTGTAGATAAGGTCAATTAAATGATTGATTTATTCCATGGATCAACTTTGCATAAATAGCAAAGTTAATCATTGAGAGTTGTTGTATTACAACAACTCATCAAATCTAATCTAGACTATACTAAGAGTTCACATGACTCATGGATGAGTGGAAACTTGAGTATGTCTTATCCTAGTAGAACTTAAGAGAATAATTACTTATTATAACACCCCCCCCTTAAGTGATACTAGGGGTGTATCATACAAATGATTTCCAACAACAGGGCCTGATGAGATACTCATGTACAATGATATTATTTGATGACATGGTCAAACCACATGGGAAACAACCATCTATAAAAAAATTAAGAGGCATGTATTTGGTTTACAAAAATTATCCTCATTTTAAGAAAAGGATGAGTCCCAACTACAGGGCCTGACGAGGTACTCATTTACAATATATAGATCGTGAAAAAATCCCTTGGGAAAAACCATCTGTAAAAAAATAAAGATAGAGGCATGTCTTCATATGGTGAAGATTATTCTTATTAAAAAATTAATGAGTCCCGATAACTTTGCCTGATGAGGTATTCATGAACAATTTATACTTTAGGAGAGATGATAAAAAAAATAACATGGGAAAAAACCATCCTCCAAAGAATACAATAATTGTAAGAAAGGAGAGGTGAAGACCTCTATTATTTTAATGCAGTTGATTTACACCAAGTTTATCTCGCAACTAAATGTAATGCGGAGAAGGAAATTACTTGGTGAATATGTCTGCAATTTGCTTTTTAGTCATAATATACTCCAAGTATATTTTCCCTCTCTGAATATGCTACCGAATGAAGTGCATGTGAATCTCAATGTGCTTGGTGCACTGATGCTCAACTGGATTACGTGCAATATGAATTATGCTCTGATTGTAACACCAAATATTAATAGATTTGTCATGGTAAAAACCAAATTCTCTTAGTATCTTACGAATCCAAAGAGCTTCATGACTTGCCAAAATTATTGCCCTGTATTCTGCCTCTATAGATTATAAGGCTACTTCTTGTTGTTTCTTGCATAACCAACAAATTGGTGAATAACCAAGATAAAAGAAATAGCCAACAGTTGAACATATTTTCTCTACTGAACCTACCAATTAGAATATGTGTAACCAATAATATCCATAGATTTTCCCTCATATAATAGCCCAAAGTGAGGAGTTCCTTGCAAGTAGTAGAGGACTCTTTTTGTTGCTTGCCAATGAATGAAGTAAGATTGATGTGAGAATATAGATATCAAGCCAACAAAATATGAGATATTTGGGTGAGTATGAGTAAGGTATAATAGAATCCCTATAATTATGCAGGAGCATCCGATGGCAGCAGAGCAATCTCGCATCAACAAAAAAAAATTCTAAGTGTTTGCCTTGGTGTCGCGATATCGCGACAGATACAAGTGTCATGATATCGTGACATGTCGCATTTTCGTGACTCAAGAAGGAGAGAGAAGGCACGAAGCAAAAATGTCATGATTTCATGACATGTCGTGAAATCGTGACCGAAGCAGGAGAGGGAAGGTGCTCGAAGAAAATGTCATGATTTCATGACATGTCGTGAAATCACGACCGAAGCAAGAGAGAGAAGGCACCCATAGAAAATGTCATGATTTCATGACATGTCATGAAATCATGACCAAAGCAGGAGAGAGAAGGCGCTCGTAGAAAATGTCATGATTTCATGACATGTCGCGAAATTGTGATCAAAGCAGGAGACAGAAGGCGTCCGGAGAAAATGTCATGATTTTGCGACATGTCGCAAAATCATGACCGAAGTAGGAGAGAGAAGGCACCCACAAAAAATATCATGATTTCGTGACATTTCGTGAAATCATGATGAAGTAGAAGACAGAAGGCATCCACGAGAAAATGTCATGATTTCGTGACATGTTGCGAAATCGCGACCGAAGTAGGAGAGAGAAGGCATCCGTAGAAAATGTCACGATTTCATGACATGTCACAAAATCGTGACCGAAACAGGAGAGAGAGGGCGTTCGCAGAAAGATATCATGAAATCATGACATGTCACGAAATCATGACTGAAACATGGGAGAGAGGGTGTCTGAGGAAAACATCACGAAATTATGACATGTCGCAAAATCACGACCAAAAGAAAGCAATAAGGAACAGAGGAGAAAATGTCACAATTTTGTGACATGTCGCGAAATCATGATCGAAAGGAAATAGGAAGGGACGGAGGAGAAAATGTCATGATTTTGTGACATGTTGCGAAAAAAAAACCGAAGGAGCAGAAAGAAAGCAAGGAAATAAATTGTCGTGATATCGTGACATGTCATGATTTCATGACCCAAAGCAGAGAGCGAAAGTAGAATGCAAAGCTATCACGATTTCACGACATGTCATGAAATTGCGACCGGAGGAGCAGCAAGAAAGCGAGGAAGGAAAACTGTCGTGATATCATGACATGTCATGATTTACTGACCCAAAACAGAGAGAGGATGCAGAGAGCAAAGTTGTTGCGATATCATGACATGTCACGATTTCGTGACCCAAAGAGGTGAGCAGGAAGCAAAAAGGAAGAATGTCGCGATATCACGACATGTCATGATTTCGTGACCCAAGAGGTGAGGAGAACGTAGAAAGGAAAGATGTCATGATATCATGACATGTCGCGATTTCACGACCGCAAAGGAGAAAGGAGATCCAAAAGAGAAATGTCGTGATATCGTGATATGTCACGATATCGCGACCCGAAGAAGAGAAAGGCAACGAGGAAGAGAAATGTCATGATATCATGACCCGAAGAAGAGAAAGGCAACGAGGAAGAGAAATTTCATGATATCATGACATGTCATGATATCGCTACATATTGCTGGTTCACAATTTGAGAAGGCACATGTTACCAGACAGTGTTTCCCGAGGTGATCAAAGGCCTCATTAATGCATGATTGCTTGTCTGGTAAGCTTGCTGAGCATGGTAGCCACTCGACTGCTATGCTCAGAGGTCAGAGACATTCAGACGCCTCATCAATGCGTGTTTCCATGGCTGACCCAGTGGTAGTTTCCAAATAAGATAAAAATATGTGAAGGTTCAGGGAAGAAGGGTGGAGGAGTTGAGTTTTGAGATTGGGAGAATGTACAGTTCTTGAGGTGTGAGCAGATCACCGAACGGGAGGCAAATTGCATCAGGAAAAGGGGAAAACTATGCCTACGGGCTAGTGTGGTAGTTGATCTTCTGTGATCAAAGGGAAAACTACACCTGCAGGATAGTGTTGTAATTGGCTTTTCAAGTTGTTAATGGAAAAAAAATAAAAAATTGTGGTATTGATAAGGGTGAAAATTTGGCTCCCCCATCAAGTGGTATCAGAGCGGGAGTTCCTGAGTGTGTAAACAGATTGTCAAAAGTGAGGCAGTTTACACCAGGATCTATGGAAGAGTTGTGAGAAGAGAGTGAAAAAGAATGCCTCCACAAAGAAACCATGGTGGTGGAAGAAATATGGTGCCAGTCAAAGATTTCAGAGCTTTGCAAAGGCAAGTTCAGGCCCTGTAAGAGGATCTGCGTAGAGGGCTAGAAACCAGAGGAGAAGGAGGACGTGAAGATGAAGTTGATGAAGAAGAGGACCAGATTGAGGAAGAAGAAGAGGTTATAAATCCTGCACAAGCCAGGTTATATAGAGCCATCTCTAAGATTGGAAAGAAACCAAAGATGGATGTTTCTACGTACTCTGGAAATCTTGATCCAGAGGAGTTGATTGACTGGATCAATGATTTAGAAGAATACTTTGAGTATGAGAAAGTTGAAGATACTGATAGGGTCAGATTTACTAAGACCAAGCTGAAAGGTCATGCTAGCATCTGGTGGAAGGGAGTACAACTAGAAAGAAATATAAGAGGAAAGGAGAGAATAACCAGATGGGATAGAATGGTAGAGAAGTTGAAGAGATAGTTTGTTCCTACAGATTACAAATTTGATCTGCTTAGGAAAATGCAGAGCTTAAGATAGTCAAGAAAAACTGTCAAGGAATACACAGAGGAGTTTTATAAGATCTCCATCAAAACTGGCCATTTAGAGGCTAACAAGGAGAAGGTATCTCGTTATATCAATGGGTTGAGAACCATTATTCAAGAAGAGTTGAGTCTGGTTAGGATGAACACCATTGACAATGCTTACCAGTTTTCTCTAAAATTTGAAGAGAAGCTGAACAAAAGGTTTGAGGGTAAGCAAAGAGGAAGAGGTCATGGAGAAAGGACTGGTGGAAGAAAAGATGGAGGAAGATATGAGAAGAAAGAAGAAGCTAGCAGCAGTCAGGCCTAGAAGGGAGATAATGATTACAGACCCCATGATCAGAACAATGGCTACCCAAGAGGAAGAGGTAGATCTAGACGTGGGTATGGAAGAGGAGGATTTCATGGAACCTATTTCCATTGTGATGAAGGACATCGAGCATATGAGTGTCCACAAAATCGAGGAAGGATGAATAAGAGACCTGAGGGTCCTACCAGAGCTGTTGTGGCAGATGAGGGTGTTGAATCAGAACATTCTGAGGAGGCAAAGAGAGGAGAAGTGATGGTCACAAGGAGAACCTTGTTGAATGAGGAGAAAGGACTAGACCAAAGGAGGAGCCTGTTTTGCAAAAGGTGCAAATGTTCAGGCAAGGTCTGTAATGTTATTATAGATAATGGTAGTACTGATAACTTGGTCTCTAAAGAAATGGTTACTAAGTTACAGCTAGAGAGGAGGAGACACCCGCATCCATACTGGATTACATGGTTGCAGAAGGACCATACGACATTGGTCAGTGAACAATCCTTAGTCAAGTTCAATAATTGGAGATACCAGGATGAGGTCCTGTGTGATGTTTTACCTATGGATGGTTGCCATATGCTATTGTGATGTAGGAGCATCCAGTGGCAGAAGAGCAATCTTGCATCGACAAAAAAATTTTCTAAGTGTTTGCCTTGATGTCATGATATCGCGACAGAAAAAAGTGTCGCGATATCGCAACATGTCATGTTTTCGTGACTCAAGAAGGAGAGCGGAGGCATGGAGCAAAAATGTCATGATTTCGCAACATGTCATGAAATCGCAACCGAAGAAGCAGAAAAGAAGAAAGGGAGGAAACTGTCGTGATATCATGACATGTCACAATTTTGTGACCCAAGAGACGAGGAGGAGCCAGAAAGGAAAGATGTCGTGATATCATGACATGTCACGATTTTGTGACCAAAAAAGAGAAAGAAGAGCCGAAAGGAAAATATGTCGCGATATCACGACATGTCGCATTATCGCGATCGAAGGACAAAAGAAGGCGCAAAGGAGAAGAAGTGTCACGATATCGTGACATGTCACATTTTCGTTATGAAAGGACGAAAGAAGGAACAAGGGAGAAGAAGTTTCACGATATCATGACATGTCACATTTTCGTGACCAGAAGACGATGGGAGGCGCAAGAGAGAGAAGTGTCATGATATCATGACATGTCACATTTTTGTGACTCGAGAAAGGTAGGAAGGCCAAAAAGCAAAAGTGTCACGATATCGCGACATGTCACATTTTCATGACTCAAAGAGGATAGGAAGGCGGAGAAGCCAAAAGTGTCGCGATATCATGACATGTCACATTTTTGTGACTCGAAGAGGATAGGAAGGTGGAGAAGCCAAAAGTGTCACGATATTACGACATGTCACATTTTCGTGACTAAAAGAGGATAGGAAGGCAGAGAAACCAAAAGTGTCGCGATATCGTGACATGTCACATTTTTGCAACTCGAAGAGGATAGGAATGCGAAGAAGCCAAAAGTGTCATGATATCGTGACATGTCACATTTTCACAACTCGAAGAGGGCAGGAAGGCAGGGAAGCAAAAAATGTCGTGATATCGCGACATGTTGTCTGTAGACACCAAAACAACACCAATCTGATTATGTGACTGCAAACACTGATCGCTTTGACAAACACAGCCCCCAGGGCAGCCCTCAGAGGTTAAACAGTGGTCCTAACCACTTTCATAGCAATTTTGTAAGGTCAAGGAGCAATTTGGCACACTTGGACACTTTGCCCAGTACTCGTATCACCCCGGGACGAATTCAAAATAGAATTCGTCCCACCCCGAGACGAATTCTGAATCCGTCCCCGGGTGGGACAAATTCTAAGCTTAACGGGCAAAAAGGCAAATGGTGCCAAGTGGCAGCCCAGAACAGTCAGTTAAGGGCTCCTACCTTGCACGCATGTGTAAGTGGACAAAGGGGCCATTAGAGGACTGTTACAAGAAGCATTTATCAAATTTCAAGTCAAGGGAAGACTCCCCTCCCTCATGGGAAGACAAGAGCGCCACATGGCGCCCATGGCCAACACTTGGCTTTTGTGCTTCCCTCCCAAAGAGACCCCTTGGGTCTATAAAAGGTGGGACATTTCTCACCCAAAGGAGACAGGTTAAAGGAGTGTTCAAGCAATGAAGTGCTTGCCGAATTGAAGACTCACTTGCATCCCCCTTTGTTCACCTTCCTACATCCATCAATCTCTTTTGCAAGGGAGGTTGTTGGGTGGCCTTTGGAAGCTCGAACCTTACTCAAATCCGACGCATGGACATATGAACCTACCAATTCGCCGACCCCCCAATCCTAAAAGGTTTTGGGCCCATCCTTGGTGGATTGGCTCCAAAATCGAGGGCCAACGGTGGGAGGCCCACTTGGGCACCCCCGCACCTCCTAAGTCCTAATTTTAGTTTTTGAGCACTTTAGATTAATTTTTAGATTGCATTATGTGTTACTAGGTCTAATTAGTCTATAATTGCAATTTTGTAGCTTTTGGTCAGAGTTTAGGGTGTTTTGTATTGCTTTATCGTTTCGCTAACTTGTAGGTGTCAAGGTTAAATTCCCGAGGGTGGAGGCCAAATTGGGAAAATCCGACCATCTGGGTCGTCCCAAGATGGCCCCAATTACATAACCCCCCTGTTTGCAGGAGTTTTGCAGGTCCCGGGATCCGAAATTGGAGCAGCAGCAGGTCGGGTTCTCCTACTCAAAAGAATTCGTCCCACCCAGGGACGAATTACGGTCGATTCGTCCTGCCCAGGGACGAATTCCAGTTTAAGGTGGATTGGCCAGCTGCCTCAGTGGCAGTGGCCTTCTGGTAACTTTCCTTACCTTCTGTCAGGTTTTTGAGCAATTTGGGGTCACTGTTTTCACTGTTTCAGGCAAATTTTCGTATGCATATTTTGTTAGTTTTAGAGAGAGAATGCTTTTCCTTTGCAACAGGTGCTACTAACGTCTTGATCATTTCTTTGTTCGCAGGAGAAGCAGCAGAGGTGAAGAACGCATCAACATCAGCGGCGGCATCATCTTGGCCCGCCCAGTGCAATCGTGGGCACGCGAAAGGAGGAACCATTCAGCGATTGTAATCAAACCCTATTTGCACTCCTAGCCCCTGAAAAGGGAGGAGGCATTATTGTAACAGAGATCGAAAGAAATTAATGAAAGGGCTATTTTTCTTTATCTGATTGCGTCTCTTACAACATGTCTCTTTTTCATTTCATGTAATTTATATTTCTAGGACTTAGGCATGCTTAACTTTGAATGCAATCGCACTTGGTGTTTCCTTTGACCGGAATCTCGTGCTTTCAGTGGCGATCACGGTGGAACCCTGTTCCCTGGTTTTTGAAATCACAGAAACTAATTAAATTTTTGTGTTTGTGCTTGACAGGTACATCTTTTTTTGTTGCAGACTGCTATTCGTCTCTGACAGGGACGAATCTTTTTCTGTAATTCGTCTGACCCTCGAGATGAATTCAAATTCGTCTCCGGGTGGGACGAATTCCGTTCGCAATTTGTCTCCCAGAGGGATGAATTCCTGTCTGCAGATTTTCAGAGCAAAAATTCAGAGGCAACTAGAGCAGGCAGAGAAGAGGTAGGGATTTTCATGATCTCTGTTATATTTTCTATTTCTGTTTCTGTTTCTTTAATTGTTTTCATTTAATCCTGCATTGCATAAGAAAAGTCATGTATGCTAGTTTCATTTTGTTGAATAAAACGAATCCCACACACATCACGAAACAACTTTAAACCAAGGAGCTGGTCGTAAGACCCCAGCCCTTGATCAAGACCATTGGTGGATTTAATCACCATCTTGGCTTGATTTGCATCCATTTCCCGATTGTCAAGCGTTGTTAGGCGTAAATCCGACGAAGACATACCGAGCGTAGTCGGGGTGATTCCCATGCGCGCGAGGATAAGTTTTCTATGGTAGGTGCCATTAACGGGACAATCCCCCTTCCGTACCGCCTACGTACCACGTACCTTCTGCTCTCACGTACCTATAGTCTCCCTCTCGTAAGGGCGGGTATATAGAGAGGTTGGTATATCGGCCTGGATGGTATATTGAAGGGGCGACCTTTTTGGAGTTATAAGAGCCTACATGATGCATTTAAACGTTCTACAAAACCTACAAAAACAAAACAAAACATCAAAATGCACTAAACCAGTTTAGGACACACCAAGAATCCTTAAAAGAGATAATCACGGTTTTGTGAATGTGTGTGTTTAATTCTGTTTAGTGTAGACAAAAAAATCATTAAAAACAAAGATAAAAAAATCTACGCATTTTGTCATTTTCTCCAAAAAGCTCCAAGGATTCCCGTAATCGCTTGGTCACTCCAAAATGCCCCAAAGGTGTCCATGAACCCTTTGGTCAACCCAAAAGCACCCCAAATGTGCCCATAAGTGATGCAGGACCATCCAAAAAAGTATGGGAAATCTTATATTTTTCCCTAAATTTTAGTGCATCTTGCCGGGGCCATAACTTCTCAACCATAGCTCCGATTGACTTGAAATTTTACAAGGAGTTAGGTGGGATAATTTTAAACAAATAAAATTCCCTAGAATTCTATTTGCCCAGAAAAGTCAATTTTTGGGGCCAAATTCCATCATCTAGTGCCCCGAAATTAGGTTTTAAAATTGGACACGCAATTCTATGCACTTTTTGAGCTGTTCGGATGTCAATATCTCCTAATGTATTTAGAGATAGGACTTGAAACTTCATTTTTGTCTTATCTACTATAATAGGGATGCGCACGCCAATTTTGGGCCCCATCTGACTCATTTCAATTTTCAGGGTCAGACGAATTGTTTAAAATTATCCCACCTAACTCCCTGTAAAATTTCAAGTCAATCGGAGCTACGGTTGAGAAGTTATGGCCCCGACAAGATGCACTAAAATTTAGGGAAAAATATAAGATTTCCCATACTTTGTTGGATGGTCTTGCATCACTTATGGGCACATTTGGGGTGCTTTTGGGTTGACCAAAGGGTTCATGGACACCTTTGGGGCATTTTGGAGTGACCAAGCGATTACGGGAATCCTTGGAGCTTTTTGGAGAAAATGACAAAATGCGTAGATTTTTTTATCTTTGTTTTTAATGATTTTTTTTGTCTACACTAAACAGAATTAAACACACACATTCACAAAACCGTGATTATCTCTTTTAAGGATTCTTGGTGTGTCCTAAACTGGTTTAGTGCATTTTGATGTTTTGTTTTGTTTTTGTAGGTTTTGTAGAACGTTTAAATGCATCATGTAGACTCTTATAACTCCAAAAAGGTCGCCCCTTCAATATACCAGACAGGCCGATATACCAACCTCTCTATATACCCGCCCTTACGAGAGGGAGACTATAGGTACGTGAGAGCAGAAGGTATGTGGTACATAGGCGGTACGGAAGGGGGATTGTCCTGTTAATGGCACCTACCATAGAAAACTTATCCTCGCGCGCATGGGAATCACCCCAGCTACGCTCGGTCTGTCTTCGTTAGGATTTATGCCTAACAACGATTGACGATCGGAAATGGATGCAAATCAAGCCAAGGTGGTGATTAAATCCACCAATGGTCTTGATCAAGAGGCTGGGTCTTACGACCAGCTCCTTGGTTTAAAGTTGTTTCGTGATGTGTGTGGGATTCGTTTTATTCAACAAAATGAAACTAGCATACATGACTTTTCTTATGCAATGCGAGATTAAATGAAAAAATTAAAGAAACGAAACAAACGAAAAATATAACGGAGATCATGAAAATCCCTACCTCTTCTCTCGCTCGCTCAGCTTGCCTCCGAATTTCTGCTCGAAATCTCTGAGACGAGAATTCGTCCCTCCTGGGAGGCGAATGCGAGCGAGACTCGTCCCGACCCGGAGACGAATTTGAATTAGTCTCGAGAGTCGGACAAATTGGAAAAGGATTCGTCCCCGTCGGAGACGAATAGCGCTCGCAACAAAAAAAAGATGTACTGTCAAGCACAAACACAAAAATTTAATTAGTTTCGTGATTTCAAAAACCGGGAATGAGGTCCCACCGTGATCGCCAGCTGAAAGCACGAGATTCCGGTCAAAGGAAACACCAAGTGCGATTGCATTCAAAGTTAAGCATGCCTAAGTCCTAGAAATATAAATTACATGAAACGAAAAAGAGACATGTTGTAAGAGACGCAATCAGATAAAGAAAAACAGCCCTTTCATTAATTTCTTTCGATCTCTATTACAA
This sequence comes from Wollemia nobilis, assembly GCA_028583015.1. NCBI lineage: Eukaryota > Viridiplantae > Streptophyta > Pinopsida > Araucariales > Araucariaceae > Wollemia > Wollemia nobilis. The sequence goes on along the minus strand of JAQPPZ010017000.1, from coordinate 10,868,959 downwards.
TAATGCCTCCTCCCTTTCAGGGGCTAGGAGTGCAAATAGGGTTTGATTACAATCGCTGAATGGTTCCTCCTTCCACGTGCCCACGATTGCACTGGGCGGGCCAAGATGATGTCGCCGCTGATGTTGATGCGTTCTTCGCCTCTGCTGCTTCTCCTGCGAACAAAGAAATGATCAAGACGTTAGTAGCACCTGTTGCAAAGGAAAAGCATTCTCTCTCTAAAACTAACAAAATATGCATACGAAAATTTGCCTGAAACAGTGAAAACAATGACCCCAAATTGCTCAAAAGCTCGACGAAGGTAAGGAAAGTTACGAAGGCCATCGCCACCGAGGCAGCCGGCCAATCCACCTTAAACTAGAATTTGTCCTCAGGCGGGACGAGTCGGCTATAATTCGTCCCTGGGTGGGACGAATTCTTCCGAGTAGGAGAACCCGACCGCGTCTGCTCCAATGTCGGATCCCGGGACTCGCAAAACTCCCCGCAAACGAGGGGTTAGGTAATTGGGGCCATCTTGGGACGACCCAGATGGTCGGATTTTCCAAATTTGGCCTCTACCCTCAGGAATTTAACCTTGACACCTGCAAGTTAGCAAAACGATAAAGCAATACAAAACACCCTAAACTCTGACCAAAAGCTACAAAATTGCAATTATAGACTAATTAGACCTAGTAACTCAGAATGCAATCTAAAAATTAATCTAAAGTGCTCAAAAACTAAAATTAGGACTTAGGAGGTGCGGGGGTGCCCAAGTGGGCCCCCCACCGTTGGCCCTCGATTTTGGAGCCAATCCACCAAGGATGGGCCCAAAACCTTATAGGATTGGGGGTCGGCGAATTGGTAGGTTCAGATGTCCATGTGTCGGATTTGAGTAAGGTTCGAGCTTCCAAAGGCCACCCAACAACCTCCCTTGCAAAAGATATTGATGGATGTAGGAAGGTGAACAAAGGGGGATGCAAGTGAGTCTTCAATTCGGCAGCACTTCATTGCTTGAACACTCCTTTAACCTCTCTCCTTTGGGTGAGAAAAGTCCCACCTTTTATAGACCCAAGGGGTCTCTTTTGGGAGGGAAGCACAAAAGCCAAGTGTTGGCCATGGGCGCCATGTGGCAGTTTTGTCTTCCCATGAGGGAGGGGAGTCTTCCCTTGACTTGAACTTTGATAAATGCTTCTTGTAACAGTCCTCCAACGGCCCCTCTGTCCACTTACACATGCGTGCAAGGTAGGAGCCCTTAACTGACTATTCTGGGCTGCCACTTGGCACCATTTGCCTTTTTGCCCGTTAAGCTTAGAATTCGTCCCACCCAGGGACGGATTCGAATTAGATCTCCGGGGTGGGACGGATTCTATTTTGAATTCGTCCCGGGTGAGACGAGTAATCTTGGGCAAAGTGTCCAAGTGTGCCAAATTGCTCCTTGACCTTACAAAATTGCTATGAAAGTGGTTAGGACCAGCTGTTTAACCTCTCGAGGGCTGCCCTGGGGGCTGTGTTTGTCAAAGCGATCGGTGTTTGCTGATCACATAATCGGATTGGTGCTGTTTTGGTGTCTACAGATGCCCCTTTTTGGGAAGCGTTGCGGGTGACACGATCGTTGAGCAAAAATAGATAACCAAAGCACTAATGATTAGGGTTTCTTGGTAACCTAACCAACTTTTGATGCCCCAAGTATGGAAAGGGCATGCATTCTTGAATCCTTGCTTCTGACGAGCTAAGGAATTTGATTTCAAGTATTAACCTATTTTGGTGAGGTGTGACTTGAACTCAGACATCGATCAGTCATGAACAAGTGAAGGGCGTTTTATCCTCAGGGGGAACCTTGTGTTCATGATTCACGAAATCTTGAACTTAGACATTGATCAGTCATGAACAAGTGAAGGGCATTTTTATCCTCAGGGGGAACCTTGTGTTCATGATTCACGAAATGCCAAGTGTTTGATTGATTTGATTGTTGCTTGTTTACTGCCCCAAGAAGGAGTGTGATTGTCTTTGTCAATGATTCTTTGAATGCATGTCGTTTTCCTTAATTGGGTGTGTGATTGTTGATTGGTGACTAAGTGTGACTAGTTGCATTTTCATGACCAAACAAAAGAAAAGAAAGCACAGGCAGTTACAGGAGCCATTATAGAGGAAACGGTCGAGATGTGGTATATCGAATGTCATCCATGGTTGACAGGTGGGCCGAGCTTACAGAGGCAGCACTGAATAGCAGTGGCACCAAGGGCAGTGAAAGCAGATGAAGATCAAGGGTCGAAAGGAAGGTGCTCGAAAGCACAGACAACGAAGAGGCATAGAGAATTGAAACGAAGAGTCATGCCAGAGATGTTAAAAGGAGAAGCGAAGGCATGCACAAGGGGGGAAAATGGTAGAGCCATAGTTGCAGATGTGAAGGCAAGAGGGCGATTCTGGACCAGTTTAGACTGTTATTCTTCCTAGGTGGAAGATGCAGTAAGAGGAAATAAAATAACTATCTTTCAGAGTGAAGGAGTTTTAAATGGTAGACTACTGCCATTATTGTAAATCAATTCCAACTATAATGAATGAGATTTAAGAATCTATTGTGAGTTATTTGTGGATCTTCATCAAGTGGTATCAGAGCGGGAGTTCCTGAGTGTGTGAGCAGATCGTCGAAAGTGAGGCAGTTTGCACCAGGATCTATGGAAGGATTGTGAGAAGAGAGTGAGGAAGAATGCCTCCATGAAGAAACCATGGTGGTGGAAGGAATGTGGTACTTGAAGAAGATTTTAGAGCTTTGCAGAGGCAAGTGCAAGCCCTGCAAGAGGAATTACGAAGAGGAGTTGAACCAAGGAGAGAAGACCATAGTGAAGAGGAAGCTTGGGAGGTTGATGATCCATCGGTTGAAGAAGAAGCAATGGATCCTGCAGAAGCCAGATTAATTAAGGCCATATCTCGGATCGGGAAGAAGGCAAAGTTTGAGGTCTCCACGTATTCTGGGAGTCTCAATTCAGAGGAGTTAATTGATTGGATCAATGATATGGAGGAATATTTTGAGTATGAGGAGGTTGTAGATCCAGATCGGATCAAGTTTGCAAAAACAAAGTTGAAAGGCCATGCTTGCATATGGTGGAAAGAAGTGCAGCTAGAAATAAATAGAGGAGGAAAGGAAAAGATAACCAGATGGGATCAAATGGTAGAGAAGTTGAAGAGACAATTTATTCCTGTAGATTACGAATTGGACCTGTTGAGAAGAATGCAGAGTTTGAGACAGTCAAATAGATCTGTCAAAGAATATACAGAGGAGTTCTACCTGATCTCAATCAGAATTGGCCATGCAGAGGCTAACAGGGAGAAGGTGGCCCGTTACATCAATGGGTTGAGAACCAGTATTCAAGAAGAATTGATTCTGGTTAGGATGAATACCATTGAGGATGCTTACTAGTTTTCCCTCAAAGTTGAAGAGAAGCTAAACAGACGGTTTGAGGGAAAGCAAAGAGGAAGAGGTCATGGGGGAAGAACTGGTGGAAGGACCAGTGGAGAAAGATATAAGGATCAGAAGAAGGCTGGTGAAACCAGTAATACCCAAGATCAGGAAGATAGGAACACCTACCAACCTCGTAATCAAAACAATGGTTACCCAAGGGGGAGAGGTAGATCTGGACGTGGATTTGGAAGGGGAGGATTTCGTGGAACCTATTTCCACTATGGCGAAGAAGGACATCGAGCATACGAGTGTCCACAACATCGAGAAGGGACAAATGAGAGACCCGAGGGTCTTTCCAGAGCTGCTGTAGCCGATGAAGGTGCTGAATCAGAACATTCTGAGGAGGCAGAGGGAGGAGAAGTTATGGTTACAAGGAGGACCCTGTTGAATGAGGAGAAAGGATCAGACCAGAGAAGGAGCCTGTTCCGCACAAGGTGCAGAAGTTTAGGTAAGGTCTGTAACATCATTGTAGATAATGGCAGTACTGATAACTTGGTCTCAGAAGAAATGGTTACCAAGTTACAGTTAAAGAGAATGGCACACCCGCATCCATATCGGATTGCGTGGTTACAGAAGGACCATAGGGCCTTGGTCAGTGAGCAATGCTCGATGAAATTTAATATTGGGAAGTACTGTGATGAGGTCCTATGTGACATCCTACCTATGGATGCTTGCCATTTGCTATTGGGAAGGCCATGGCAGTTTGATCGGTGTGCAGTGCATGATGGTCGTGCCAACACTTACTCAGTGACAAAGAATGGAGTGCGCCATAAGTGAAGCCCTTGCAGGAGGCGGGTGAAAAGGTATGTAGCAGCGCTAGAATCTGTTTAGTTGAAGGGGGAAGATTTTTGGATAGTTTAAAGCATGAGCATATGTGCTATGCATTAATTCCTAGAGTTAGGAAGGAAGAATGCAAGGATACCCCTATAGAAGTCTTAGGACTGTTAGAAGAATTCCTAGACATTGTATCTAATAATGTGCCTGAAGGTTTACCACCAGTAAGGAAGATCAGTCACCATATAGATTTGATACCAGGGTCTAGTTTACCCAATAAGGCAGCACATAGAATGACTCCTACCGAAACTAAAGAGCTGAACAGGCAAGTCCAAGAGTTGCTAAAAAGGGACTGATTCGAGAGAGCTTGAGTCCATGTGCAATACCTACAGTACTAGCACCAAAGAAATATGGAGAATGGAGAATGTGTATAGACTCTCGAGCCATTAACAAGATCACCATAAAGTATAGATTTCCATTGCCAAGGATGGATGACATTATGGACTGTTTGAGTGGAGCCAAGTACTTCACAAAGATTGATCTAAAGAGTGGTTATCATCAGATTCATGTCAGAGAAGGAGATGAATGGAAGACAACCTTCAAGACCAGAGAAGGTTTGTATGAGTGGTTGGTCATGCCATTTGGGCTAACCAATGCACCAAGCACATTCATGCGGTTGATGAATGAGGTATTGAAAGAATTTTTAGGCAAATTCATCATTGTCTATTTGGATGATATTTTAATATTTAGCAGAACCCTGGAAGAGCATCTGATGCAGGTCAGAAGGGTTTTTGAGAAGCTACGGGAGGAGCAGTTGTTAATAAATCCGAAGAAGTGTAATTTTGTGAAGAAAGAGTTAGTGTACCTAGGATTTGTCATCTCAGTCGAAGGTCTAAAAATGGACCCAGAAAAGGTGAGAGCTATCATTGAATGGCCTACTCTAAGAAGCATGACTGAGGTAAGATCATTCCATGGTCTAGCAAGTTTTTATAGGAAATTCATTAGAAATTTCAGCAGTATTTGTGCACCCCTTACAGAAACAATGAGAGGGGATAAGAAGGAATTCAAGTGGACCTTAGGAGCAGATAGGAGTTTTGGTATGATGAAGAAGAAGGTTACAGAGCAACCTATTTTGGCACTTCCAGATTTTAATAAGGTATTCCAGGTAGATTGTGATGCTAGTGGTAGTGCCATAGGAGCTGTTTTGAGTCAAGAAGGTAAACCTGTTGCTTACTTTAGTGAGAAACTCAATGATGCTAGGAAGAAGTATTCAGTTTATGATCAAGATTTTTATGCTATAGTTCAGGCTCTAAAGAAGTGGCGGCATTACTTGTTGCCAAAAGAGTTTGTTCTATATACTGATCATCAGGCCTTGTAGTATATCAATAGCCAAGGGAAACTAAATCAGAGGCACCTGAAATGGGTTGAGTTTCTACAGAGTTATACCTTTGTGTTGAAGCACAGGAGCGGAAAATCAAACAGAGTTGCAGATGCCTTAAGTAGAAGGCAGTGTTTGTTGACAGAAATGAAGGTGGAAGTGGTAGGATTTGATGAACTGAAGGGTTTGTACCCTGAAGATCTTGATTTTGTAGAAGCCTGGAAGGCTTGCTTGGCACTTGTCACTTTGGACAGGACCAAGTGGTTGGATTTTCTGATCCAAGATGGAATGTTGTTTAGAGGAAGTCAATTATGCATTCCAAGGAGTTCAATGAGGGAAAATCTAGTCAAGGAGAAACACAGTGGAGGGCTGGCTGGACATTTTGGTCGGGACAAGACCATTGCCCTGGTTAGTGAGAACTACTATTGGCCACAACTACAGCAAGATGTGAAGAGGTTTGTACAAAGCTATAGAGTATGCCAGATGGCGAAGGGTGTGAGCCAGAACACTGGATTGTACCAGCCATTACCTGTACCAGAGAGACCCTGGGAGGACGTCAGTATGGATTTCGTTCTTGGTCTACCAAGGATGCAGCGGGGAAATGATTCCATATTTGTGGTGGTTGACAGGTTTTTGAAGATGGCACATTTCATCCCTTGCCAGAAAACTAGTGACGTAGTTCACATTGCAGGTTTATTTTTCAAAGAGGTGGTACGACTTCATGGTCTACCAAAGAGTATCATTTCTGACAGAGATACCAAGTTTGTTGGGCATTTTTGGAGGACTTTGTGGAAGAAATTGAAGATAGATTTGAAATTTAGTTATGCCTATCACCCATAGACTGATGGCCAAACGGAGGTGGTGAATAGAAGTCTGGGAAATCTATTGAGATGCTTGATAGGAGATAAGCCCACGGGATGGGATTTGGTTTTGCCACAGGCAGAATTTGCATACAACAATTCTATCAACAGGAGTACTAACAAATCTCCATTTTAGATAATATATGGGAGCAGCCCAAGGAGTGTTTTTGAGTTGAGGAAGATGGATACAGGGGAAAGGTGCAGTGCCGAGGCTGAGGACTTTGCAGAGCATCTGAAGAGTGTGCATGAAGAAGTGAAGAAGCACATTACTAACATGAACAACCAATATAAAACAAAGGCAGACCAGAAGCGACGGTCTAAGGAATTCGCAGTGGGTGATGAAGTCATGGTTCATTTGAGAAAAGAGAGGTTTCCTGCTAAAACCTATAACAAGCTGAAGATGAAGAAGTTTGGACCATGCCGAATTGTGGGAAAATGGGATTCAGGCAATGCATATGAAGTGGAATTGCCAAGTGGCCTTAACATATCACCTATTTTTAACATTGCAGATTTGGTAGAGTATCATGAAGGAGACAGTAGCGAGACACCAAGTACAAAATTATGGAGTATTCCAACATCTACTTCAACAACAGATGAGATCGAGGAAATACTAGACACTCGAGCAGGCAGAAGTACCAGGAACAGATAGTATTCTAAATATCTGGTCAAGTGGAAGGGCAGACCTATCGAAGATGCAACTTGGTTGTCAAAATTAGAGGTCGACCGCCTGGGTCTTCCTCCAACAATACAGAAGTGAAGGACACTTCTCAATCTACCCCAGGTGTATGATGCAGGAGCATCCGGTGGCAGAAGAGCAATCTTGCATCGACAAATTTTTTTTCTAAGTGTTTGCCTTGATGTCGCGATATCGCGACAGAGAAAAGTGTCGCGATATCACGACATGTCACATTTTTGCGACTCAAGAAGGAGAGAGAAGGCGTGGAGCAAAAATGTCACGATTTCGTGACATGTCGCGAAATTGCGATCGAAAGAAGATAGGAAAGGCGTGGAGGAGAAAATGTCACGATTTCGTGACATGTCATGAAATCACAGCCGAAGAAGCAGAAAAGAAGCAAGGGAGGAAGCTGTCGCGATATCGCGACATGTCACGATTTCGTGACCCAAGAGGCGAGGAGGAGCCAGAAAGGAAAGATGTCACGATATCGCGACATGTCATGATTTCACGACCAAAAAGAGAAAGAAGAGCCGAAAGGAAAATATGTCGCGATATCGCGACATGTCGCATTTTCGCGAACCAAGGACGAAAGAAGGCACAAAGGAGAAGTGTCACGATATCGTGACATGTCGCATTTTCACGACGAAAGGACGAAAGAAGGTGCAAGGGAGAAGAAGTGTCACGATATCGTGACATGTCACATTTTCATGACCAGAAGATGATGGGAGGTGCAAGAGAGAGAAGTGTCACGATATCGCGACATGTCGCATTTTTGTGACTCGAGAAAGGTAGGAAGGCCGAAAAGCAAAAGTGTCACGATATCGTGACATGTCGCATTTTTGTGACTCGAAGAGGACAGGAAGGCAGAGAAGCCAAAAGTGTCACGATATCGCGACATGTCGCATTTTCGTGACTCAAAGAGGATAGGAAGGCGGAGAAGCCAAAAGTGTCGTGATATCGTGACATGTCGCATTTTTGCGACTCGAAGAGGATAGGAAGGCGGAGAAGCCAAAAGTGTCGCGATATCGCGACATGTCGCATTTTCGTGACTCAAAGAGGACAGGAAGGCGGAGAAGCCAAAAGTGTTGCGATATCGTGACATGTTGCATTTTCATGACTTGAAGAGGGCAGGAAGGCAGGGAAGCCGAAAGTGTCACGATATCGTGACATGTCGCATTTTCATGACCAAACAAAAGAAAAGAAAGCGCAGGCGGTTACAGGAGCCGTTATAGAGGAAACGGTCGAGCGGTGGTATATCGAACGTCATCCATGGTTGACAGGTGGGCCGAGCTTACAGAGGCAGCACTGAATAACACGTGGCACCAAGGGCAGTGAAAGCAGACGAAGATCAAGGGTCGGAAAGGAAGGTGCTCGAAAGCGCAGACAACGAAGAGGCATGGGAATTGAAATGAAGAGTCATGCCAGAGATGTTAAAAGGGGAAGCGAAGGCATGCACAAGGGGGAGAACGACGGAGCCATAGTTGCAGACGTGAAGGCAAGAGGGCGATTCTGGACCAGTTTAGACTGTTATTCTTCTTGGGCGGAAGATGCTGTAAGAGGAAAGAAAATAACTATCTTCCAGAGTGAAGGAGTTTTAAATGGCAGACTGCTGCCATTATTGTAAATCAATTCCAACTATAATGAATGAGATTTAAGAATCTGTTGTGAGCTATTTGTGGATCTTCATCATATTGGGAAGGCCATGGTAGTTTGATCACCGTGTAGTCCATGATGGACATGCCAAAACTTACTCCCTAACAAATGAAGGAGTGCACCATAAACTAAAGCCACTGAAGGGGATGGATGAAAAGAGGTTGCTGACAACAATGAGAGTGGAAGTTGTGGAGTTTGAAGAACTTAAGGGTTTGAATCCTGAAGACCCAAATTTTTCTAAAGCTTGGAGAGCTTGTACAGCCCCAATTAAAAATAAGGTGATAGAATAGTACAAAAGTGAAGGTCACTTCTCAATCCACCTCGGTTGTCTGATGCAGGAGCATCCGATGGTAGCAGAGCAATCTCGCATCAACAAAAAAATTTCTAAGTGTTTGCCTTGGTGTCACAATATTGCGATAGAAAAAAGCGTCGTGATATCGTGACATGTCGCATTTTTGTGACTCAGGAAGGAGAGAGAAGGCGTGGAGAAAAAATGTCATGATTTCGTGACATCTCGTGAAATCGTGACCATTGGCAATTTTGGGTACTTTGGGTACATTGCCTTTGCTCAAGTGTATAAGTTGTCATTGATGTCAAGAAGCTTTTGAAGGAATTTGATTTGATGTCAAATAATTTGTTTTGATGAAGGTTACAGCATGACAGTTTCAAAGGACTTTTGCAAACCCCATGTTGACGAGAGAAAAAGGCAAGTGGAAAAACTGTCGCGATTTCGCGACATGTTGGCAGACAAAAAGGCAAGTGAAAAACTGTCGCGATTTCGTGACATGTTGGAAGAAAAAGAGAAAGCAGGAAGAAGTGTCACGATTTCGCGACAAGTTCGAAGAAAGAGAACAAGTTGGAAAAGTGTCACGATTTCGCGACATATTGCAAAGAAGGTTGTACGGACGAAAAAGTGTCGCGATTTCGTGACATATTGCAAGGAAGGTTGTACGGAAGAAAAAGTGTCATGATTTCGTGACATAATGCAGGAGAGAGAGTCCGATAGAAAAAGTGTCATGATATCATGACATGTCGAGTTTTCGTGACCCGAAGAACAGAAAAGAGCTAAGGAGGAAAAGTGTCACGATATCGCGACATGTCGCATTTTCGTGACTTAAGTAGGAGAGAGAAAACAAGTCAGAAGACAAAGTGGAAGCAAGATAAACTATCATGATTTTGTGACATGCTACAAAATTCGAAGTGAGAACTGTCACGATTTCGTGACATGCTGTAGAACTCGAAGTGAGAACTGTCACGATTTCGTGACATGCAGCAAAGGGAAGAGTTTGAAATGAGAACTATCACGATTTCGTGATGGGTTGCAAAGAAAGCATACGGATGCAGAAAGTGTCATGATTTCGTGACAAGAAAAAAAGAAAGCACATGGATGCAGAAAGTGTCACGATTTCATGACAGATTGAGATGGCAGCGTACGGTTGGAGAAAGTGTCACGATTTCATGACAGAAGCAGAAAGGAGGTCGATGAAGGGAGAAGTGTCATGATATCGTGACAAAAGCAAAGTTGATGCTGATAAAGACAGAAGTGTCACGATATCACGACAAGAGCTTAGTTGAAGTCGACAAAGGCTGAAGTGTCATGATATCATGACAAAAGCCAAAAGAAAGTGTACGGTTGCAAAGGTGTCATGATATCGCGACATGTTGTAGTTTCGCGGCAAAAGCTACAGAAGAGTTACAGAGGCAGTTGAAGCCGACAAAGTTAAATGTGAGCCGATGAAGTTTAGGGTTGTGCAGTCGACTAAAGATCAGGGTTACAACCGACTAAGATTAAGGTTTTGATCTTGAAAGTGTTATTATAAAAGGTAGGCTATTTTGAAGAGTTGAGTGCATAGTTTTTGCGACGTTCGCAGATAGAGCGTAGAGTGAGAAGTTCGATCATCGAGAGCAGAGTGCAAAATTTGATCGAAGTGTGTAGAGTGAGCGAAGAGTCATGGTGAATTGTTCTAAGTGCCGTTGTGATAGCGCAGAGAGTGCAAAGGTTGAAGTTCGACCAAGTGCGGCTGTGATTGCGCAAAGAGAGCAGAGGGCGTAGAGAGCACAAAGGGCAAAGACGAACGTGGAGTGCTGTTGTATGAGGATAGAGGTGCATTGGTTCTATGAGAAGAACCTGAGGATAGTTGGCAAGTCTTTGAGAAGGCTTGTATGCAGAGGATTGATTTGTTCAAGAGTTGGACAGATCTGACAGACAGAGGAAGACTTGTACTAGACCGACTGACTGTGTTTGGTACAGAGTTGTTGAGCTGTTGTGGACATGATCATAGAAGGCAGAGGTCTCTTAGGCTAAGCATTGAGGACAGGAGGTCTTCGGTGGAAAGGAGTTCCACGTGCTTGGCAAGAGGTAGAGGCAGTTGATCTTCTGAGGGATCATTTCCAGAGCAGAGGGGAAGGTATCTCCTTTGAGCAGAGGCTCATAAATTCAGATTGGGGAAGGTATCTCCTTTGAGCAGAGGCTCATAAATTCTGATTGGGGGAAGGTATCTCCTTTGGGCCGAGGCTCATAAACATTGTAATTGGGAAGGATTCCCAAAGAACTTTGAGATAACTTTTAGAGAAAAGTTTTGTGGACGTAGCCCAGCCATTCCGGGTGAACCACGTTAAAATTGGTGTCACTTTGTGGATGATATTGTGCATTGCTTTGATATTGCTTTGGGTATATTGCTTTACTATTTTGAAGTATGATGAAAAAGTAAAAAGAGGTCTTATACTGTTCACCCCCCCTCTCAGTATAAGCTTGTGTTCTTCAATTGGTATCAGAGCGGGTGCCTTCGAAAAGTTTAACAGCTTGAAGGAAAAGCTAGTAAAGAACACAATGGATCATTCAAGTAGCAATGCAACACCTATTCTTGATGGGTCAGATTTTGGTCTTTGGAGTGCAAGGATGAAGGTTCATCTAATGGCACTTGGTAATGAGGTATGGGAAGTGATTGAAGATGAGTACACTATTCCTGTACATGGTCCTAATACTAAAGAAGAAAGGCTCCTACATCACAACAATTCAAAAGCAATGAATGCAATCTTGAAAGGCTTACAGAAAGCGTGATCTCACCAAAGTGATTCACTGCAAGACAGCTAGTGAAATGTGGAAACAGTTGAAGGTGGTTCATACGGGTGATACAAATGTCAGAAAGGCCAAGTTGAGACACTTCAAAGGTATGTTTGAACAACTCCAGATGAATGATGATGAAAATATTAGTGACTACATGCTTCGTATGGATGAGGTTGTTAACTCCATGAAAGACTTAGGTCTTGAGCTTGCTGAAAATGATGTTTGTGATAAGATTTTAAGATCTCTTCCTAATAGATTTAGTGAAAATATTTTTGCTATTGAGGAAGCTAAAGATTTGGATAAGTTGAAAAAGGATGAGCTCCATAGTATACTTGCAGCATTTGAGTTGAGAACTCAAGTGAAGGTTGATGTCAAGAAAGAGGCAGCTTTCAAGGCTACCAAGAAATCCAAGGGTAAACAACTTCAAGAGAGTGATGAGTCTTCTAGTGATGAAGAGGCATATTACAGAAAGAAAGGCAAGTTCTCTAGAAAGCACAAAAGCATGAAAAATATAAGATGTTTCAATTGTGGAAAGTTTGGTCATTATGCTACCGACTGTACTGTTCCCAAGAATGAAAGTGATGAAGATAAACAGGATTCTAAGAGCAAGGATTCTGAAAAGCACAAGCATCACAGGAAGAACAAAGATGAGCACAACAATCAAGGAAAGAGGTATTCTCACAAGCACAAGAAGAGTTTCTACCTAGACAAAGCAAGTAAGTGTTCTAGTAGTGATAGTGAAAGTTCTTCAAGTGATGATGAAAATGAGATGTTGTTCATATCAGAAAAAGAGGAAGAACCGAAACATAGATTCATTATCATGAAATGTCTTAGATGTGGAAATTTTGGTCACCTTGAGGATGATTGTACAAATAATGATTTGGTTTCTAGTATGTATGAGGATGCTTCAGAAAACTATAAGGAAGATGCTTGTATGGTTTTTGAAAAAGGTAGCACCTCTAGTGATAAGAAATCTGAAAAAGGCTTTGATGATTCGGAAAGCAAACAAATAAAGGATCTTGAAAGTGAACTTATTAATGCTCTTAGTGCTTTGAAAAAGGAAAGAAAGAAGAATGCTAGACTCAAGGATAAGTTAGATGAATGTTGTATGGAGAGAGATGATCTTATAGAAAATCTTGATTTCTCTATAGCTAAGACACAAGAACTCAAGGATGAGTTAGAGTCTAAGGTTCTTGAGTATAGTGAGTTAGAACAGAAAATGGCTTCTTTGAAAGAGGAAACTAAAGAGTACAAGGATAAGCTTTACGGGTTTCAAGATAGCTCCAAAAAGGTTAAGTCACTCATCAAAGGTCAAAGAAAGACAACAGATAAAACAGGCCTTGGTTTTGTTAAGCCACACAAGGAACAAGTTGGAGAGTCTAGTAAGAGACTCCAAAAGGAAGAGAGTTCCGATGAGGAAAGTATTTCAGATCATGAGTCCTTGAATGATAGATGCGCAGAAATAGAAAATAGAATTCAGAATGAGAAGAAGAAGTTTTCGGGACCCAAGAGGTCAAATAAAGGAAAATTTCAAGGCAGATGTTTTGCGTGTCACAGGTTTGGTCACATGGCTTCACATTGCATGGCTCAAATGAAGAAGGTAAATGACAATTTTAGAAGTGCTAGTTTCTTTCAAGGGTATTGCTACTCTTGTAAATAGTTTGGGCACAAGGCAGTTTATTGCAAGGCACATAACAGGAACAGGTTTGGTCAGAACAGGTTTGGCCAGAACAGGTTTGGCCAGAACAGGTTTGGTCAGAACAGGTTTGGTCAGAACTGGTGGATTCAAAGATCAGGTTTACCTCAGAGAAACAACATCGTCAAGTGTTTCAAGTGCAACAATGAAGGTCACATAATCAGACAGTGTAGAGCTGAAATTCTAGATTACAGGTCCAAGGATCAAGGCATGGACAAGAACAGGGATGAGAACAAGAACAAGAACAGTGACAAGAATAGGAATATGGACAAAGAGTTCAAGAGAAGGCCCGACAAGGAAGTTATAGACGCTGATGATGATCAGTGCCTAATGGGAGTTTTACTCCCACCCCGGAATTAATCACCTCATCGGGAGGTGGGGGAGGGACTAAGCTAAGAGGCTCATTCTTAGTCCCGAGCCCCAAAGGTGACCCTTTGCCATTGATGACAAAGGGGGAGAGATATGAGTAAGGGGGAGAGCTTCAAGTGAAGAGGAAAGCTTCAAGTCAAGGGGAGCAAAACTTCAAAGGAAGATTCTCAGTTGTGGGCTCTGTTTCTCAGTTGTTAGCACAGTTGGTTTCAGTTTTGGCTCTTGAGAAGTGTTTTTAGTAAAGGTTTGCCATCAATGACAAAGGGGGAGATTGTTGGCAATTTTGGGTACTTTGGGTACATTGCCTTTGCTCAAGTGTATAAGTTGTCATTGATGTCAAGAAGCTTTTGAAGGAATTTGATTTGATGTCAAATAATTTGTTTTGATGAAGGTTACGACATGACAGTTTCAAAGGACTTTTGCAAACCCCATGTTGACAGAGAAAAAGGCAAGTGGAAAAACTGTCGCGATTTCGCGACATGTTGGCAGACAAAAAGGCAAGTGAAAAATTGTCACGATTTCGTGACATGTTGGAAGAAAAAGAGAAAGCAGGAAGAAGTGTCGCGATTTCGCGACAAGTTCGAAGAAAGAGAACAAGTTGGAAAAGTGTCGCGATTTCGTGACATGTCGCATTTTCGTGACTCGAAAAGTGCAGGAAGGCAAAGAAGGAAAAGTGTCGCGATTTCGTGACATATTGCAAAGAAGGTTGTACGGACGAAAAAGTGTCACGATTTCATGACATATTGCAAGGAAGGTTGTACGAAAGAAAAAGTGTCACGATTTCGCGACATAATGCAAGAGAGAGAGTCCGATAGAAAAAGTGTCATGATATCGCGACATGTCGGGTTTTCGTGACCCGAAGAACAGAAAAGAGCTAAGGAGGAAAAGTGTCGCGATATCGCGACATGTCGCATTTTCGCGACTTAAGCAGGAGAGAGAAAACAAGTCAGAAGACAAAGTGGAAGCAAGATAAACTATCACGATTTCGTGACATGCTGCAAAAGTCGAAGTGAGAACTGTCACGATTTCGCGACATGCTGTAGAACTCGAAGTGAGAACTGTCACGATTTCGTGACATGCAGCAAAGGGAAGAGTTTGAAATGAGAACTGTCATGATTTCGCGATGGGTTGCAAAGAAAGCGTACGGATGCAAAAAGTGTCGCGATTTCACGATAGGTAGAAAAGAAAGCACACGGATGCAAAAAGTGTCACGATTTCATGATAGATTGAGATGGCAGCGTACGGTTGGAGAAAGTGTCATGATTTCATGACAGAAGCAAAAAGGAGGTCGACGAAGGGAGAAGTGTCACGATATCGCGACAAAAGCAAAGTTGATGCTGATAAAGACAGAAGTGTCACGATATCACGACAAGAGCTTAGTTGAAGTCGACAAAGGCTGAAGTGTCACGATATCATGACAAAAGCCAAAAGAAAGTGTACGGTTGCAAAGGTGTCACGATATCGCGACATGTTGTAGTTTCACGACAAAAGCTACAGAAGAGTTACAGAGGCAGTTGAAGCCGACAAAGTTAAATGTGAGTCGACGAAGTTTAGGGTTGTGCAGCCGACTAAAGATCAGGGTTACAACCGACTAAGATTAAGGTTTTGATCTTGAAAGT
Source organism: Wollemia nobilis (assembly GCA_028583015.1). Lineage (NCBI taxonomy): Eukaryota > Viridiplantae > Streptophyta > Pinopsida > Araucariales > Araucariaceae > Wollemia > Wollemia nobilis. Next base: position 10,853,430 of record JAQPPZ010017000.1, on the reverse strand, counting down.
GTTATTATAAAAGGCAGGCTATTTTGAAGAGTTGAGTGCATCATTTTTGTGACGTTCGTAGATAGAGCGTAGAGTGAGAAGTTCGATCACCGAGAGCAGAGTGCGAAATTCGATCGAAGTGTGCAGAGTGAGCGAAGAGTCATGGTGAATTGTTCTAAGTGCCGCTGTGATAGCGCAGAGAGTGCAAAGGTTGAAGTTCGACCAAGTGCGGCTATGATTGCGCAAAGAGAGCAGAGGGCGTAGAGAGCACAAAGGGCAAAGACGAACGCGGAGTGCTGTTGTATGAGGACAGAGGTGCATTGGTTCTATGAGAAGAACCTGAGGATAGTTGGCAAGTCTTTGAGAAGGCTTGTATGCAGAGGATTGATTTGTTCAAGAGTTGGACAGATCTGACAGACAGAGGAAGACTTGTACTAGACCGACTGATTGTGTTTGGTACAGGTTGTTGAGCTGCTATGGACGTGATCATAGAAGGCAGAGGTCTCTTAGGCTAAGCATTGAGGATAGGAGGTCTTCGATGGAAAGGAGTTCCACGTGCTGGCAAGAGGTAGAGGCAGTTGATCTTCTGAGGGATCATTTCCAGAGCAGAGGGGAAGGTATCTCCTTTGAGCGGAGGCTCATAAATTCAGAAAGGGGAAGGTATCTCCTTTGAGCAAAGGCTCATAAATTCTGATTGGGGGAAGGTATCTCCTTTGGGTCGAGGCTCATAAACATTGTAATTGGGAAGGATTCCCAAAGAACTTTGAGATAACTTTTAGAGAAAATTTTTGTGGACGTAGCCCAACCATTCGGGTGAACCACGTTAAAATTGGTGTCACTTTGTGGATGATATTGTGCATTGCTTTGATATTGCTTTGGGTATATTGCTTTACTATTTTGAAGTATGATGAAAAAGTAAAAAGAGGTCTTATATTGTTCACCCCCCTCTCTTAGTATAAGCTTGTGTTCTTCAGTGACCGAAGCAGAAGAGGGAAGGTGCCCGAAGAAAATGTCACGATTTCATGACATGTCACAAAATCACGACCAAAGCAGGAGAGAGAAGGCACCCGTAGAAAATGTTACGATTTCGTGACATGTCGCAAAATCGTGACTGAAGCAGGATAGAGAAGGTACCCGTAGAAAATGTCACGATTTCATGACATGTCGTGAAATCACGACCGAAGTAGGAGACAGAAGGTGTCAGTAGAAAATGTTACGATTTCATGACATGTCACGAAATCAAGACCGAAGCAGGAGACATAAGGCACCCGCAGAAAATGTCACAATTTCATGACATGTCTTGAAATCATAACCAAAGCAGGAGACAGAAGGCCTCCGTAGAAAATGTCACGATTTTGCGACATGTCATGAAATCGTGACCGAAGCAGGAGAGAGAAGACGTCTGTAGAAAATGTCACGATTTCACGACTTGAAATGAAACAGGAGAGAGAGGGCATCCACAAAAAAATGTCGCAAAATTGTGACATGTCACGAAATCATGACTAAAACAGGGGAGAGAGAGCATCCAAGGAAAACGTCGCAAAATCGTGACATGTCACGAAATCACAAAATGTCGTGAAATTGTGACATGTCACGAAATCATGACCGAAAGAAAGCAGAAAGGAAAGGAAACAGGAAGGGACAGAGAAGAAAATGTCATGATTTTGTGACATGTCACGAAATCACGACCGAAGGAGCAGAAAGAAAGCAAGGAAAGAAATTATCGCGATATCATGACATGTCACAATTTTGTGACCCAAAGTAGAGAGCGAAAGCAGAAGGCAAAGCTATCGCGATTTCATGAAATGTCACGAAATCACGATCGGAGGAGCAGCAAGAAAGTGAGGAAGGAAAAATGTCATGATATCGTGACATGTCATGATTTTGCGACCCAAAACAAAGAGAGGAAGCAGAGAGCAAAGCTGTCATGATATCATGACATGTCACGACTCAAAGAGGTGAGCAGGAAGCAAAAAGGAAGAATGTCGTGATATCGTGACATGTCACGATTTTGCAACCCGAGAGGTGAGGAGAAGGCAGAAAGGAAAGATGTCACGATTTTGCAACCCGAGAGGTGAGGAGAAGGAGAAAGGAGAGCCGAAAGAGAAATGTCACGATATCATGACACGTTGCGATATCATGACCCAAATAAGAGAAAGGCAACGAGGAAGAGAAATGTCATGATATCACGACATGTCGCGATATCGTGACCTGAAGAAGAGAAAGGCAACGAGGAAGAGAAATGTCACGATATTGCGACATGTCATGATATCATGACATACTACTGGTTCATGATTCGAGAAGGCACACGTTACCATATGGTGTTTCTCGAGGCATTCAAAGGCCTCATTAATGCATGATTGATTTCTTGATAATCTTGCTGAGCATGGAGGCCACTCGACTGCTGTGCCTAGAGGTCAGAGATGTTCAGACGGCTCATCAATACATGTTTTCATGGATGACTCGGTGGCATTTGCCAGATAAGATAAAAAGATGTGAAGGTTCAAGGAAGAAGGGTGGAGGAGCCAAGTTTTGAGATTGGGAGATTGTATAGTTCCTGAGGTGTGAGCAGATCACCGAATGGGAGGTAGCTTTCATCAATAAAAGGGGAAAACTATGCCTACGGGCTAGTGTGGTAGTTGATATTCTATGATCAAAGGGAAAAATACACGTACGGGCTAGTGTTGTAATTGGCTTTTCAAGTTGTTAATGAAAAAAAAAGAATTGTGGTATTGATAAGGGTAAAAATTTTGCTCCCCCATCATATAATATGATGGTATAGAGTTGCATCACATAGAGGGGATGTGTAGGAAGTACTTAGAGTGAATCTAGAATGACGAGGTGTAGAAGAAGGTTTGTAGTCTATCATCTTAAACTTTTGAATAAGGTCTAGAGTGTATTTTTATTCACACAATGATATTCCTGCATCTGTTTGATTTATTTGAATCCCAAGTAATGAGCTAAATCCATATCAGCCATTTCAAATTTTTTAGAGAGGGAGTCCTTGATAGTATGAATGTGAGAGAAGTCACTACCAATGATTTGTAGATCATCAAAATATATAATAAGTATGGTGATTTTTTCTTCGTCTCTCCAAATGTAGACTTTGGCATCAAACTCACAATGAGAAAAACCTGAGGAAAGAAGGAAGGAGTCCATTTTTTCATACCAATCTCTAGGAGCTTGTTTGAGGCCATAGAGTGACTTCATTAGCCTACAAACAAGGGAGGAGTCTTGAGTGAAACTAGCAGGTTATTCCATGAATATATCTTCCATCAAATCCCCATGTAAGAAAACACTTTTTACATCCATTTGAAAGACATGCCATTTTTGGGAAGCACCTAGATCAAGAACTAGTCTAACAGAATCCATTTTGGCAACTGGTGCAAACATTTTATAATAATCAATCCCTTCAATTTGAGAGAAACCTTTGGCAACAAGGAGAGCTTTGTGTTTGTCAACTTCTCCATTAGGTCCATATTTAATTATGTAAATCCATTTACAGTGAACTAATTTCCTTCCTTTAGGTAGGGGAGCTAAATATCAAGTTTTGTTTTTTATTAAGGAAGATAATTAATTCTCCATGGCATCATCCCACTCTTTAATACCAGTTGCTTCTTTGAAGGTTTGAGGATCTATGGAAATTGATTGACAGACAAGACTAGAGCCTATGAAGTTGCCTAATATGGATGATGTAAGATTTTTTATGTATGAAGTAGCTTCTTTAACAATGGTGCAGGCCCATTTTGGCATAGTAGAAGAAGTAGAAGGAGTGGAAGGACTTTGAGTTGGAGTTATAGGTTCCTCATATTGATCATTAATCTCTAAAGTTTGTTCTTCATTATATTTAGGCTCTAACATTGGATAAGGCGCAAGAGAATAAATGGTAGAAGAGGATGGTTGAGGATATTTATGAGGGAATGTTTCATCAAATTGGATATTCCTATGAAAAATTCCTCATGAGTAGTGGGATCAAGGAACCTATATGCTTTCATTTCCTCACGATAACCAACAAATATCAAATTTTTACTTTTCTTATCTAGAGCCTTCCTTTTCTTCTTTGGGATATGTGCCCAAGCAGTACACCCAAAAATCTTGAAGAAAGAGACATCAGGTTTTAATCCAGTCCACGCGTCCTTGGGAGTCAAATGGCCAAGAGCTTGATGAGGTGTGTAGTTTTGAATATAGTTGGCACAGTTGATTACTTCTACCCAAAATACTTTTGGAAGATCTCTTGAGTGGAGCATATAGTTTGACATTTCCTTTAAATTTATGTTTTTCCTCTCTGTAATGCAATTTTGCTGTAGATTATGGGAGACAAAATGTTTATGAATTATGCCATGACCTGATAGAAAATTGGAGAACTCATTATTGAAGTACTCCCCCCATTCTATGTATGAATTTTTTTGATATTGCAATAGGCCTAATTTTCAACTAAGACTTTGAAGATTTTGAAGTGGGATAGAACATCACTTTTGTATTTTAGGAAGTAGACCCAAGTTCTTCTAGAAAAATCATCAATGAAGGTTAAAGCATATTTTTCTCCTTTGAAAGAAGGTTCTGGGAAGACCATCAAGTCACTATGGATTAACTCTATAGGGGATGAGGTCTTTATAGAACTACTTGGGTGGAAATGACCTTGATGTTGCTTTCCAAGAGCACAACCAAGACATACTCCATCAATAGAAGATATTTGTGGTAATCATGTTACCATTTCATGGATGTTCAATTCCTTTAGGTAGTTATAACTAAGATGTACAAATATTTCTTGCCAAATTTTGCTTTCAAAATCTCCATGAGAAATAAAATAGGAGACCCCTTCTAAATTTTTGAATCCTTTTAAGTGAAATAAGTGAGTATTATGGTCAATATATCCTTCTGCTATGAGATAGTGAGGGTCTTGAAAGTATCTTATCTCAACTCCTATTAGGGATAATATAATTGGTTTGCCTTTTCCAGAAATACAAATATTATATATGGAGAGGATATTGGATGCAATATTTGGTACATAGAGAACATTATTGATATAAACACCATCAATGGATAGGTCACCTTTTCTTTTGACTAGGATAAAGGATGAGTCACCAAATTTTATGCTAAATTTTGTACTTGAGGATATTGAAGTGAATGATTCATCTGAGGAAGTCATGTGATGAGTTGCTCTTGAATCTATAACCCAGTATTTTGATGAAGTTTTTATAGTCTTGACTTGAACATTTAAGGTTTTTCCTATCTGCTTCTTAGTGTCTACCTTTTGATCCTTTATTGCTACCTCTAGTTGTTGAAGTCTTTTCTAACATTTGTTCATAGAATGACCATTCTTTTTGCAGTGAGTACAAGTTATGGGACTCTTTTCTTTCTTTTTGAATTTTTATTTAGCAGAGGTGGATGCTAGTAAGTATTTTGAGTAAGAGGAAGATATATCATACTTTTCAATTTTTATTTCTTCTCTAGTTAGCCTATCACAAAATTCTTATAACGAGGGCATTTTAAAGCTTACACCAAGAGCATATTTTGTAGATAGAATGGTGGTTGCAAAAATTTGAAATACACAATTTAATTTAGAAAGAATTAGATAGATGCTTTCTTCTTTTGTTTTATTCTTTTCACTACCTTTATATTGAGTGAGGACTTATTTAAATTTGGTTAGAAAGTCAACAATATTGCTGAAGTCTTTAGGAGATAATGTTGTTAATTTTGCCTCTAGTTGCATTGATCTTATTTGATCTACTTTCCCAAAAAAGTTCTTTAGTTTCTCCCAAATTTCATACGGAGTTTTATAATTTGAAATGTGAAACCATAAGCTTTCATTTACATTAGTTATTATAATACTCATTGTTTCATACATCTTGCCTTTATGAACACATTTTTCATATTTTTTCTCAAATTTAGGTTGCTTCTCTTCTAGCAAGTGAGTGAGCCCTTTTTGAGAAATGAGATTTAATATTTTTAGTTTCCATGTATGATAGTTATGAGGGGTGAGAGGATCAATTGTATTCATTTTTGCTAAAGATAATAGAAGTGAACCAATAATACCCCCATTTAACTTCAAAGTTATTTAGAGAATGCAATGTTTTTTTTTATATAAGCTGATTTTAATATCACAATCCACAATTTACCCGCCCTAACGAGAGGGAAACTATAAGTAATTGAGGTGTGACATTAATTTAGCTTTATGAGAAATAATGTCAGGCCTTTATATCTATTATTCTCATATAATCACCCTTACGTGAGGTAAAATATAAATAATAAGTTGAATATATACGAGGAACATAGGCTTTGGTAAAAAAAAATTGAAGTGCCATGCCTTTATACCAATTTATAAAATAAAATCTCGCCCTTATGTGAGGGAAACTATCAATTTTTAAGATGAAAATGGTACGAGGAACATAGGAAAAATTAATTTTTAATTGTTTTTATTATGTTTGGAGGCTTGCTTTAACTTAGAGAGTACCTTATTAAGCATATATTGATTTAAATGTAGAATAAGGTGAGCAAAGAAGAATAAAGCAACAAGAAAGAAGTGGCAAATAGAATTGTCACTAAAATAAGATCTAGTAGAGATATTAAAGAAGATAGAAAGAAAACCTCCTTCAAAATATAAAGTAAAATGGTGCAAAATTTAGCACCCACCTCCAAAATAGACCTTTATATTTATATGGGTTACAGTGGACATTTTTCTCTTTTTTTTTAATATAGCCTTTTGAAAAAAAGAGGTTAGAATACCAAAATACTATTAGAATAAGTGAATATTCTCTTAAGTTCTACTAGGATAGACACACTTGAGTTTCCACTCCTCCATGTGTCAGGTGAACTCTCAGTGGTGTCTTCATCAGACTTGATGAGTTGTTCCACTCCTCCATGTGTCAGGTGAACTCTCAATGGTGTCTTCATTAGACTTGATGAGTTTTTGTAATCCAATGACTCTCAATGATCAACTTTGCTATTTATACAAAGTTGATCCTTGGAATAAATCAATCAGTTCTATTTTGTTTCTTCAAATCTTGTAATGCTTTGTAGTTATACTCTTGGGAATTCTAACATGGTATCAGAGCAAGATAGATTCTCCTAGCATTCTCTCTTGAAGGAGGTTTCTCGAACTGGTTCTTAATCTCTTATTCTTTGCTTTTTTAAAGAAAGAGGTTTTTTTCATATTGTAGTATGCTCATATATGCAATTTTTTAAAATATATTTGCTTATGGTAATACCTACTGGTTTATATAATTTTGTTTTACCATTGATGCAAATATTTCAAAATTTCTTTATTCACTACTTTGTGTATGCATATTGAAATTTTTTTGCCTCTATAAAAATACTCCTTCTTAATGAACACAACTTGCTTTAAAAAAATTAAAGCAATGTTGCATCCCATTCTAGGTGTTTTTTAATTTATATTATTTCTTCCCCTCTCGAATGCAACCATCACTATATTTCACTCAAGAAGGAAACTAATATAAATCAAACATTTTTTTTAGAGGCCCCCTATTTTTATTTGTCCTCCTACTTCGCCTACGTTTAATTATTTTTTCCCTTAAATGCCAGCTCATTCGGCTTTCAATAGCCTTCGTTGCACATTTCATAATGTATAAGGATAAGCATTCAATGTCCTTTTGCCCTCGCTGCATATCTTCTAACGTGGAGGAAAGGGAAAAACCGTAGGCCCTTACTTTTGGTGGGCATTTAATTTTTTTTGATCTTACAATCTCAAATCGTTTTGTCTTTGTAAATTTTAATTAATGTAAGGATCGCTCTTCGCGTCACCAATTAATGACTCTTGGTATACCTACCTAGACCAACGTTCATAATTTTTTTTTTGGAACATGGCCTTTGGCCAGCGTTTTGTTGTGGCGCACCTTGAGACTGCGTCTCTCAACGGGCATTTCCCTCATTAATTTTTTATATTCTTCGAAGATCTTGAGATTTTAGGAAGTGTTCTACTCGAAGTTCGTCATATCTATTTGTCCTTCGACACTCAAGAGGATCTTCTTTCCTCTTGTTATATAAACATCTTTCTAAGCTTAAAATCATAACTCTTTTGTATTCCTAATATTTTCTTTGGTAAAGCTTAGATTGATATTTCTTTGGGCCCATTTTATATTGTTCCCTGTAAATATCTACAAGTGTTTTTTCTTTAGGTTAGTGTGTGGTGAGATAATCTATTTTGTAAGTGAAATATTCAGAAACACTCATCACCGCATCCTCTCTTCGATACCTTGCTCTCAGCGTCTCTGATTCATATTTTAAAGCTGGTTTGTGGCACAGTTGCTAAGGGAGACTCTCTTCTTTGGTGTCACTCCTCTCAATGCCTCTTCAACACGTCATATGGTAAGGTGTTATATGATTTTTTAAAATAATATTTTTCTTATCCAGTGTAGATATAGGAGTCTCATTTTTCCTGGATGCTGCCATTGGTGCGGTGAATGTAGACGCCACCCTTCCTTATATCTAGTGCAGATATAGAAGGAGTCTCATTTTTCTTGGACACCGCCATTGGAGCGGTGAACGTAGATGCCACCCTTCCTCATTGCTTTTTCATTGAAAGGCACTTTGTGGACCCTTACTCGTTGCCTTTCAAGACGTTTTTTTCGTTGCATCCTCTATCTGACGTCAACCCCTTTAATTTAAGCTATAATATCTTTTTTTTTTATATATTGTAGCAAGAAAAAAAAAAGCATTTCATTCCCTTTCCTTTCCAGCTTTTTCTTCGCCCAAAAATCAAAGGAGAATTGTAAAACTTTTATAAAAAAAAAAATTGTGGGGGGTTTATAGGTGCCTTTTGCACCTATACTAAGTTCGATGGGGTGTCATTGCATCACTTTTTGCATTCTTTTGCCTTCTTTACTTTCATTCTTAAGTTGGTAATATTAATTTTGTTTATATATCTTGCTTAATATTAAAAATGTGTTGATTAAATCTTCAATCCTTAATTAAAGAAATTACTAAAATATTTTTTTACTATTTCTTTATTTCATTAAGCAAACTTTTATATTAACAACTTAAATTCTCTATTTTCCAAACGTCTTTAATATTTTATAGAGATATTTTAGTGAATGAAAAATATTTCCTTTCAAAATAGTCTCTATATTAATTAACTTTTTTGGAATCAATTTGTTACATATAGTCAGTTTAAATGAAATAAAAGGGTATTCAATTCAATCCTTACATAATAAAGAATAAATAAAATATATCTATTCTTTCTTTATTATTTCATTAAGCAATTAAAAATCTTTGTGTTCAATTTATTATTGTTGACAAAGAGTATTTTTTAATTATCTTTTAAAAGCATTATTTCTCATTCTAAACTTCCTAAGAAGAACAAATAATTCATATCACCACTCACCTTATTGTACATACTATTTAACTTATAGTTTCCCTCAAGTAAGGGCAAGTTATTTGGTAACCAATACAGGCCTGGTTGATATTCACCTATGTTCCAAGTATCATATCTAATCAAATACTTATAGTTTCCCTCTAGTCAGGGTGGGTATTTGAGAAGAAAATATATATAGGCCTGGCATATTTGTTCTCTTAACCATAATTAATATCAAATTTACTCAAAATACTTATAGTTTCCCTCTCTTTAGGAAGGGTATTTATTGAGTTATTTGGTGTTTCCTAAAATCTTTGGTATATTTATCTCATTAACCTCATTAAATATCAAATAACCTCAAAATTACTTATAGTTTCCCTCTCATTAGGGTGGGTATTTTTGAGCAATTTGGTATTTTTTACAGGCTTCTGTTGACTAATATCCATTGCATTCTCTAAATTAAAGTTAAAGGGGGGACCTTTGGGTTAACTTAAAAATGAATTCAATGAATACAATTGATCCTATCACTCCTCACAACTTCCATACATGGAAACCCAAAATTTTAAATCTCATTTCTTAGAAAGGCCTCACTCTATAAACAAATGCTGGAAAAGATTACAACAACTAGAGGCAACTATGAAGGATAAAAATATAGATAATAAAAATCAAATAGGAAAAGCCCTTAATGTTCAAGGGAAAACCTCCAATTCTTCTTCTAATCACTGGGTCCTAGATTTCGGAGCAACTCATCACATGACTACTTTAGATGAGTCATTCTCTTCTATCTCCTCAAGTTCAACCTGTAGCATAGAAGTTGGTGACTCTTCCTTCATCCCAGTCAAAGGAAAGGGTGATATAACCATTTATGGTGGCTCTATCAATAATGTTCTCTATGTTCCAAACATTGCCACAAATCTCCTCTTCATCTATCATATTTGTACTTCTGGAAAGGGGAAAATTGTTCTCTTCTCTCCAACAGGAGTTGAGATAAGAGACTTTCAGATTTGAGATATCCCCATTCTCTCATAGCCAAAGGAGATATTGATCACAACACTCACCTATTTCACTTTAAAGGATTCAAAAATCTAGAAGGGGCCTCCTATTTTGTGGCTCATGGAGATCTTGAAAGTAAAATTTGGCATGAAAGGTTTGGTCATCTCAGTTACAACTACCTAAAGGAATTGAGCACCCATGAAATGGTAACAGGTTTACCTCAAGTCTCTTCTATTGATGGATTTTGTCCTAGATGTGCTCTTGGAAAGCAACATCAAGATCCTTTCCACCCAAGTAGTTCTCTAAAAACTTCATCCCCTCTAGAATTAATCCATAGTGACTTGATGTCTTTTCCAGAACCTTATTTCAAAGGAGCAAAATATGCTCTAACCTTTATTGATGACTTTTATAGAAGAACTTGGGTCTACTTCCTAAAATATAAAAGTGATGTTCTATCCCACTTCAAAGTCTTCAAAGCCTTAGTTGAAAATCAGGCCTCTTGCAATATCAAGAAAATTTGCATAGATAATGGGGGGAATACTTTAGTAATGAGTTCTCCATATTTCTATCAAATCATGGCATCATTCATCAGAATTATGTCTCCCATAATCCTCAGAAAAATGGCATTGAAGAAAGAAAAAACCAAACATTAAAGGAAATGGCAAATTGTATGCTCCATTCAAGAGATCTTCCAAAAATTTTTGGGCATAAGCTATTAACTGTACCAATTATATTCAAAACCACACACCTCATAAATCTCTTGATCAGGGGGTAATTTTCCCCCCGCGGGTGAGGAGACCACCAAAAAAAAAAACTCTTGATCATTATAACTCTTGAAGAAGCATGGACTGGTTCAAAACCATATGTTTCCTTCTTCAATATTTTTGGGTGTACTTCTTGGGCGCACATCCCAAAGAAGAAAAGGAAGGCTCTAGATAAGAAAAGTAGAAAGCTCATATTTGTTGGTTATTGTGAGGAAATGAAACCATACAGGCTCCTTGATCCCTCAACTCATGAGGTATTTTTCATAGGAATGTCCAATTTGATGAAACATTCCCTTAGAATGATCCTCAACTCTCCTCTTCCTCCATTGAGCCTTCTCCTATAATAGAACCTCAATATTATGAAGAACCAACTCTAGAGGTTAACTTAGAGATTGATAATCAAGATGAGGAACCTGTAACTCCAAATCAATGTCTTTCCACTCCTTCTACTCCTTCCACTATGCCAAAATGGGCCCGCACCATTGTTAAAGAAGCTACTCCTTACATCCAAAATCTTCCATCATCCAGATCAACCAACTCCATAGGCACTAGTCTTGTTTTTCAGTCTATTTCCTCTGATCCTCAGTCCTTCAAAGAAGCAATTGGTATTAAAGAATGGGATGATGCCATGGAAAATGAATTCTCTTCCTTAATAAAAAACAAAACTTGGGATTTAGTTCCCTTGCCTAAAGGAAGGAAATTAGTTCATTGTAAATGGATTTATAGAACAAAGTATGGTCCTAATGGAGAAATTGACAAACACAAAGCTCGCCTAGTAGCCAAAGGTTTCTATCAAATTGAAGGAATTAATTATGCCAAAACCTTTGCTCCAGTTGCTAAAATGGATTCTGTAAGACTGGTTCTTGCTCTGGCTGCTTCCCAAAAGTGGCATGTCTTTCAAATGGATGTAAAAAGTGCTTTCTTACATGGGGATTTAAAGGAAGATATATACATGGAACAACCTATTGGTTTCACTCAAGACTCCTCTCTTGTTTGTAGGCTAAATAAGTCTCTCTATGGCCTCAAACAAGCTCCTAGAGCTTGGTATGAAAATATGGACTCCTTCCTTCTTTTCATGAGTTTTTCTCATTGTGAGTCTGATAACACAGTATACATTTGGAGAGATGAAGGAAAAATCACCATTCTTGTTTTATATGTTGATGATATTCTAATCACTCATAGTACCTTCAATCACATTCAGACTATAAAAGACTCCCTCTATGAAAAATTTGATATGGATGATCTAGGTTTAGCTCATTACTTCCTTGGGATCTAAATAAATAAAACAAATGCAGGTATTTCATTGTGTCAATAAAAATACACTCTAGATCTTCTTTAGAGGTTTAAAATGTCAGATTGTAAACCTTCTCCTACACCTTTTCAATCTGGCATAAATCTAAGTACTTCCTGCTCATCCCCTCTATGTGATGCAACTCTATACCATCAGCTTGTAGGGAGTCTATTATACCTTACTCATACTCGTCCAGATATCTCATATGTTGTTGGCCTCATATCTAGATTCTTCCATCAACCTCACTTTAGTCATTGGCAAGCAGCAAAAAGAATCCTCCACTACTTGCAAGGAACTACTCAATTTGGGCTCTTATATAAGGGAAAATCCATGGATATCATTGGCTACATAGATTTAGATTGGGCAGGTTTAGTAGAAGATAGATGTTCAACTTTTGGCTATGTCTTTTGTCTTGGTTCTTCGCCAATAGCCTGGTTATGCAAAAATATCATTGGCAATAGGATCTTATCTCTGGTACCATATTAGAAAATAATATTCTATTGAAAGAAGGAAATAGTTTAGCAACACATCATAAGACTTGTAGAGAAGCTCAATGAACTGATTGATTTATTCCATGGATCAACTTTGTATAAATAGTAAAGTTGATCATTGAGAGCCGTTGGATTACAACAACTCATCAAATATAATCTAGACTATACTAAGAATTCACCTGACTCATGGAGGAGTGGAAAATCAAGTATGTCTTATCATAGTAGAACTTAAGAGAATAATTACTTACTGTAACAAAAGGTAACTACTCCCCCAATGTCCCTTGGGAGGTTGCTTCCATATGACCAACACCCCTAAAAATTATATTTAATATTTTATACATGAGATCTAATTACATTTTGGTCTCTCTAATAAGAAAAAAATCTATTTTAATTTTCTCTAAGAGTCTTTGAATAGAAAATTAATGGATTTTATTGATTACATCCTTAATATTCCATGATTGTATAATCATTGGTTACCATTAAACTAGTAACAATCTATTTTCCCACTAATTCCCTACTGATATTAGAGAATATTACATTATTTGATATTTTGAGATGTGCAAGATATGTACATGTGTCATACTAGAAGACTGAGAGTCTTGTATGCAAGTGGTAAGATAAGAATACAAATGTCATTATTAAGAATTTTAAGAGTTATCTTGTATAACTATATTATAGAGACAAAGCTCCATAAATTGTATATAGTATAGATAATATCTTGAGATTATATAACTAAAATTCATAAAAAATATTTTAAGTATTTTTCAATATTGTTAATCTATATGAGATTTGATATTAGTTTTTATTCTTCATTATTGATATTTTCATCTTTAATATTTTGGCTTCTTTATATTGGGACCTATGATATTTTGTGGTAGTATGGCTTAAAAATCCATCAAATGACCAATTTGTTTCTTTGAGATATTATCAATTCCTTATTTAATTTTCTACCTACTCCATGAGAGTTGATATTCTTTGATATCATCTCCACCTGACCAATACCTAGAGTCGTATTTTCACTAATATTTTCCACACCCACAATGACATTGTTTACTACTAATTGCTCTTAGTTATGCATTATCAATACCCCTATAATATTTGATTATGGCAACTCACTACACTCTATTACATACTCTAGTATAGGAGGGGCAAAAAGAGTGGATTGAAAATTATTGTTACTATTTCCATTATTCTCATCCACTTCTTCCAAGAGTTCTTCTTCATACTTCACTAGTATCTTAAAGATATCATACCCATTTCAGGGTTTGGGCTACGTATGTTCTTTAACATATTTTTTATTTTACCTCATTTTGGATTTTTTAAAAATATCTCCCTATGCTTCTCCTCCCTAAGAAATATATAGTGTTTCCTTAGTGACAATAGACTTACCATCCTTAGGGAGATTTGACATTCTTGTATGAGCCCAGAAAGAAGATATAGAAGCAGTTTTGTCACGAGCTGGACCACAAAGGGAGGAATATAATATATGGTTGGAGATGCTGCACTCTATTGCCACATATAGAATAATTCACACACAAACAGAGGAGAAATGATTACCAGAAAAAATTAATTTTTTTCCTAAGGTTTAATAATAGACCAATAGGAAGCCCTAAACGCTTTCCTAATCTCCAAACGACATGTGGATATCTGTTTGCTTCTTGGTGAAGGTTCTTGCTACCCAATCAACGCATACCATGCGGCCATAGCAGTAACCCTACTCGATGGTTTCCTGATATTTGATGGCATCAAAATGCATTCCACAACGTAGATTTTAGATTTTTGATCCGCTTTCTGGTGTAGTGTCAATATTTTTTGATGTCCATTGACAGTACTCAACGTAGAAAAACCATCCTTGATGAACATAAAACACAAATTATTTGGGAGTTAAATTTTGTGATTTTCGACTACCTACAGGTGTTAACAAACAGTTTCCAGTAGAGAAATTTTGATTATTATCCATAAATCTAGTGAAATATCTTGTTTGGATGGTGTCCCTTTCGATATTTTGTTGTACTTCAATGAGGCGAAGACATCTTGACATTCAGAAAAATTCCATTGACTTGAATAACACCACCCATTTTCACCGAATGATTCCTATTTTGTTAGCAGCAAATACTCAGTGGTCTGACAATGATTGTGAATTTCACTAGTTTACAATTCATCAGTGTAATATTATAGTTATGGATGAGAAGTTTTAGATTTTTGGTATTTTGATGGTTATTTTGTAGTTCTAACTATTTATAACAAGGGACGATGATTTTCGGCATAGGAAAATCAAACACTTCTAAGGTTCAACTCCTTGACATCCCCGATAATGATTTCTCGGTGACAAATCCTACTTCTAGTGACATCAAACAATTTCCAACTAATATTTTTATCGATTCTAGTAATAAACCATTCATGACAAACAATTTTATTTCCTGGCTTCCGCATTCAAATCTCGATGATGAAAATTATTTCCATTGGGTCACGCAAAGTTTCAATAATGCTAAAATTTTATCAGCATCGTGTGGAAACAAATGGTTGTAAAACCCTTGGGATTTATATCCCACATACAGTTTGAAGGGATATTTTGACTATTTAAAATATCTCACACACCCTATTATGGTAACCACCTTACGGTGCTTACCACTTCCATGTACGCATGTGGAAGCGCCAAGAGAGTTTGTGCTAGGTGGGTTGATTTACTGCCCAAACTTTGGTTTGATAAATATGATTGTTGTAGTCCATGTTAACCGGTGCTGATTGATGGACCTTGGTATTTGATCGGATCGTTGACTCCGTATTTGACTAGTGGGATCAAATCAAAATAATTCTTTTTTGCATGAAAATTCAACATTTTCGATCGTTGAAGGGAGATTTGCGATAAATTTAAAATTTTGAATTAAAAATTTGTAGTTTTGGAACAAAAACACAATAGCAAGGTATAAAATTTAAATTTTTGCAATTTGGCCATTTAATTAGCATTATTTTACCTCCTTAGAAAAATTTTGCATTGTAAGGGCTTATTTTTATCAATTTTGTGTGCTATTTTTGTACTGCAAAATTGATTTTAAATTTGTAAAGAGCACTTACATAGCCCATTTTATCAATTTTTGGAAGGCAAAATTTTGTAAAATCTAGGTAAAATTTCTACATTAGGAAACTGAAAATTGTTTCTAAAGCCTAAATTAGTTCTTGCAAAACCATTTTGTATTCCTCCTAGTCTGTCATATACACAAAAAATCATGGCTAATGACCTCAAATCAAACATGGAAAATCTTACTGTTGTAGTAGAAATTTTAGAAGATAAGCTAAAAGATATTGTTGTGCAATTGACTACTAGTGATAGAAAATTTTAACACAATCATGTCAACAGAGCTAAATGTGAGGTCAAATTGTATGACGAATCTAAGAATACTGATGTATTCTCCACATGGATTTTGGATATGCAAACTTGGTTTGCTTATGCTGAAATTCTTGAAGATGAATAAGTTGCATTTGCTACAGTCAAAATCACAGGTTTAGCAAAATATTTAATTGTAGAAAGGTAAATCCATAATGACACCATAACTTGGAAAGAATTTATTCAAAATCTGAAAAAAACATATTTTTTCTACCAAATTACCAAAGTGACCTCATGACCAAGTGGTATAGATTGAGGTAATTTCACTCGTGGATTGCAAGGTTAAGTTTTTAGGAAAATCAAGTTCAATGATTTTCTCATCTTGGATTTGGCATTCAACCATGTCATTATTGTAGAGGAGAAATTTCGTGCATATCACAAATCTCTTTCATTGTAGGAGAGCTCTTCTAGAGGTAGGAATCAACATCAATAAAATGTAAAGAATAATTCTCATTCTTCCCGTCATTATTTTTCTCCTCCCACTTCTCCTAAAGCACATTCTTCTTCTTATCATGCTAAATATCCTTCTTCTTCAATGTATTGCAAATTTTATAAAAAGCATGGTCATGTAAAGTTCAAATACTTTACTTTTCAAAAATTTAAGAAGAAGAAATCCCTAATTGTACAACCTACAAGTGAGGAACCATATGATGGTCCCATTGTGGCTATAGGGATAGAAGAATAGTATCATGCTTTAAAGGATAAACTAAAAAATTTACCCTCATGTCACATATATTTGATCAATGGGATCGTGACCATTTATTTATCACTAGATCCCACCTTACATATGATTTCTATGTTGATTGTATCATAGATAATGGATCATAAAAGAACCTCATTGTGAAGTCTGTTGTGGAGAAGTTGAAGCTTCCCATAAATCCACATCACAAACCGTATGCACTTGGGTGGAAATATGCAGACTCCACATCTAACATCACACACACTTGCACCTTGAATTTTGCTTTTGGTGATAAGTTTGTGGATAAAGTAAGATGTGATATCATAGATATGGATTGTTGTGGACTATTGCTAGGTAAACCCTATCAATATGATAGGAATTTTGTTTATCATGCTAAAAATAACACCCTCACGTTTGATTTGCATGCTTAAACCTACTTGATATAAAGCATTACACCCACATCAAATTTGATGTTAAGTTGTAGGTAATTTCAAAAGCCACTAAGTCAAGCACTCATTTTGGATCCTACTTGCATAATTTCCACACATGTTTAAGAACAAACACCATCAAAGGCACATGACAAAGAAGAAGATTCACTCCCACAAAATGAGCAATCACAAGAGCAAGCTGTTAAGGAACCCATCACTCTCACTCATGAGATATTCTATTCATTCTATTGGTATCATTTTGGGTACACCTATGGACACAATCACTTGCTCCATAGATGTTGCCTTTGGCTTTTACCACTTTCACCATTGCACACATGGGCGAGAAAGCTAAGAACACTTCCTTCCTTGAGCACCAGTACAACCTTCTAGGCAAGATACAACAGGACTTACATGAGACTCTATAGGAGTAGTAGAGCATGGTATGCATTCATCACAATCCTCACTCATATCAGGTTGGATATAGAGTTTGGTTTACTTTGGATAAGCATAAATTTCTAAAGACACCATTTTAGGACCCTTTACAATGGCAGTGGTACCTATCATCAACTCTATAATGGTAGTCGTACCTGATCATCAGCTTCCACTGATTTTAGATAGAGTTTTCAAGATGAAGACTCATCATACTGAACATGGTTCTTCTACTTCTTACCTTGTCACCCACCATGGTCACTTTACACACATGTCTCACTAGATTCCTCACCATGATATGGCCCATGACTTTCCAAATTTATTGAGAGCATTGGGGTCAAATGCTTCTATGGTTGGGAGGAGTATTGAGGATGCTTAGGCTTATCCATTTAAGCCTAAGTTAGTATTATTTATTATTTTATTAATTTTCTATTTCTTGCACTTTGTATTCACGTGAGGTATAGTATACCCATATTAAAAATAGGTTGTTAAGTTGTTTGAGTATTTAGTTAACTGTTAGTATATATATTATTTTGTAGTAGTTAGTTGTCATTTTTATTTAGCAGAAAGTTATCTGTTAGTTATGTGGTTGGCCATGTTTTGGAAATTGTTGCAACCACTTAACCTATACGAGATTATATTGTATTGCTTATATATTCTTCTATTTCTAATAAGAAATCAGCTTCACATTGAGTTTCTACATCAACTAACCTTGGGATAAAAATATAGTTATTTATCCTTTGGTTATCTTTGAAAAAAGAGTGTGTTTGCTTATTGTCTCCCTTAGTATTGTATTATGGATCCAAAAAAATCTCATATTTTAGGTCTTTTATTTACTTATGTCAATATAAATGATTTATTATTGTTGAAAATAGCATGATATATATATATATATATATACCATATACAACACCAACGAATGTATTGGCTAACATATAATACCCTATAATTTAAATTTAGACAACACCAATTAGTTATAGATGAGTCAGGTGGACATTGAAAGGTTAAATTAAAATTAAAATTAAAATTAGAGTTTTGATATATTTATAGCAAGTGTGCCTATCTTAAAATTTGAGTGCAAAACTTTGTTAAAAGTTGATGAATGTGAACTAGTAATTTTACAAGTGTATTAGTGAAAATGAGCAATTTTGTAGTCATAATGATAAATCGTAATGAAATTTAAGGTAAGGAGTATAGGGATATATTAAGCTTCTTATTGCATTCTAGATGGATCTAAGTGGGTATATTAGATGAATTTTGACATATGGATTACTTGAAGGTGAAGAATTCGTAGGGTCTATCTAAGGATTTTGCATCCCAAGACCTGCCTACTCTCTCTTGTATGCTTGGCTAAAAATAGGAATCATTATTTTTTTAATTACCATTATTTAACATTTTTATTAATTAGAATTTGAATTTATGCCTTGGATATTTTCTTAGCATACACCACATATACAATTATATATAACATGTTTTTGGTATTTAATATTTGACTCCTACTAGATACAATTCCCCTGATTATTACCAATATTCTTTAATACATTGGTATTAATAATTTGATATGGATGTTTAAAAGGCCTAACATAAGCTTGAAGCATTTTAATAGATTTATCACCGTAGAAAATTTCATTCTATGTTCTTAAATACAAGTGATATATGGTACTACCAATGATTTTATCTACAACTTCAAAATTAAAGAAAGTGACTATAATTATAAAGGAAAGTCATAGGATAGTTTGGAATCAATTCCCACTTGTATTTAATTCATTTTTTAATATCTAAATTTTAACATTAACCATTATATCTTGATCAATCATTTTATCCTTGATAATTGCATCTTGTGATATATTTATTGCCTAGATAGATGTTACATTTTGGTGCATCCTTAATTCTAGTTAGGCTTTTATAAATATAATTTCTTCCTTGCTACTTATATTTTTGTCAAGAAAATCCCTTATTTTTTAAAATATTTTGAATTAAAATCTCTAAAAATAAAATTAGATCCTTCATCATTACTCCCTAGTAATCAAAATATTTAATTCAACTAAAATTTATTTAATTAGTATTTAATAATACTATTAAAAATATAATTTATTTTTATTTTTTAATTATTTTAAATTAATTATGAAAAAATAGAATAAATCCAACATATATATATATATATATATATTCTTCTTATGTACAAATTGAACAAACCTAATACTAAAACTAAAAAATATAAATATAAATTCTAAAGTTAAAATAATGTAAAATAAGGTTTAGACATTAGAAACTACTCTACATTATTACATGACATGTCTATTCATAAAATATTTAGTGATATATGTATATATTTATTAAACATATAAATAATAATTATAATTATATAATTATATATATAATCTCCTTGATTATCATTACAACCAATGTACAAAAGAATCCCTCCATGCTTCCAATGGGAATCTTCTCCACTATCTATAAAACCCTTGGAATCACTTGGGTTTGAAACTCCCAACCTTTTAAGATTCACTTTTATAGACAACTAACACACACTAGACAAATTGTAACTTGTTTACTTCACCGAGATTCAAAGTAGGTTTTCGGCCATATCTCACTCATCCGGACTCGGATTGAGCTAAAATTTTGAGGGTAGATGCCTGAAAAACCCTAGAACGTCTCCACCAATTTTCATATCATTTGGAGCAACACAGATCCTAGCGCATCCCTATGTGTGAACGACATATTTGGCAAGCGGCTATGCGAGGGTTTCATCTGGGTTGAGTGCAAGCAGCTCCAGAGGTTGGTTTTTAGGGCCTTCGGGCCCTAGCGGCCAATATTTTTGTGGTTTATGCTCAATATTTTAGCAAGAAATGTTGTAGGGGATACAATATGGGTTAGAAATTTGTCTTTCAATAGATCATACTATGAACTTGAGTGACAACGGCTTCCAATTTGTTGCACAAAAGAAAAGTGAAAACCATACCTTTCCACGACGTCTAGGGCAAGGATTAAAGAGATCACGAAACAAGTTTCAAGCAGTTGATCAAAAAATGGCTCATATCTCAAGTGAATCTGGTGCTAAGGTGCACCCACAAAATAATTCTACTGTGAAAACCCCTATCAAGGGTAAGAATTTCGAAGACTCGATCCCAAAAATGAATTTTAGGGATGCCCTTCGTGGTGGACAGCCTCAGCCCAATGCTAATATCAATATTAGGGCTTCCCATAAACCTCTAAGAATGCCTAAGATTGATCCCAGGAAAATGGAGTCAGGATGTCTTAAAGCAACTGATGGAACTCCTATTGTTAAGCTTGATATGGGTAACATTCAGATTGGCATTGAAGATTTGGAAAAAAGAGGACTAATTTGTCGGTTCGTGGGTTTTCGTCCGAGTCTATCTCGCTTTCAAAGTCTGGGCTGCAAAAATCTGGAAAACTAAAGGTGAGTTACAAATCTCTATTTATCCAAATGGTTATTTTCTTGTTTTATTTGCTAATAATGAAGATAGAGAGAAAAATTTTCAAGGGGGTCCTTGGTTTTTTGGAAGGGCAGGGCTTTTCATGAAGCCCCTGGCATACTAAATTTAAAGCCAAAGAAGAGATGCCTTCTATAGCTCCCGTGTGGGTTAGACTCTTTGGCCTCCCTATTGAATTTTGGAATCCTACTATTTTTTCTTCAATTGGAAACTCTTTAGGAACTTTTATGATGACTGCTGATTGTACTCAAAATTTTGAACATATTATTTATGCTCGAATTTGTGTTTTAATGGATTTTGACAAACCCCTACCTAAAAATATCACATTACAATTTGGGGAAGACACTTGGGAGCAAGTAGTGGACTATGAGAACATTCCTTTTCGTTGTAGAATTTGCCATGAATATGGTCATTTGGCCAATGCTTGCCCAAATAAAATTCCTGATCAAAAGAAAGAAGATATAAACTCAGCAGGTTTCCAAATACCTAAGAAGAAGAACACTAAAAAAACCAGTTATGAAGGATCAATCAAAGTCATCTGCTAATATGTTTGAAATCCTTTCCACAAATGATGTCCCAAGTGAGGAAGAGGAAATAATGGAAACTAAAATCTTAGAAACACAATTTAAATATGAAGGGAAGAACTCAGAGACAAACCAACAAATCAAAGGTTTTCAACAAAAAAAAAGGAGAAAATTTACACAAGAAAAACAATATTTCAAATGTCAAAACTTCAAATAATGCAGGTCCCAATATAGACTCCGTTGAACCATCTAGTAAAATTTTGGCTGTGTACGAGCATTCTTCAAGGTTAGAAGCCATCTCAGATTCAATTGGAATAAGTCAAGAAACAGGGAAAAAAAATTGAAGATGGATTCTAATAAAAAAGTAGGTCGCAAGACCAATCAATATCATATGGTAAAAGAAGGTGAAAAGCTTGTAGAGGAAGGTAAGATTAATGCCCTTCCCAAATTTTTTAGCCCCGGTATTAATGAAGATCATCACTTGGAATATTAGAGGACTCAAAGGGAGTCTTTCAAAACAAAATGAAATTAGAAGAATGATTCAGATAAATCATCCACATCTTGTTTTCCTTCAAGAAACAAAGATGTCAATGGAGGATATGGACTTAATTGCCAGTAAAATTTGGCCAGCTGAAAAGTGGTTTCCCTCAGTTCCCAAGGGACTTCGGGTGGCATTGCTTGTCTTTGGGATCCAAAAGAGGTAGTTATTCACCATATGGTTGGCAGTTGGGGTTTGTTGGCTATAGCTATTCAAAGTAGACATTCCAACCAGATTATGCTCTGCATTACTATTTATGCTCCGACTTCTTTGGAGGAAAAAAGAAGACAATGGAAGGATATTACTCATATTATCTCTCATTTTCCTAAAGCTTGGATCTTGATCGGAGGAGATTTCAATACCATCCTCTCTCTTGATGAGAAAAGGGGGGAAATAGAAATTTGGACAAAAGCACTGACCTCATGAGCGAATATATTGCAAACCTCCATCTTGTGGATATCCAACCAGATAATGGCCTTATGACTTGGTCTAACATAAGGCAAGGCTTAGCTTGTATAATGGAGAGATTGGATAGGTTTTTGCTCTCTAAAAATTTCTTAATCCATGGTCACATTCCTAAAGTGAAGACTCTTAATAATGTTGGTTCGGATCATTGGCCGATCATGGTGGAAATGTGGAAAACCAATGTGAGTTTCTCTCCTTTTCATTTTCAATTAATGTGGCTTAGAGACATTTCCTTCAGACCTCATGTGCAACAATGGTGGAAGGAAGGTAAACCTAGGCATGGGACTAAGATGTTCTATTTTGCCAAAATACTTGCAATACATTAAATCCAAAATCAAGACTTGGAACTGGAAAGAGTTTGGGGATGTTCATAAAAAAAACATGAAGTTATTGCTCATATTGAAAATTTGAATAAGAAAATCCGTTTAGATGGCCTCACAGAGAAGAGAAGTGCAGATGAAATTAAACTCACAACTCGGCTTAGAGGAATGGGAAAAAAGAGAAGAAATCTTATGGAAGCAAAAATCTAGAATTCAATGGCTCAAAGAAGGAGATCGAAACACAAATTTCTTCCACAAATCTCTTCTAGCTCGAAGATCTCACAACTTTATTTCTTCCTTAAAATCAGATTCTGGAGATGTTGTTTATACTTGGGATGGCATGAACTCTATTGTTGTTGATTACTTTTCCAATATTTTTGCTGCTACTCCCCTTGACTCAACTTCACAACATAATGTTCTTCAAGCAATCCCTTCTCTTATCACTTCTAAGGAGAACTCTATTTTGACTGCTCCTGTTACTATCAATGAGCTTCAACAAGTAGTTTTTAAAATGCAAAAAGGGAAAACCCCAGGTCCTGATGGTTTTCCTATTGAGTTCTACCAAGAGTTCTGGGATATCCTTCATGTTGATTTATTAGAGGTGGTGGAAGAAGCCAGGAAAGCCAAAGAAATTTTGAAGGTTATCAATAAAACTTATATTACTCTTGTTCCAAAAGCTCAAGAGGTTGATCATATCTCAGCTTTTAGACCTATTGCTTTATGTAATGTTCTTCTCAAAATCATTACTAAAATCATGGCAGTAAAGGTTGAAGCCTCTTTTGCATAAGATTATTTCCCGCAGCAAGGGGGTTATGTGGAAGGACGTCAAATAGTAGATGAGATAGTTCTTGCTCAGGAAGCCATCCATTCCATGGATATGCAAAATTCTCCTTCCATGTTCATTCGGTTAGACTTATCCAAAGCTTATGACAGAGTGGATTGGCACTTCCTTATCAAAGTTTTGAGGCAATTTGGTTTCTCTAAGGATTGGATGGATTGGATTATGGGATGTATCTCTTCAGTTTCCTACTTAGTTCTTATCAATGGTAGGCCTTCTCAGTCTTTCCCGGCTTCCAGAGGTATTAGGCAAGGTGACCCGCTATCCCCTTATTTATTCATCATTCTTGCTGAATGCTTGGGTAGGACTATAACCAAAAAGAGGGAAAACAAAACCCTTGAGGGAGTTACCATTGCTCATGGAGCTAGACCTATCTCTCATCTTCAATTTGTGGATGACTCTACTCTTTTAGGTAAAGCTACAGTTAAGGAAGCTTCTAATATTAAGCAAATCATTAGCTATTTTTCTAAGGCTATCAGGCAGCTTGATCAATGAAGACAAATCTAAAGTTATTTTCTTTCACTGCTTTGCTAGACAGGAATCCATGGTCTTGGATAAACTAAGATATAAGAAGACCTCTCTTCCAATCACTTATTTAGGTATTCCCATAAATATTCAAAGGCAAAAAAATAAATATTGGAATTGGTTGTTGGACAAAGTCAAGAAGAAAATTGGAAAGTGGACCAACAAGTGGCTTTCTTCTGGGGGTAGAATCACCTTGGTAAAATCAGTCCTTCAAGCTATTCCTATTTATGTTTCTTCCATTTTGAATATCCCAAAGGTTGTTCTTCGAGAATTGGATCAAATCAGCCATCGTTTCCTTTGGAGTGGTACTAAGGAGAAAAGAAAATGGGCCTTGGTGAAATGGGATACTTTATGTCTTCCTAAGAGTGAAGGGGGGTTAGGATTACGGTCTTCAATTAATAACAACAAAGCTTTAGCTACTAAATTATATTGGAGGATGTTGCATAACCCCAATGCTCTTTGGGCCAATAATCTCCATGCTAAATATGCTGAGAACAAAAGTCCTGAAGACCTTGTTCGCTATCAACTTCCTACCAAAAGTTCTCCTATTTTAGCAGTTCTTAAGACTGGTGAGGATTTGATAAAGAAAAAATTATTTTGGATCATTCATAATGGTCAACATGCAAATTTTTGGACAGATTCTTGGGATGGTCACAAGCCTTTGATAACTCAGTTCCCGATTGGAGGCCTTAGATGGAGGAGCTTCACCGAGCTAATTGGATAAAGGTGGCTAATTACTATCGGTACCATACTCGGTAATTCAAAGGTTGGTAGATATTGGATCCCTATTGAGGACTGGCCTATTCAAATCCTAGAAAGGCAAAGACAAGATATCCAAGGCATCCTTCATATGAGATCCCTCTCTTGGTCCCATGAAAAAGATTGTTTTGGATGGAACAACACTACTAAGGGTGAGTATTCAGTTGCTCAAGGTTATTTGACCTTATGCCATAATAATCCCAACCATTCTTCTGACATATTTTCTCGATTGTGGGCTCAAAAGCTCTGGCCTAAGGTGAGGTTCTTTAATTGGCTTTTATTGCATCGTAGGGTGCTTACCGGTGAGCAACTTATGAAGCATGGTTTTCATGGCCCTTTTAGATGTGAAATGTGTGAAGAGAATGTAGAAAATATCAACCATATTTTTATTGAGTGTACTTTAGCCTCTGAGCTGTGGAGGAGAATGGCCACTTTACTTGGCTTACAATGGTCCAATTTTTTTACTTTTGAACAGACTTTGGAGGGATTGGCCTAATCAAGAGGGTGTTGATCATTTTATTAGGCGCTTAGTTTGGATGGGTTCTACCATTCTTCTTTGGAATATTTGGAATGAAAGGAACAACCAAATTTTTAATCAAGATAGGAAGGATATTCACTATATTTGGCAAAAGACCATAGCCAACTTAGTTGAATCAGTCCATCATCTCCTTAATCACCCCCAAAACTCCCACCAAATATGGGATCAAGTGATGCAAAGATTGAAGATTAAACCTTCTAAGGGCAACCAACTTAAAGGGAATGTGAGTATTAGTAAGATGGATAGGAATAGAAATTGGCAACCTCCTCCTAAGGATTTTGGAAAAGTCAATACCGATGGAGCCTCTAGAGGGAACCCTGGAAAAGCCAATGTGGGAGGAATTGGTAGACTTTCAAATGGCTCCCTGGTTTTTACTTTTGCTCGAGAATTTGGGTATTCTTTCCAATAACCTTGCTGAGGGGTATGGTATCCTCAGAGGCCTTCAGGAGGCTACTAAGGTTGGATGGGAAAAGGTGTTAGTTGAGTCTCGACTCTCAACTTATGATTAATCTCTTGAAGAATCCTTCTAAGAATCATAAGGTGGATTGGAGAATAAAAAGAATTATTGAGAAGATTCAGTTAATCCAGATGGGATTTTTGAAAGTTGATTACAATCATGTGGTCAGAGATCAAAACAAGAGTGTTGATGCTTTAGCTAATTGGGCTTTGGACAAAGGTGATCTTACTTGTTATGGCCACCCTCCTATATGGTGGGCTTCTCAAATTAGGGAAGCTCTTCTTTCTATCATTTCTTTGGATGGCTCCAGCTCTAAGGTACCTAGTTTCTTCTTGTTTTTTTTTTTTTGCTTCTCTTTGGTTCATTCAGTTTTTTTTAGTTCCCTAGCTCATTCTATTCTTTATTTTGTTTCCTCTGTTGATTCTTGCCTTAATAGTCTTCTGGTCTAGATAGGTCATTGTTTTGTTCATTTTTTATTTCTTTTTTTGTTTTTTTTTGTTTAGTTTTTTAAGGTGGGTGGGTTTTTTTATTTTGTTTTGTTTTTGTGTTCTTTGTGTTGTTTTTTGTTGTTCTTGTGTTTTTGTTGTTTTGTTTTTTTTTATGTTTTTTGTTATTGTTCTTGTGTTTTTTTCGTTCTTGTTCTTGGGTTTCTCTTTGTTTGTGTTATTTCGTGTTTTTATGTGTGAGTGTTTTCTATGTTTTTTGTTTTTGTTTATTGTCTGTTGTTGGTTGTTTTTTATTTTTATTTTATTTTTTAATTTTTTAGGTTTTGGTTGTGTTTATTTTTCATGTTTTTTTTGGGTTATGTCTTTGTAGTGTTCTGTTGTTTTTGTCTTGTTTGTGTTTTGTTATGTGGTTCTTGTGTTTTTCTATGTGGTTTGTGTTGTGGTTTCTTTTATCTTATTGTGCGTGTTTGGTTGTGCTTTTGTTTTTGACACACTCAAGGAGCATGTTTTTTATTTTATTTTATTATTTTTGTTGTTATTTACTTATTTTTAAATTGGTTTTGTGTGTTTGTTTGCTCCTTGAGTATGTCAAAGGTGGTAGGCCAGGTCCGAGTCCTGGGCATTTTTGGTGGAATGGATACCCCTGCCTCCTTGGGTCTTACCCGAAAGTGGCATCCCTTTTGGGATGTTTTCCACAAATAAAAAATAATATATATATATATAATCTGCTCATGTAAAGGAGTTGGAGAGTACAATGGAGAGGTTCTAGATTCAACATGATGGGAATATGCTATGTACATAAAGTTACAAATAAAATAAAATAAAAATAAAAATATATAAATAAATAAAGAGAATCCTTTACAAAACACATCATTACACACATGACATGGTTTGAACCTTGAGAAGCCAAAGTTCTATTATTGCTCCCATTGAAATTCTTTAAATCATTTTCAAATAATAGCTCTAAAATTAAAATTATTACTTCTAGTAACAAATAAATTAATTTAAATAAGTATATTTAATTCTTATTTAATAATATTATTAAAAACCCCCTAAGGGGGCAGAGGTCCAAGGTTCAAATCTAGAGCCTCTTTAATTTTTTTAATACACACAACTTACATCATTACACACATGACATGGTTTGAACCTTGAGAAGCCAAAGTTTTACCATTGAATTGTTCCCACCCAAATTCTTGAAATTATTTTCAAATAAAAACTCTAAAAATAAAATTAGATCCTTATTTAAATAAATGTATTTAATTATTATATAATAATACTATTAAAAATTGGGTAAGGGGACGGAGGTGGAAGGTTCAAATATAGAACTTCACCAGAATGAACGCTTGTCCCTTTCCTTGTGTTTTCAATAGTGTAAATGTTTTAAAATGATTGTGGCATGGTGGTTATAGGGACGAACTGTGCGAAGATTGTGTGACGGTTTCTAGCATGGACAACATAAAATATTGTTCGGTGTTGGCCATAAAAAATAGACAGCCTATCTAATTTCATGGCATCTACCAATTCCACCATGTAAATTAAAAAAAATAAAAAATCACCAAAAAAAATAAATATTACGAAAATAATAATATAATTTGTTATAAGAAATTAGAATAAATTAAAAAAATTCATATTCTTCTTATGTACAAATTGAATAGCCTTAACACTAAAACTTAAAAAATTGTACATAAATATTCTAAAGTTTGAATGTTGTGAAATAATGTTTAGACATAAAAAATTACTCATTAAAAATATGATTCATTTTTTATTTTATTATTATTCTAAATTAATTATAATAAATTAGAATAAATATAAAAGAAAATTGTTTTTCTTATGAGCAAATTGAATAGATCTAATATTAAAGGGTAAAAAAATAAATATAAATTCCAAAGTTCAAATGAAGTGAAATAATGTTTAGACATTAAAAAACTACTTTCTAAAAATAAAATTAGACTTTTTATTTTTATTTTCTTGAAAGTTTTAAAAGTGTTTTTTTTCCTTCTACATCAATTTAATATTATTCCTAGTAATCAAAATAATTAATTGAGATAAAATATATTTAATTGTTATTTTAAAATAGGTTAAAAATATAATTTATTTTTATTTTTGAATTATTTTAATTAATTGTAAAAAGTTAGAATAAATCCAAAAAAATATATTATTCTTATATATCAATTGAACAAACCTAATACTAAAATATATAAAGTGTAAATATAAATTTTAAAATTCAAATGATGTCAAATAATGTTTAGACATTAAAACTATGCTTAATTAAAATATATAGTTATTTGATTTGATTTTTTCTTATCAAAGAAATTCCTTTATTCTTTAAATTATTTTTAATTAAAAGCTCTTATAATAAAATTAGATCATTTGTCATTATTTCTTAATTATCAAAATAATTAACTTAAATAAAATATAGTACTACCTTGACAACTCCTTGGAAAGGAAGGAATTGCACAAGGAAATTGAAAGACTTTGTGTTTCATAATTAAGAATTGTTGGAATTACTCTTTAGAAGGTGGAGATTAGCCGAATGAGCTAACAATTACCACTAGAAATGAATACCTCATAAATTCAGTGTTTAAGATGATATGTTGTAGATAAGGAAAATAAACCTCTCAATACAGGTTTAAAAGAATGGTTTGTCTTATTGCAGTTATAATGAGTCCTTCTCTGTATTTCATTTAGTAATTAGGTGTAGAAATGTTTTTCTTTGCAATTTTTGTTAGAGGTAATTTCACCCTCCCCTCCAACCCATGTATGGAAGACCTCACCACTATGTGTAATTTGGTTTGTTTAAAAAAAATTAATTTGTTTTCCACCCAAAAAAATAAATAAAACATAATTATTTATTATTTAATATTTTTATTAAAAATATAATTTATTTTTATTTTTTAATTATTTTATCTTAATTATAAGAAATTAGAATAAATCTAAGAAATTTTAAACTCTTCTTATGTGTAAATGGGAATAGACCCGAACTGAAACTTAACCTCAATTACTCACTCGGTCTATCCTCTGATAATTTAAATTTTGAATTATAAAAAAAAAAAAATTAACCACGGCTAGGTATACTAAAATTTGAAATTCCTATTTTAAATAAATTATTTTTTCTATGTATTAATATGAAATGAATATTAAACACGTATATAAGCCCATTTAAACTGTATTATTTTATTTTATATTATAAACATTCTTACACGGGCTTGAACATTGAATATTTCTTAAATTCTTTCACAAAGCTCTAAATACTTATCTTGAACATGGACATAATTGCCATGTCAAACATGGATTTAGCATCTAGGAATCCATTGGGCCATGCCATAAATATTCCTGGAAGGGCATGCCCAGTCGGGTGTACCCATCACTCATTAAATATTCCGACGTGTACACCTATCGCTCATTAAAAATGTTTGTCATTGCACTCCGACGTGATGCATTAGCACAAGCATGTTTCTAATTACGAGTAGTACAAATTCGGGAAGAATAAACATGATCCCATCATCTTGTATTACGTAGTTGGGATCGTGGGGAACCGTTAAAAATAATTGAGAAGTAGGAAATCAGCTGTTGTAGCATCGGCAAAAAAAACATTTCTGATATCTTCACTTCATTTAGTTTTGATTTCGAATTTACAAGCTTTACTGCCTCCATGCAAATAGTGGGCAATTCCTCCATGACATTTCTCCCAGTATTATCCGGTTGTCAATTAAATCGTAATCACGCACCGCACTTCCTATAACATAATAACGCCTTAGTGCTAAATGAAATGGGGCTGCTCATTTCTGTAATAAAACCCTTTCCTCAAAGTGTTTCATCACAGAGTGCTAGTGTAGAACAGAATCAGGATTAGAAAGAAGAAGAACAGAAAGGAACGTTAACCATGGGTTGTTGCGCCTCTACTCCCCGCCATGTCCATCCAAGGCAATGCCAACAACACCAGCATCGCAGAAAAGATCCAAAGCTGCCGAATGCTAGCGTATGCATACATCACCAATTGCTTTATTATTTTTGTTAAAAAATGGCGTTGCAGCTTCCACATAGACTCTGATTTTTTTTGTTAATATTATTTTAAGCTGACAACAGAAATGATATTGTCTTTATTATTTCTAATATTAATTATTTTTTATAATTTAGAATATACGGGATGAGCATGAAAGTCCTCACTCAGAAGAGGACGACCACCAGGAGTTCTCTTTTCCAGTACTTGTGTCAAGTCCAGGGAAAGACGACCTCTTTTTCTGGAGTTAAAATTTTACAATAATTGTGTCAAGTCCAAAGAAAGACGGCCTGTGATCTTGTGTAATTTAGATATCATAGGAAGAACTGAGAGAGAGGCAGGTTCTTGTAATTTTGGTTTTAGATTTTATGTAGCATGCACTTTTGCTGTGCATCTTGTACTCTATACTCTATATGTATTATGCTCCTTTTGTTTTGGACACAATGATCCAAGCTTGGTTTTATAAAATCAAAAGTAAACTTTTAGATTATTTTTTCTAGTTAAAGGTACCGGGCAATGTTGTTTTGGTGCAAATATTTTATAATTTTAGCTTTGCAGTGAAGTGATTGAAAATTTTAATTATTAAATAATATTATCATAAAAATAAATAAAATTATATTAACGTTTAGATACCTATAATCTAACACTTATAATATACATCAAATATACACATCATATAAAAATATACACCTTCTACAATATTTAATCCTTGCCTTAAATTTGAAAGTTCACATAATATCATATTCATAAACCTTCTGTTTCAAATAATATTACAAAAATAATAATAAAGCGATTTCGTTGTCTGACACCATTCGATTCTTTTAATCATAACAGTAATAATAATAATACTTTGATCTGGTTTTTAGATTTTTTTTTTGTGTAACAACGAATCAATATCTCGTTTAAAACTGATGTTTATTGTGTGAAATTTTTTATTTTTAATCCAATTGGACACTGAACCGAGGCATGGATGACACTGAAGCTATCTGTGATTGTCATTTGCCACATATAAATTTATATTTATTAATGATACTGAAAAACAAGGAAGTAATATTATCCAGGTAATTAGGTTCAGGTATACACAATACAATTCACAGGGGAGGAAATGTTTTTATAGTTTGATGTCTTCATGACATATATGGAATCATAGTCGTAGTTATTTTTATTTTTATTTATAAAATTTTAATTATGTAATTTTTATAAGATTTAAATATAATTTATTTAATGAATTGATATTATGTTATTTAATTAAAATGTTAAAATTTAATTATAAAACTTAAATTTTAAATTTGGATGTAAAACTTTTAACTAAGTCATAGAAGTTTATCACAATTAACCAAATAAAAAATAATAATCATTTTTTTTAATGAATTTTAATTTCTTCAACTATAATTTGATATGGGATTAAACATTTGGACTTAAAGAATATGTATATACATTAATAAAAAAATGTTTCTTGATATTATAATTTTGTTTGCATTGTTCATCATATTTTATTTTTATTATTTAATTTTTATATTAAATAATACTTTTTATTAAGTTTATAATAATTTATTTAATGTAATAGTGTTTGAAGTGTAAAATTTTAAGTTGTTTTTAAAATATTGAAAGTAATATATTAAAACAAGAATATTTACAATTTGGGGTGAGACTCCTCTCAACCTTAGCTACCAAGTGTTGTCCTCCTTTTAACTTTTAGACAAACTTCTATAACTCTAAAGCCCAATATACTAAGAACTAACCATTTTTGGTTACAACATTAAAAGGAGATATTCATTGGAGCCAAATCTCTCTAAACCATAGCTAAAAGTGTTTTTCACCTTTTACTTTTCAATAAAATTATATAACTCTAAAGTCCAAGATACTAAGAACTAACCATTTTTGGTTACAACACTAAAATGAGATATTCATTGGAACCAAATCTCCTAAACCATATGTGTAGAGTGGTTGTCCAAATTAACCAAATGCTAGATTTATTGGTTGTCTAAATTAGTCAAATTCTAGATTTTTTCACTAGCTTGACTAATCCTCTCATCCCTAATCCCAATTAACCAAACACTTGTACAAATTAGCTAAATGCTAGATTTTATCACAAACCTTCCTAATCCTCTCATCCTTAATAACCATATCAATTTACCACTGAATTCGTACCTCCTTATTGGTACCCATATTAGCTAAGAAGCCTTCCCCTACCTCCTTCTTGGTCCAATATTATCTAGGAAACCTACCACTATATTTAGAGCTCTACCCACATAGCTTACCACTATATTCAAAGTTCTACCCATATAGCTTACCACTACATTCAATGCTCTACCCACCCACATAGCTTACCATTATATTCAGAGCTCTACCAACCTAAGATCTACCCACATAACTTACCATTATATTCATAGCTCTACCCACATAGTCTAGCACTATATTTAGATCTCTACCCATATAGTCTACCACTGTATTAAGAGCTCTACCCACATAAATATTGGCTTTCGATGCTTAACTCTTAATGTTAATAAGCACAAATTCAAATATAAAATTATAATACAAAATTTTCAATAATGGTAATAATTTATTCAAATATAACTCACAAGTAACTTCATAAATTTCTCATTAAATGGATACTAATAAATGCTCTCAAAAATGGTAAATTTATATAGAATAAAGGTCACATACACTATCTTATTTCTTTAGAAAGATTAGTCACATATAATAGAATATGAATCTTCATAAAGATTACTCTTGGCCTTCACTCTTATTTAAGACTATTCAATTTTTTATTCGAAGGATCGATATGCACTCTTACATAATGGATACATGTGCACATTTACACTCACCACACTTGCACACTTAATTACATGACACTTATACATTTCTTGCATATTATTACATTACATAAAATATTTACTCATACCCTAATATAGAACACACTTCTAATCTAATGATGTACACAATATGGTACATTAGCATGTACTAAATAATATAATATACTCCAAAACCACCTTATATTACATTATTTGGTTATTGAAGACTTTAGTCATCAACATGGTCTTCATATTTCATTTTTCAATCTATCTCCAATAAATTTATATCTCAAATATTCAAATAAGTATCTTATTTAGATTCAATCTTCATCTTGTCTCTCTTAACCTTTATTTCCTTTGTCTTTGGATTCTACTTTCATCTTAGACTTTTAATATAGTCTATCATTAGATAACCTTACTGAGCAAGAGATATAATTACTTCTCTAATTTGTATGTTAAAACCTTTTTAAATTTGCTATAATATTCTTCTTTGTGACAAAGAAAAGTAGATGAATGTTAGAAGCGGACGTTGTTGACTGATAGGGTCACCTAGTACGAAGACCAAATGGAGGACATTGATTGGACCAGGTCTATGCAAAATGACACAGAGGCATTTGGGATGTGGATAAGGCTAAAAGATCACGTGTGGAATCAGAATACACAGGTGGAGGATTACGATCGGTCCTTTCCAATGCATGGTAATCTCCCTAAGGACAGTGTTGATCTACGGACAATCAAAGGCATCCAGAATCACACGTTGGCACCCAAGGATAGCTGACACAAATCCAAGGTGGCAAAGAGGGAATGTATCCCTAAAAATGGCACACCAATTAAGGAAAACCCCATATCTCACCACCATGGTTTTAAACCCTATTCCTTACATTCAGCTGAGCATGGTCATCATGGAACCTGTGGTTCAGGACATCCTCACTAAGCGGTGTTTTACCTAATTTTTTGACCTATTCTTGGGGACAGAGGAAGATATCACCCAGGCGATGATGGACACTTGGGAGGACAACAAAGTGGAGATACAAGGAAGATATTTGACCATTGATGTGAATATTCTAGTTGTAGTAACTGGTCATACGGTGAAATGTAGCTCCATCCATCCCCAGAAATATCATTGGGAGGTGGAATTGAAGGAATTTCATGACAACCCAAAAATTTTCAAAGAAGCCCAGAATGGGCTCACCATAATGGATTTGCCCACTCCATGGAATGGGGTCATGAAAAATGTTATGGAGTTTATCACGGCTAAGGAAACCAATAATAATTTACTGAGATTTCACTATGCTTTCATAATCTTCTTTCCATATGTCAACCTGATAAGTATTCCTTAGTTTCTTATGAACTCGATGAACTACACCATCAACGCTTGTTGTAGCAAGAGAGGGTATGCCATATCGATGTACCAATGATTATTAAAAGTAATATATAAGTGGTTTTTGGCCATGATACCCAATCCTGAACCTCAATTCATTGAGGAGATACTGCCCGGTCATCAGCCATATAGCTCGGGGGTAAGAGCTAGCCCAGGTACCAGAAAACCTTCGTCTATGTCTTTAACAAAGAAAAGAGTGGGGGAGCCTATAATCAGAGGGGGTAAGACTAAGAAAAAACTAAGGATTGAGGAACCCCAATGGGGTCCTCATTGATACTTAAGAACAATCAAATCTAGGGCAGGTCCAAAACTAGTGCTAGCGACCTAGATGAGGAGGGACCTATAATCATGGTTCTCAAAAGGTTCATTATGAAATCTTATGCGGCCATAATCCACCAAATGTAGGAGCACTATGACACTATGACTCAAGTGATCTTCAATGAAGGATACATGTCAAAAGTTGAGGCCAAGGTCGATGACAAGGAAGAAGAGGACAAAAAGGAAGAGGAGCTCGAGGAAGATGTCAAAGATGAGGCATGAGGTTCCTCGGGTCCTAGGGGGTATCATTTTTGGTTGAAATTTTTTAGAGGAAGTAATCCTATCTAGGCTGTGGTTCCCTTTTCCTTTTGTAATGTTGATTAGTGTGGCTTGCCCATCTTGGTTGGTCCTGTTTTGTTTTTGGTTTTTGTATGCGTCGCCTACCAGGCTAAGATTGCTAGGGAGTTTAGTAGTTGTAGAGGACAAATGTTCCTCAAGATAACTAGGATTCGTAGCTTCAACTTAAGGCTGTCTTCTATAAAATATTTTAGGTCAACCTATAAAACCTGGTAATTTATGAAGAAATTTACTTACCAAAAAAAAAAGTAGATGAATGTGATTCTTTTACACAATATTTACAAGGAAGTAAATTCCAACAATCAAATTCTTCAATTTCAACTCTATTACAATATGTGCATTTGAAATCATTTATTGTTGTTTTCAAAAAATTCATTTCATTTGTTTTCTTGATCAATTAATATAACCATTTGTATACAATTAAGGTGATTCTATATTTTTTTATTTCAATGTCTATAAGAAATATTCTTGACTATAAATTATTGTTCTTTTATCAATATTTTTTGGTACAATTTGAGAATAGTCTTTGAATTTAATTTTAGTTTTTATTAGTAATTAAAGGTGAGGGTTTTAAGAGGCTCCCACAACATGATACAAAAACTCCTACAGGAGACTAGTAGGAACAAAGGCCCTCAAGGGAAAAAATAAAAGCAAATAACAATAGGGCGGTGAAAAACCACCACAAGAACAAACCAAACAACTTACCCTACTAGAGCAAGGACCTTACACGAGAACAAAATGTTTAATTAAACATGGACATTAGTGCACACTCACCACAATTGCACACTCAATTACATGACACTTATACATTTCTTGCATATTATTACATTACATATAATATTTACTCATGCTCTAATCTAGAACACACTCCTAATCTAATGATGTACCCAATGTGGTACATTACCATGTATCAAATAATATAATATACTCCAACACCCCCTTATATTACATTATTTTGTTATTAAAGACTTAGTCATAAATATGGTTTTCATACTTCATTCTTCAATCTATCTCTAATAAATTTATATCTGGGATCTTCAAATAAGTATCTTCTTTAGGTTCAATCTTCATATTGCCTCTCTTGATCTGATTTCTTTCCTTTGTCTTTGGATTCTACTTTCATATTAGAATTTTAATATAGTCTATCATTAGATAACCTTGCTGAGCAAGAGATCTAATTACTTTTCTAGTCCAATTTTATTTTCTTGTTCTTTGGATAACCTTCTTGCCTATTCTTCATCCTTGAAACCAATATCAGCAAAGGCTTCATAAATAATATTTTAGAATAAAAAATCTAATTTATATGTTAAAACCTTTTTAAATATGCTATAATATTCTTCCTTGTGATAGCAA
Organism: Wollemia nobilis; assembly: GCA_028583015.1. Lineage (NCBI taxonomy): Eukaryota > Viridiplantae > Streptophyta > Pinopsida > Araucariales > Araucariaceae > Wollemia > Wollemia nobilis. Next base: position 10,816,672 of record JAQPPZ010017000.1, on the reverse strand, counting down.
ATAGTAGATGAATGTGATTCTTTTCCACAATATTTACAAGGATGTAAATTTCAATAATCAACTTCTTCATGTCCAAATCTATTACAATATGTGCATTTAAAATAATTTATTGTTGTTTTCAAAAACTTTATTTTATTTATTTTCTTGATCAATTGATATAACCATTTATGTATTATTAAGGTGATTCTATGTTTTTTATTTCATAAGTCTATAAGAAATATTCTTGACTATTAGTTATTGTTCTTTTATCAATATTTTTTGCTACAATTTGAGAATAGTATTTGCAGTTAATTTCATTTTTTCTTAGTAATTAAAGGTGAGGGTTTTGAGAGGCTCCCACAACTCGATATAAAAACTCTCGTAGGATACTAGTAGGTACAAAGGACCTTAAGGGCAAAAATGAAAGCAAACAATAATAGGGAGACAAAAAACCACCCAAAGAACAAACTAAACAACTTACCCTACTAGAGAAAGGATGTTACACAAGAAAAAAATATTTAATTAATCATGGATGTTAGTGCACAGAACACCCCATCCAATAATCCACACATTTGATTGTTTATGTCCTCTAGGAATTCAATTGCCATCTTGAGTATTCCTAAAACTATAACATATTTTCCACAGTCATCTTTATCTGTTGGGTCAGGGTGGGTTCCACCTTCACATTGATTAGAATTCATGGCATGAGTAATAATTCCTTTGAATATTGATTACTGAACCAACCAAACTATAGGGTAGATTACCCACTGAATTATGCATCTTAGAAATTTATTCACTCGAATTCAAACTACCAAACTAAGGCCCTCATTTTCCTAGATCACGGGTGGTCCTCATTTAATAGAATTTTCATATCACCTGAGATATTATATCTCCATTCCTATCTCCATGAATGCTCAACCCCCTAGCTCACCATGATGTCCACCACGGTGTTCCCTTCATGCTAGGTGTGGACGAATTGAACACCTCTCATGAGACTTACAATCATTTTTATTTCCATTACTTCGTTAAATATCCATTAGTTGGGGTTCTTTATTGAATTCAGTTTGTTAGTAAGGCTTAACAAATATCCTTCTACAATGATATTATAGAAGTCTAATATGTGAGCCACTAAAACACCAAGGAAGGCTATCATTATTTTTGGTAGAAGGATGACTGGATGGATAGGTGTTACACAAAGATAACTAAAAAACTACCCCCTGGTCTCTAATGAATCCACCTATCATGGCTAACCTAAGTTTCCCTCTTGATGCTCTATCAAAGTTCAGATTCACCCAATTCTTGGATGGACATCTCCATTCACATGATAATATTAGGTTTGAGACTAAATCTAGCAATATGACACATGGAAATCTAAGTTCCTATTTGAGAGTGATTTTAGCTAGCAGGTTCTTAAAGTCTTGTCCTATTTATTAGTTTTTAGAATACAAACACTCTCCTTCACATTCCACAAGGCTCTAGCTACCACATGATAGGCCGATTATTTATGATTTTTGAACACCTAGGCATTGCACTCCTTCTTAAGTCTCCAAAGGAGATGGGGAAGGAGGAAATTGCATAAATATTTTAACCTGAGAGAGAAAAATGGTGGTGTCCATTGAGTGAGGATCTCCAAAATTGACACCGATAAAATCCAACTAACTGATAATAGCTTCAAAATCTCCTCACAAGAGAGCATGAAGAAAGTGCAGCTACTGAAAATAAAAAATATATATATATTTTTTTTTCATATGAGTAAATTGAATAGATCTAATATTAAAAGTTAACAAAAAAATATATAAATTCTAAAGTTCAAATGATGTTAAATAATGTTTAGACATAAAAAAACTACTTTCTAAAAATAAAATTAAACTCTTTATTTCTTATTTTTTGAAAGTTTTAGAAGTGTTCTTTTCCTTCTACATCAATTTAATTTTACTCCTAGTAATAAAAATAAGTAATTGAGATTAAATATATATTTTTTTTGGTAATTATTATAGTATATTAAAAAAGGGTTTTTATAGAGGATCCCAAAACCTTATGTACAAAATCAGCCTTGCATCATGCCTCCTAGCTTTATGTATAAGCCTATTACAGAAAACGTAACCCCTAAAAAAAACCTGATTACATAAGCAATGGGCCTAGGGCATCAATCCCTTGAAACTGAACACCAAAACAGAAATCTCGTCCAGCGGTAACAGTAAGCATGAAACAATCCCTGTCAGAGGGAAACAGACAAATAAGAAAGGAATTAGTTTTGGAGATCCCGCCCAGCGGGGAGTACCCAAAAACCACCATCGAGAAGATCTCGCCCAGCAGGAAGCAAAGAAAAACTGTTACAATAAAATCCCGCCTCGCGGGAAGCAGTCAAAACCACCACAAACAGTCCCGCCTAGCGGGAAGCAACGAGGAAATCCCGCCATCCAGGAAACCAGCAAAAAAGAAAGGATCCCGCCTCACGAGAAAAGCGGCGGATTTGGTAGATCCCGCCCTGTGGAGAAACCATCCCGCCCATCGGGAAAACATTCCGTTCAGCGAGAGCCATCCTGTAGGAAGCCGACAGCCAGCACAGAGAGGATCCAGCCCATCAGGAAGTGACCAAAGAGTTGCACCACAAAGAACCCGCCTCGAGAAAACAGAAGAGGATCCCAACAGCAGGGACCAAGAATCCCATCCAAGCACAGAGCCCGTCGAGGATTCACAAGAAAAATGGGAAGCTGTCCAAACCCTAAACCATCACCTCCACCGCACTGAAAAATGCAGGGGACCAGATCCATGTGAATAACCTGCAAAAAACCCCAGGGGGAAGCCTGAGGGAAAAAGGGAAGGGATCCCCAACCAAACAGGGATCCTTGGGAAGCACCAGTCCCAAAAAACAACCAAGGAAACCCTAGCCGGCCGGGAGGGGCACAGATAGTGGAAAAGGATCTCCCCCAGGAGATCATCTGCAAACAACCACTCCCCGGGAGGGATGACCTGGGTTGAGCCAGGAACTGGGCAGGAACCAGGAGCCATGGGAGGGGGAGCAGGGGAGGGACCAGAACCCTCCCCTCTCTACTTTCTTCCCTCACCCGGTTTTCCAGGTTTTTTCTTTTGCTCACGAGATTAAATATATTTAATTATTATTTTAAAATAGGTTAAAAATATAATTTATTTTTATTTTTGAATTATTTTAATTAATTGTAAGAAATTAGAATAATTCCAAAAAAAAAAAAAATCTTCTTATATACAAATTGAACAAACCTAATGCTAAAATATAAAAAATACAAATATAAATTTTAAAATTCAAATGATGTGAAATAATGTTTAGACATTAAAAACTACTCTAAGTGCCTCCTCATACAATGCTTAATTAAAATATATATTTATTTGATTTGACTTTTTCTTCTCAAAAAAAATCCTTCATTCTTTAAATTATTTTGAATTAAAAGCTCATATAATAAAATTAGATCCTTTGTCATTATTTCTTAGTTATCAAAATAATTAACTTAAATAAAATATAGTACTACGTTGACAACTCCTTAGGAAGGAAGGAATTGCACGAGGAAATTGAACGACTTTGTCTTTCATAATTAAGAATTGTTGGAATTACTCTTCTATAATTGTTGGAATTATTCTTTAGAAGGTGGATATTAGCAGGATGAGCTAACAATTACCACTAGAAATGAAGACCTCATGAATTCAGTTTTAAGAAGATATGTTGTAGATAAGGAAAATAAACCTTTCAATACATTTTTAAGAGAATGGTTTATCTTATTGCAGTTATGATGAGTCCTTCTCCATATTTCATTTAGTAATTAAGTGTAGAAATGTTTTTCTATGTAATTTTTGTCTATTCTCTAGTTTATTACAGGCATGTATATTGGGAGGTAATTCCACCCTACAACCCATGTATGGAAGACCTCACCACTATGTAATTTGGTTTGTTTAATAAAATTTAATTTGTTTTTTCCAAAAATAATAATAATAATAAATAAAACATAATTAATTATTATTTAATACTATTATTAAAAATATATTTTATTTTTATTTTTTAATTATTTTATATTAATTATAAGAAATTAGAATAAATCGAAGAAATTTAAAATTCTTCTTATGTGCATATGGGAATAGACCGTGTAGGACATCCAACTGAATAGCCAACCAAACAAATACTTAATCTCTACTACTCAGTCTATCTCGTGATAATTTAATCTTTGAATCTAAAAATAAATAAAAAATAAAATAAAAAATGAACTTATTCAAAAATAAATAAAAAATAAAATAAAAAATGAACTTAACCACTGCTAAATATACCAAATTTTTTATTTCGTATTTTAAATAAACTAACTTTTTTTGGTGTATTAATATGAAATGAAATGAATATTAAACACGTATATAAGCCCATTCAAACTGTATTATTTTATTTTATATTATAAACATTCTTACAAGGAAGTTTATCTCAGAGCTTGAACATGGAATCTTTCTTAAATTCTTTCACAAAGCTCTAAATCCTTATCTTGAACCTGGACATAATTTCCATATCAAACATGGATTTAGCATCTAGGAATCCATTGGCCAGTGCCAATGGTGCAGACATAAATATTCCTGGAAGGCCATGCCATCACTCATTAAGGATCCGAATATGTTTGTCATCGCACTCCGACGTGATGCATTAGCACAAGAATGTTTCTAATTATGAGTAGTACAAATTCGGCAAGAATAAACGTTATCCCATCGTCTTGTATTACGTAGTTGGGGTCGTGGGGAAGCGTTAAAAATAATTGAGAAGCAGGAAATCAGATGTTGTAGCATCGGCATTAAAAAATTTCTGATATCTTCACTTCATTTAGTTTTGATTTCGAATTTACAAGCTTTACTGCCTCCATGCAAATAGTGGGCAATTCCTCCATGGCATTTCTCCCAGTATTATTCGGTTGTCAATTAAATCGTAATCACGTACCGCACTTCCTATAACATAATAACGCCTTAGTGCTAAATGAAATGGGGCTGCTCATTTCTGTAATAAAACCCTTTCCTCACAGTGTTTCATCACAGAGTGCTAGTGTAGAACAGAATCAAGATTAGAAAGAAGAACAGAAAGGAACGTTAACCATGGGTTGTTGCGCCTCTACTCCCCGCCATGTCCATCCAAAGCAATGCCAACAACACCAGCATCGCAGAAAAGATCCAAAGCTGCCGAATGCTAGCGTATGCATACATCACCAATTGCTTTATTATTTTTGTTAAAAAATGGCGTTGCAGCTTCCCCATAGACTCTGATTTTTTTTGTTAATATTATTTTAAGCTGACAACAGAAATGATATTGTCGTTATTTTCTAATATTATTTATTTATTATTATTTAGAATATACGAGATGAGCATGAAAGTCCTCACTCAGAAGAGGACGACCAGCAGGAGGAGTTCTCTTTTCCAGTACTTGTGTCAAGTCCAGGGAAAGACGACCTCTTTTTCTGGAGTTAAAATTTTCCAATAATTGTGTCAAGTCCAAAGAAAGACGGCCTCTGATCTTGTGTAATTTAGATATCATAGGAAGAACTGAGAGAGAGGCAGGTTCTTGTAATTTTGGTTTTAGATTTTATGTAGCATGCACTTTTGCTGTGCAGCTTGTACTCTATAACTCTATATGTACTATGCTCCTTTTGTTTTGGACATAATGATCCAAGCTTGGTTTTATAAAATCAAAAGTAAACCTTTAGATTATTTTTTCTAGTTAAAGGTTTCAGGCAATGTTGTTTTGGTGCGAATATTTTATAATTTTAGCTTCGCAGATTGTATATGTTCTTTGTTAAAATGTTAAGTGTTTGAAATTTTTAATTATTAAATAATATTATCATAAAATAAATAAAATTATATTAACGTTTAGATACCTATAATCTAACACTTATAATATACATCAAATATACACATCATATAAAAATATACACCTTCTACAATATTTAATCCTTGCCTTAAATTTGAAAGTTCACATAATATCATATTCATAAACCTTCTGTTTCAAATAATATTACAAAAATAATAATAAAGCGATTTCGTTGTCTGACACCATTCGATTCTTTTAATCATAACAGTAATAATAATAATACTTTGATCTGGTTATTAGATTTTTTTTTGTGTAACAACGAATCAATATCTCGTTTAAAACTGATGTTTATTTTGTGAAACTTTTTTTTTTAATCCAATTGGACACTGAACCGAGGCATGGATGACACTGAAGCTATCTGTGATTGTCATTTGCCACATATAAATTTATATTTATTAATGATACTGAAAAACAAGGAAGTAATATTATCCAAGTAATTAGGTGCAGGTATACACAATACAATTCACAAGGGAGGAAATGTATTTATAGTTTGATGTCTTCATGAATCATAGTTGTAGTTATTTTTATTTTTATTTATGAAATTTTAATTATGTAATTTTTATAACATTTAAATATGAATTGATATTATGTTATTTGATTGTTAAGATTTAGTTATAAAATTTAAATCTTGAATTTTTGGTGTAAAATTTTTCATTCTATTTTTACTAAATAAAATATTGAAAATCACTTAAAAATAAAACATAAAAATTTTATTATAAGCAAGAGTTCAAAACATTCATTTATAATATTTATTAAAAGCAAGAGTTCACCTAGGATTGAAACATGGGTTGACAGTATAAAACTCTTAAATTCTGAAGAATTACTCCAAATCCTTTAGGCAACATCCATTCATACTATTTGTCAAAATCCTATAGGCAACATCCATTCATTATTTTTGTCAAAGATAAGAAGTATAAAATTCTTCGTTTTCAACCAATTATCTCACATTCTATGGATAATATAACATAGATTTATAATATTTATTAAAAGAATCTCAAATTCTATATATAATATAACATAGATTTATAATATTTATTAAAAGAGTTTAATCATGCCTATACACATACCATACTAAGGGTAACGAATCCACCTAAGCAAAATCAAATACCTAGACATCCAAGAATATGGAAATATGATACTAAAAAATAATATAGCTGAAATTAGTTTTTATAGCTGAATTCTCTATTGATAAGTATAGTTCACGGTTTTACAAGGGGTCATGGTTGGGAGGAGACTTCTCAGCCGTCATAAAAGTTTATCTCAATAACCAAATTAAAAAAAAAATAATGATATTTTAATCTATTCAACTATAATTTGATATGGGATAAAATATTTTGACTTAAAAGGATGTGTATATACATAAATAAAATACAGTTCCTTATAATGTTTTTTTTTAATATATTTTTTTTTTTTTGAATTGTTCATCATATTTTTTTATTATTTAATTTTTATATTAAATAATACCTTTTTATTAAGTTTATAATAATGTATTTAATGTAATAGTATTTGAAGCGTAAAATTTTAAGTTTTTTTTTTTTGAAAAAAAGATTGAAAGTAATATATTAAAACGAGAATATTTATAGGTTGGGGTGAGACTTCTCTTAGCCTTAGCCAAAAAGTGTTTTCCTCTTAAATTTTTGATAAAATTCTATAACTCTAAATCCCAAGATCTTAAGAACTAACTAGTTTTGGTTACAACATTAAAATGAGATATGCATTGGAGCCAAATATTCCTAAACCATAGCTAAAAAGTGTTTTACTCCTTTTACTTTTTAATAAAATTCTATAACTCTAAAGCCCAAGATATTAGGAAACTAACCATTTTTTGTTACAATAATAAAAGGAGATATGCATTAGAACCAAATCTCCTAAACCATATGTATAGAGTGATTATTCAAATTTACCAAATGCTAGATTTATTGGTTGTCCAAATTAGGCAAATTCTAGATTTGCTCACCAGCCTGACTAATCCTCTCACCCCTAATCCAAATTAACCAAACACTTGTCCAAACTAGCTAAATGCTAAATTTTATCACAAACCTGCCTAATCCTCTCATCCTTAATAACCATCAATGTGCCACGGAATCCATACTGCCTCTGGTACCCATATTAGCTAGGAAGCCTTCCCCTATCTCTTTCTTGATCCAATCTTAGCTAGGAAACCTACCACTATACTTAGAGCTCTACCCACATAGCTCTCTACCCACATAGCTTACAACTATATTCAAAGTTCTACCATAAAGCTTACCACTATATTAAGAGCTCTACCCACATAGCTTACCAGTATATTCAGATCTCTACCTACCTAAGCTCTACAACATAACTTACCATTATATTCATAGCTCTACCCACATAGTATACCACTATATTTAGAGCTCTCTCCATATAGTCTACCACTATATTAAGAGCTCTACCCACATAAATGTTGGCTTTTGATGTTTAAATCTTAATGTATTTAACCATAAATTTAAATATAAATTTATCAATAATGGTAATAATTTATTCAAATATAACTCACAAGTAACTTCATAAATTTCTCATTAAATGGATACTAATAAATGCTCTCAAAAATAGTAAATTGATATAGAATAAAGGTCACATACACTATATTCTTTCATTACAATGCTTAGTGACATATAATAGAATATAACCTTTCATAAAGAGTACCCTTAGCCTCTACTCTTCTTTAAGACTCTTCATTTTTTTATTCTAAGGATCTGTATGCACTCTTACATAATGGATACACATGCACATTTACACTCACCACACTTGCACACTCAATTACATGACACTTATACATTTCTTGCACATTATTACATTACATAAAATATTTACTCATACTCTAATATAAAAAACATTTCTAATCTAATGATGTAACCAATATGATACATTAACATGTACTAAATAATGTAATATACTCCAACACCCCTTTATATTACATTATTTGGTTATTGAAGACTTTAGTCATCAATATAGTCTTAATATTTCATTATTCTATCTATCTCCAATAAAGTATATCTCAAATATTCAAATAATTATCTTCTTTAGGTCCAATCTTCATCATGTCTCTCTATATACAATTTCTTTCCTTTTCTTTGGATTCTAATTTCATATTAGACTTTTAATATAGTCTTTCATTAGATACGCTTACTGAGCAAGAGATATAATTACTTCCCTAGTCAAATTTTATTTTCTTATTTTTTGGATAACCTTCTTGCCTATTCTTCATCCTTGTATCCAATAAAATCAAAGGATTTATAAATAATATTTTAGAAAAAATACTCTAATTTGTATGTTAAAACCTTCTTAAATTTACTATAATATTCTTCCTTGTGATAGCAAAAAGTATATGAATTTGATTCTTTTCCAAAATATTTACAAGGATGTAAATCCCAACAATCAACTTCTTCATGTCCAACTCTATTATAATATGTGAATTTCAAATCATTTATTGTTATTTTCAAAAACTTCATTTCATCTATTTTCTTGATCAATTGATATAACCATTTGTGTAAAATTAAGGTGATTATGTATTTTATCTTTCATAAGTCTATAAGAAATATTCTTGACTATCAGTTATTGTTCTTTTATCAAAATGTTTTGCTACAATTTGAGAATAGTCTTTGGATTTACTTTCAGTTTTTCTTAGTAATTAAATGTGAGGGTTTTAAGAGGCTCCCACAACTTGATACAAAAACTCCCATAGGAAACAAGTAGGGACAAAGGCCCTCAAGGGTAAAAATGAAAGCAAACAACAATAGGGAGGTGAAAAACCACCACAACAACAAACCAAACAACTTACCCTACCAGAGAAAGGACCTTACACAAGAATAATATGTTTAATTAATCATGGATATTAGTGCACACTCACCACACTTGCACACTCAATTACATGACACTTATATGTTTCTTGCACATTATTACATTACATAAAATATTTACTCATACTCTAATATAGAACACCTTCCTAATATAATGATGTACCCAATGTGGTACATTAGCATATATCAAATAATATAATATATTTCAACACCCCCTTATTTTTTTATTAAAGACTGTAGTCATAAATATGGTTTTCATCTTTCATTCTTCAATCTATCTCCAATAAATTTATATCTGAGATCTTTAAATAAGTATCTTCTTTAGGTTCAATCTTCATATTACCTCTCTTGATATGATTTCTTTCATTTGTCTTCAGATTCTACTTTCATATTAGACATTTAATATGGTCTATCATAAGATACCCTTGGTGAGCAAGAGATCTAATTCCTTTTCTAGTTCAATTTTATTTTCTAGTTCTTTGGATAACCTTCTTGCCTATTCTTCATTCTTGTAACCAATATCAAGAAAGGCTTTATAAATTATATTTTAGAAAAAACACTTTAATCTGTATGTTAAAACCTTTTTAAATTTGCTATAATATTCTTTCTTGTGATAACAAAAAGTAGATGAATGTGATTCTTTTCCACAATATTTACAAGGATGTAAATTTCAACAATCAACTTCTTCGTGTCCCACTCTATTACAATATGTGCATTTTAAATCATTTATTGTTGTTTTCAAAAACTTCATTTCATCCATTTTCTTGATCAATTGATATAACCATTTGTGTATAATTAAGGTGATTATGTATTTGTTTTCTTTCATAAGTCTATAAGAAATATTCTTGACTATTAGTTATTGTTATTTTATCAATATTATTTGCTAAAATTTGAGAATAGTCTTTGCATTTAATTTTAGTTTTTTTAGTAATTAAATGTGAGGGTTTTGAGAGGCTTCCACAACTCAATACAAAAACTGTCGTAGGAGACCAATAGGGACAAATAACCTCAAGGGAAAAAATGAAAGCAAACAACAATATGGAGGTGAAAAACCACCCCAAGAACAAACCAAAAAACTTACCCTACCAAAGCAAGGACCTTACACAAGAATAAAATGTTTAATTAATCATAGATGTTAGTGCACACAATGACCCCATCCAATAATACACACATTTTATTGTTTACATCCTCTAGGAATTCATTTCCCATCTTGACCATTCCCAACACTATAACTTATTTTCCACAATCATCTTTATCTATTGGGTCAAGGTGGGTTCCACCTTCACGTTGATCAACACCATCACTAAGTGAACATTAGGGGTCATGGCATGAGTGATAAGTCCTTTGACTATCGAGCACTAAAACAACCAGACTGTAGGGTAGATTACCCATTGAATGATGCATCTTGAAAATTTATCCACTGGAATTCAAAATACCAAACTAAGGCCCTCCTTTCCTAGATCAAGGGTGGTCCTCATTCAAAAATATTTGAATATGACCTAAGATATTATCTCTCCATTCCTCTCTACCCAAATTTTCAACCCCCTAGTTCACCATGAAGTCGACCACGTTGTTCCTTTGTGCTAGGTGTGGATGAATTGAACACCTCTCACCAGACTTGCAATCATTTTGATTTCCATTACTTCGTTAGAGATCCATCAGTTGGGGTCATTTATTTAATTCATTAGGTTAATAAGGCTTAGTAAATATCCTTCTACAATGATATTATAGAAGCCTAATATGTGAGCCAATAAAAAACCAAGGAAGGCTACCATTTTTTACAATAGAAGAATGACTGGATGGATAAATGTTCCACAAAGGTAACTAAAACACTACCCCTAGTCTCTGATGACTCCACCTACCATGGATAATCCAGGGTTCCCTTTTGATGCTCTGTTAAAGTTGACATTCATGCACTTCGAGGATGGATATTTCCATTCACATGATAATCTTAGGTTCAAGGTTGGGTCCAGCAATCTGACATAGGAAAATATAAGCTCCTATTCGAGAGTGATTTTAGTTAGTGAGGTCTTAGAGCCTTGTCCTCTTTATTAGTTTCTAGAATACAAACACTCTCCTTCACATTCCACAAGGCTCTAGCTGCCACCTGATAGGTCGATTATTTATGATTTTTGAACACCTAGGCATTGCACTCCTTCTTAAGGCTCTAGAAGATATGGGGGAGGAGGAAATTCCAAAAATATTTTAACCTAGAAGAGAAAAATGGTGGTGTCCATTAAGTGATGATCTCCAACATTGAATCTGATAAAAATAACTAATCGATAATATCTTGAAAATCACCTCGTAAGAGAGCATGAAGAAAAGGCAGCTACTAAAAATATGGTTAATAGATTCTCCGTTTGCTTCACACACATAACACCTATTGGTTATTGGCATGCCAAAAAAAATCCGAACAAAAATTGCATTGCATTGAGCTTGTTTAAATAACGTGTTACACTGCCGGGAATAGCAGATCTGTTACAGGAGTTGTAACAGTGCACTTAATAATGTAATACAAACAAAAAGTAAATATTATGCTAACATCCCCCCTTATTACATTATTTGGGTAATAGGATGACTACTAGCTATACTAACATCCCCCTTGATTACATCATTTTGCAATACAAAGAGAGCTGTGAAACAACTCAAATTTGACACGTCCAAGTGCCTTAGTGAAAATGTCTACAACTTGAGCATCGGTGGGAATGTGCTGAAGCTGAATTCGGTGCTTTGGAACTTCATATCGAATGAAATGACATTGTGTGTCAATGTGCTTTGTTATTTCATGATGGACTGGATTCTTGACGAGGTTCAGAACACCCTGATTATCGCAAAACAAGTGTATTGGAGATTTTGATAGATGGCCCATACTTGTCAGAATGCGACGCAACCATATCACTTTGCACAAAGCTTCACGTGTGACACGATAATCTGCCTTTGTTGATGAAATAGCAACCACCTGTTGCTTCTTGCTGTGCCAAGAGACAGGACCGGATCCCATATGAAAAATGTATCCAGAAGTTGACTTGCAATCATCAAATGATCCGACATAGTCAGAGTCTCTGTATCCTTGCAAGAAGAATTTGTCATTCTCCTTGTATTCTAGGCCATATTCTATTGTGCCACTGACATAGTGAAGAACACGTTTTGCTGCTTTCCAATGAGTGGTCTTAGGCTCCTGCATGAACCTCGAAAGATAGTTGACAGCAACTACGAGATCTGGCCTAGTATTGGTCAGATATATGAGACTCCCAATCAACTGTCAATAGAGAGTACCATCTACTTGAGGTGAATCATCATATCGCGATAACTGAAGTCCATTCTCCATCGGAGTTGGCATTGGCTTGCAATCAGTCATGCGATATTTTTCCAGCAGTGTCTTGGCATATTTTTTTTGGGACACTTTGATGGAGTGCTCCTTCTGGCTGAATTCTAGACCAAGACAATAATGGAGAATTCCGAGATCTGTCATCTCAAAAGATTTACACAAGTTTCTTTTGACAGTAGAGATCATAGTTTCTGAACTCCCTATAATGAGAAGATCATCAACATAGAGTACAAGCAACACTATCTCAGAACCCTATTTCTTGAAATAGAGGTTTGCATCTGACGAAAATCTCTTAAATCCATGCTGCATAAGGTGATTATACATTTTTATATACCAAGCTCGAGGAGCTTGTTTCAGACCATATAAGGATTTGACCAATTTGCAAACCTTCTGCTCTTGGCCTTCCACTTCAAATCCTTCTGGCTAAGTCATGTAGACTTCTTCTTGGAGATCACCATTTAGAAAGGCACTTTTGACATCCATCTGGTGAACTTTCCACCCATATTGTGCTGCCATAGCACACATAACTCAAATTGTGGTCATCCGAGCAGTAGGTGCAAAAGTTTCCTCGTAGTCAATGCCTTCCTTTTGAGCATAGCCCTTTGTAACAAGACGGGCCTTATGCTTATCAATTGTTCCATCTACCTTGTACTTGAATTTATATACCCATTTGTAGCCAATGGGTTTCTTTCCATGCGGCAGATCAACAAGCTTCCAAGTTTTATTTTTCATCAAAGACTCATACTCTATATCCATAGCGGCCTTCCACTGAGGCTCACTAAGAGCATCTTGCACTGATGCAGTTTCAAGATCATCTATGGTAGACATGAATGCCCTATCATCATCAATATCCATATCCTCTACTTCTGTACGTGGAGTTACAGAAAGTTCCTCAAAATATTGACAAAGATCATCAACCTCACCGGTTTCTTTGGCTTCTTTTTCCTTTTGAGCCATACTGCGTGTACGAGGTCTATCCAAGTTCAAATTGGGAGGAGTGGATAAATTTGCGTCTCTGATTGTATTTGTACACCACTTTGGATTCTTCTTCGATGGTGGTGAAGAAGATGTAGAAGGACCTCCTATCTATGTTGATGAAGGAATCTTCTCTTCCTTAGATTCCACAAGATCTAGTTGTACTTTAGATGTGCTCTGTGATGTGAAAACTTCATCAAAGACATATCTGCTGACATGAATTTTCTTGGTCAAAGGATCTATCAAACGATATCCTTTAGAGTGCTCATCATAACCAAGAAAAATGCATCTCAGTGTTTTCTCATCTAGCTTCTTCCTTTTCTCTTTTGGTATGTGCATGAAAGCGTGACATCCAAAAATACGTAGATGAGATATGGAGGGTTTTCGACCACTCCATGCTTCTTGTGGAGTCATTCCTTTTAGGGCCTTTGTGAGGGCCCTATTCAATAGATATACTGCAGTGGTGATAGCTTCTACCCAATATTTTTGCCCAAGAGTAGCTCTTGTGAGCATACAACGAACCATTTCCATGATAGAACGGTTCCTTCTCTCAGAAACTCCATTTTCTTGAGGAGTATAGGCAGTTGTTAACTGTCTCTTGATTCCATGCTTATCTAAGAATGCAAAAAATTCATTAGAGGTAAACTCCCCCCCTCAATCTGAGCGGAGGGTTTTAATAGAAGCTCCTGACTACTTCTCAACGGATTTCTTGAACTGTTGGAAGAATGCGAAAGCTTTGGATTTCAGTTGGAGAAAGCAAACCCACATATTTCATGAGTAGTCATCTACGAATAACTGAAAGTACCTCTTCCATCCACAACTATTGGGTGTGAAAGGACCGCACAGATCGGTGTGAATTAACTCCAGAGGTTTTTGTGCTCTTGTTGAGCTCTTCTCAAATGCTACTCTATGCTGCTTTCCTGCTAGCGGTCGAGCACACCGGCAATGTGGCGAAAGGGAAGGAAGACCCTTTACCATCTCATACTTACTAAGCTCAAGTAAGTAGCCAGAACTAAGATGCCCATATCTCTTGTGCCATAGGGAAGTTGCCTCCTTGGTAGAGACAGTCATGGCAACATGTGGTGTAGAGATAGCATCTAGGGCAAATAAGTCATGCTTATATGAAGTTGTTGCAATCTTCTTACCCTTCCTGGTAATAGTACAACACTTCTTGCCATTCTCAACACGAAAGTTGACAACCATATTTCTATCCAGGATTTGTGTGACTGACAACAAATTGTTAGCCAATCCCGAAACATAGAGGACTTTGTCAATTTGACACTTGCCATCAGGAAGAGTGACTGAAACTGTACCCTCTCCCTGAACCCTGTAGGTTTTATCATCGACAATGGTGACAGGTTTGCCCTCTTTGGCCACGAATGATTCAAACCACGATCTATCACCAGTCATATGTTTGCTAGCTCCAGAATCAACATACCAAACAGGATCCCTCTATGTGGAATCTATGGTAGTCATGAGCACCTTGTGTGCCCATTTAGAATCTGAGTCAGATTCTTCAACAACAACATTCACCTGGGGTTGCTTGTTTTTATTTTGTGGTTTGTTTTGGCCTTTCTGCTTGTTCTTATGCCAACACCTGTTGGTGTCATGGTTGTCTTTCTCACAGATCTTGCACCACCTCTTCTTTTGTTGATGTTGTTTTCCTTTTCCTTTCATAACCTGTTGAGAATTTCCTCCTTTCTCAAAGTTGCCTTCTTTTTGCCCATTACCTTTCTTCCTAGAACCCTGCCTGTTGGTGTATAGGGCTGTATTGGAAGAATCATCCTTGTGAAGTTGGCGTGCCTCCTATTGTTGAAGCAGATTGACCAACTCGATGTAGGTAATTTGTTGTTGAGACACCTGGATGGAGGTGATCAACATATCAAATGAATAAGGTAAAGCTCTCATCACAATTGAAATGAGAAGCTTTTCGTCCATAGAATCTCCCAAAGAATTCAATCTCTCTTTCAATTTAGACACTCTGCACATAAAGAGTTCAACTTTTTCACCCTGTCTCAAACTCAGATTATGAAGTTGTTGTTGAAGATGAAGAATGGTGGAATCATTCTTTCCCTCATAGATGGTTTTAAGGGCATCCCATGCCTCTTTACCACTTGCTTTGTCAGCTATATGAGGTTGCACTTCATCTGAAACAACAAACAAAATGAGCACCTTTGCTCGACTGTCTTTCTTGTCAAAAGCTATCTGATCAGCAGAAGGAGTTGTGGATCCTGATGCTGATGAAGGCCTAGATGTTACTCTAGTAACAATATCCCATAAATCTTCCATTTGGAGAATTGCCTTCATCTTATGTTTCCATGGTGTATAATTTGGACCTTTCAATAACTGATGAGGATCAGTCATCAACTTTGCAACAGCGGCCATAGTGAAGGTTCCTTATAACACCAATTGGTCCCCCTTTCGATATACCTTTTGCTAGGCCGTTATACCATACAAAATACCCGCCCTTACATGAGGGAAACTATAGGTATTTAGAAATATCAACAAAAATCACCCGCCCTTACGTGAGGGAGACTATAGGTGAGTTTTAGAGATCATACAATACGTGGAACATAAGCGATACTGAAATGGAATCGCCTTGTTGATGGCACCTACCATAGAAGATTCTTCTCATGCGTGGGGCGTAACTTCCCCTAAAAACTATGAAGAATACTTCGTCAGGATTTACGCCTAAACACAAGAGCGATTAAGGGTAGTGGATGGAGTAAAAAAATGCAAAAAATGGCAAACTTATCTCTCCCCGACGATTTATAGAGAACAAGCTCAAACGTCGTTGTAGCAGCTATATTAGGCGGCGGATACAATAGCGCAATCACGACAACTTTACATGTAAGTGCTGGCCAGAGGTATCACAAATACCGAACACTGCAGTGCAATAAATTGCACGGATGGGTTTTAATTATTCCGGGGACTTAGGGAGTGTATTTGATTTTTTTTTTAACTTTTAATGAAGTAGTGCAAAAATGAAATATGCAACATACAACATAAAAAGTGCCCACAAGAATTAACCCTCCAGGTGTCGGACACAGCCGAAAATGCACCTTTACAATTCGCCAAATTGCTTTTTCAGAAAATTACTCACATTCCCCCTTTGATTTTTTGAAAAAAAAATATCCCCCCTAAAAAAATTCTCTTTAACAAAGCATTTTAATAATTATTATGTATTTAAAGTTAAAATAAATAATTTTAATTTATATAGTTTTAAAAACTTAAGAAAAAATAAATTAAAATTAAATTTTAATTTATAAAGTTTTAAAACTATAAAAAATAAATTAAAATTAAAACATTTTAACTAAAAAATAATAATTAAAAAAAAACTTTGAAAAAAAAATTTATACCTTCGAACCCTCGACCTCCAGGCTCCCAGAGCCTTACCGCACGGCTCACGACCACGTGAGCCAGCGGGCTGATCCGAAAGGATCAAGGGGCCCCTCGTATTTGAGGAGGGTCCTCAGCCTGCTGCCTGAGCGCAGCTTCCTCCTCCTCTGCAAACCGCAGCCCACGTCCACAGTCGCGCACATCCGGGTTTTTTTTTTTTTTTTTTTTTTAATTAAAAAATATTCGCGTGACGCGCGTTGGCGCTGCGTCGTCGCGTTCGATCGGGGTTGCGCACGCGCAGTCCGCGCATCACGTTTAGCCGGGGGGGGGCGCAGTCCGTGCGTCACATTTAGTTGGGGGGGGGCACGCGCACAGCGCGTCCACATGCTGCGCTACGCAGCCTCCAGCGCAGGGGGGTGCGCGGAGCGCGCGCGCACGGCACGTCCGCGTGTTGCGCTACGTTGCATCCACGGATGGGGGGGGGGCCTCCCCTCCCTCAGTCGCATGTGGATGCACGACGACTGTCGCGCGTCTGCGTGCGACAATTTTTTTTTTTTTCTTTTGCTGCAGGTTCAAATCGCTGCAACTCGCGCAGCGTTTTTTTTTTTTTAATAAAAACACTTGCACAGAACGTCGCACGATTGTGCACGACGTGAAAAAAAAATTGCCTCCCCAGCACAGCAGAAAAAAAATGCGTCCTCCTCCAGCCTCAGCTTCTCACGCTTCACTGCAAAAAATTGCCGTAGCTGGCTCTGATGCCATGAAAAAATCTGAACAGAAATTGCATTGCATTGAGCTTGTTTAAATAACGTGTTACACTGCCGGGAATAGCAGATCTGTTACAGGAGTTGTAACAGTGCGCTTAATAATGTAATACAAACAAAAAGTAAATATTATGCTAATAGCTTTATAATATTTTTTATCTATAAAATTTTATCTTGTGCTACCAACCACAATAATATATTCACCTTATGTAAAATATTCGAAATCCAAATCTGGTTGTTTAGCATCCACTATCAGAACTCTGGTTTAGACATCAAGTATGCATATGTGGTTGTAAATTAGCCATCAGTATTCCTAACCCAATTACATTTATCAACAATTCTCGGAGTTGGAATGATCTAATGGTTGATGATAGCATTTATATTCTAAAGAGCAATAATGTCATCATTATTAAAAGAAATCCGATGTTGCAGGTCCCAAATATTTTTACCAATTACCTATACTATAAAATTAGACACCTTATGTTGCCTTAGGGACCTCAAAAATAGTTCTAAAATATTAATATTTGGATTGAAGGATAGGGGATGTTCAGTTGTCCATGTGTCCTTCTAGAAGTCAATAATTTTGCCATCACCCAATAACCATCTTCCTTCTTGTCGTAGAAAACCCAAGGACTTCAAGATACTCTTCTATAATAGGGAACGTGAGCTTGGGAGGATATCTATGAAGAATTTATCAACATGGTACATTGCTTTGATAATATTTACCTAGTCCACATCGACTTTTACCACCAATTTTCATTCTTATCAAGTCTTTTAGACCTAAGCCTCATCTTTTCTTCATTCTACAAACTTACTCCCACTAAGCCATGCGAAATTTACCTTTTAGCTTAGGTCCAACCCAAATTAAGGCCTTAAGAATGATTTCCATTTTTCGTACCACTTTCCCAGGCATCCTAAACAGAGACATAAAGTATACTGGGATGCTTTGCAAATTTTTTTTGGCTAGCACTATTTTCCTTAATTGGCTCAAAAAAACTCCTTTCCACGTAGCTAGCTTATTCTACATTCACTCGATGACTGGGTCCTAGATAATATTTTTCATTCGTCCATTGAATAGGTAAAGGCCCAGATAAGATATCAAAAAGGAAGCGAAATGTGCAGGATATGTACAAGTGTCATACTAGAAGACTAAGAGTGTTGTATACAAGTGGTAAGATAATAATTCAAAGGTCATTATCAAGAATTTGAAGAGTTATCTTGTATAGCTATATTTTAGAGACAATACTCCATAAATTGTATAAAGTATAGAGAATATCTTGATAGTATATAACTAAAATTCATGAAAAATATTTTAAGTACTTTTCAATATTGTTAATCTATATGAGATTTGATATTATTTTGTATTATTCATTATTGATATTTTCACATTTAATATTTTGGCTTCTTTATATTGGTACCTATGATATTTTGTGGTAGTATGGCTTAAAATTCCATCAAATGACCATTTTTTCCCCTTGAGATACTATCAATTCCTTATTTAATTTTCTACCCACTCTATGAGATTTGATATTATTTGATCTCATATCCACCTGACCAATCCCTAGAGTTGTATTTTCTCTAATATTTTTCCACATCCACAATGACATTCTTTACTGCTAAGTGCTCTTAGTTATGCATTATCAATATCCCTATAATATTTGATTGTGGAAGCTCACTATAGTCTATTACCTACTCTAGTATAGGAGGAGCCAAAAAAGGGGATTGAAAATGATTGTTATTATTTGCATTATTCTCATCCACTTCTTCCATGAGTTCTTTTCTATAATCCACTAGTATATTAAAGATATCATATCCATTTGAGGGTTTGGGCTACGTATGTTCTTTGTCATCTTTTTTATTTTACCTCATTTTGGGTTTTTCAAAAATATCTCCCTATGCTTCTCCTCCCTAAGAAATATATAGTGTTTACTTAGTGACTATAGACTTACCATCCTTAGAGAGATTTGACATTCTCATATGAGCCCAAGAAGAAGATATAGAAGTAGTTGTATCATGATCTAGAAGCACCAGGAACTCTAATAGAAATGATTATAGAGGGAGAAATATCATAGACGGTTGGATCTACTACACTTTGTTGCCACACATAGAAGAATTCACATGCAGATAGAGGATAAAATGATTACCAAGAAAAATTATAACTTTTCCTAAGGTCTAATAATAGACCAATAGGAAGATTTAAAATTTTTCTTAATCTCCACATGATATGTGGATATTTGTTTGCTGCTTGGTTAATTTTCTTGCTACCCAATAAATGCATACCATGTGGCCATAGCAGTAACCCTTCTCGATGGTTTTATGGTAGTTAGTGGCACCAAAATGCATTCCCAAACGTGGGTTTTAGATTTTTAACCCACTTTTTGGTGTAGTGTCAATATTTTCTAATTTCGATTAGTAGTAATTGATGTAGAGAAACCATCCTTGGTGAACATAAAACACAGATGATTTGGGATTTAAATTTTGTGAATTTTGACTATGTACGAGTGTTAATAAATAGTGTCCAATAGAGAAATTATGATGATTATCCACAAATCCAGTAAAATATCTCATTTGAACGGTGTCTCTTTGGGTAACTTGTACTTTGGTGAGGTGAAGACATCTTGACATCCATAAAAACTCCATCGACATGAATAAAAACACCTATTTTCAATGAATGATTCCTATTTTGTTAGTAGCAAATACTCAGTGCTCTTATGATGATTGTGAATTTCAACAGTTTACCATTTTTCAGTGTGAGATTACAGTTCTCAATGAGAATTTTTGTATTTTTCATATTTTGATGGTGTTGTTGTAGTTCTAACTATTTCTGACAAGGAACGATGATTTTTGACATAGAAAAATCAAACACTTCTAAGGTTCAGCTCTTTGACATCCTTGATAATGATTTCTCGATGACAAATCCTACTTCTGGTGATGTCAAACAATTTTCAATTGGTATTTTTCATGATTTAGATGATGAACCATTCATGACAAATAATTTTTTTCCTCACTATCACATTCAAATCTCGATGAAAAAAATGGTTTCCATTGGGTAACGCAAAATTTCAATGATGCCAAAATTTTATCGGCATCATGTGGAAACAAAGGGTTGTAAAACCCTTGGGATATATATCCTACATACAGGGTGTAGGGAGATTTTGACTATTTAAAATCTCTCACACAACCTTTTATAATAACCACCTTACAATGGTTACCCCTTCCACGCACGCGTGCGGAAGTGCAAAGAGAGCGTGTGCTAGGCGGGTTGATTTACCGTTCAAACTTTGGTTTGAGAAATATGATCTTTGCAATCCATGTTAACTTGTGCTTACCATTGGACCTTAGTATTTGATCAACCCATTTACTCCGTAGTTGACTGGTGGGGTCAAATAAAAACAATTTTGTTGTATGAAAATTCAAAATTTTTGACCGCTAAAGGAAGATTTGCGGCAAATTTCAAAATTTTAAATTAAAAAATTGTAGCTTTGGTATCAAAACACAATAGCAAGGTATAAAATTTTAATTTTTGCAATTTTTTTGGCATATTTTTTTAGAGAACCTTTTGTAGAGAACCTTCTAGGAGGTATAACTTTTGATCTAGAGCTCTATTTTCAATTTTTTTAAAACCATCTACATCAATGATATCTCCATAAAAACTTAGTATAATATTCAAAAAACCATCTAAAACTAATAGACACCTCTACAACTGATTGGTTACAGAGATGTTGGTCGGTTGTAGAGGCGTCTATCAATTTCATGGAATTCCCCCCTTATTTTTTTCCTCCCCATATTTTTTTGTACCGAGGGGGTATGCTCTCCATATTTTAATGGATCAAAAACTAGATGATTAAAAGAAATCTACAATTTGAGAGGGAATTTTTTTAAGTTTTTTTAGTTCATATAGTATCGAGTTAGGTGATTTAAAAAAAGAATTAAAAATGGAGCTCTAGATCAAAAGTTATACCTCCTATAAGGTTCTCTACAAAAGCACACCTCTACAACCAATTGATATAAGCCAATAAGTTGCAGAGGTGTGTCAATTGACCTAATTCAATCGGTTGCAGAGTTGTGTCAATCAACATAAGTCGATTGGTTGCAGAGGTGTGTCAATCAGCATAAGTCAATCAGTTGCATAGGTGCGCTTTTGTAGAAAACCTTATATGTTTACTAAAAATAGATTTTTCATTGCTTCAAATATATTTTCGAGTTAGAGTGTTTTAGATGTATATTTATCACTACCCACTTCATTATTTATATGGGTAGTATATATGGAAAATTGGATGGAAAAAATAAAAGTATTTATAATTTAAATGTGAATCATCTATGAAATTGGGTGAAAGTGGTTGACAAATTAAAATAAAAATAGGATAATTATTATCAAAATCAATCGAATTTATCCCAAAAAAACTTCCACCACGTAGGTTTTGGGCAAATGGGCCCTAGTGAAAGGTTCAAAAAGTAGCAAATTTTAAAATTTTGAAAATACTAAATATAGCCAATTTATGATATTTTGTGCTTATGCATAACTTTATCCCCATATCTTCCATCACTTTCTTTACTTCATCTTCAATAAATATATCGTTTAACATCTCATTGACCTCCCTAGGGACCAAGTGGGGAATAGCCAAGAGGATATATTCTTTATTTAGATAGTCTCTCTAAGGACAGTCGCCTAAAAGGGAGCTAAAGTGCATTATCATATCTACTCTTATTTCCTCCAAATCTGATGTGGTTCACCCTGAAAGCATGAGATTCCAGAAATAAAAGAAACACTAATTGCTGCAATGTAAACTAACTAGCTTGATGCATGAAATAACACGGATATAATCAAATCAAAAGCAAGAGCACAACCCTTTTTATTAATGTGATTCCAACTCGGTTACAATACATCTCCTCCCTTTTTAAGGGCTAGGAGAGTTAGCATGTTTCCATTACAAAAAGTGCATAGTGATCTTCTTCCGCATGCCCACATTTGAAACGGGCGGGCCAAAGTGTTGCCGCCGCTTATGATGATGAATCCTTGCTTGCTGCTTCTTCTGCGATCAAAGAAACACAGAGACGTTAGTAGCACCTGCAACACAAGGATAGAACGTTTGACTTTAGAAATTAATAAGAAATACATGCGAAAGATTGATTAAATACGTGCAACCCTGACAAAGACCCGAAAACATCACCAAAACGTTGCTGCCAGTAAAACAATCGGTGAAACTGATCGCTGTTACCTGCAAGTTAGCGAAGAACCAACAACGTAGAACGTAGAACGTAATGCAAGATGTCTTCGATAAATATCTTCTGAAATCTAAATTAGACGTAAAGCGTAATGCAGTATATATATTCGAACATAAAGCATAATCTATTTAAACAACATAAATTAAATTGAAACTAAGAACGTGTGTGGGGTGCCCAAGCGGGCCGCCCACCGTTGGAATTTGACTTCGACGCCAATCCACTAGGGAAGGGCCCAAAATCTCTTAGGTTGAGTTGTCGTCGAATTGATGGATTACTGTGATCCAATGTCGGGTTTTAAGGTCCGGATTCACCTTCTAGCAGCCACCAATAACCTCTCTTGCGAAAGAGATTACGGGTGTAGAAGAAATGAATCTAAAAGGATGCAATCGGGTGTTTGATTTTGGCAGCACTTCGTCGCTCGAAATGTCTACCAGCTTCTCCTTTTTGGGCGGGAAAGTCCACCATTTTATAGACCCATGGGGTCTCTTTGGAGGGGCATGCAGGGATGCCACGTGGCGGCCATGCCTTCCCAAAAGGGAGGAGACTCCTCCTTGACTTGGGCTTACATGACTGCCCTTGTGACAGTTTGCTAACTGCCAATCTGCCCACCTACACGTGCATGCACAGCAGGCGGCAATAACTGACTGTCCTCGGCTGCCACTTGTCTAACGTTCGCTTTAAATCGTTTTAATGGCACTTTTAAATGTTTTAATGTCTGCCTTTGATTGGTTGAATTCTGCCTTTGATTGGTTAAGGTCCGCCTCTGATTGGTTAAGGTATGCCTCTGATTGGTTAAGTCCACCTTGGCACGAAGATGGGAGTTTGTCGCGATATCGCGACTCTGATTGGTTAAGTCCACCTTGGCGCGAAGATGGGAGTTTGTCGCGATATCGCGACGTCGCGATATCGTGACACTTCGGCCAAGGCTTTCTTTTGGGCCGGAAGTGTCGCGATATCGTGACGTCGTGATATCGCGACACTTCGGCCAAGGCTTCCCTTTGGGCCCGAAGTGTCGCGATATCGCGATGTCGCGATATCGCGACAGGCCAAGGCTTTGCTTTGGGCCCGAAGTGTCGCGATATCGTGACACTTCGGCCGAGGCTTTGTTTTGGGCCCGAAGTGTCATGATATCGTGACACTTCGGCCGAGGCTTTGTTTTGGGCCTGAAGTGTCGCGATATCGCGACACTTCGGCCGAGGCTTTGTTTTGGGCCTGAAGTGTCGCGATATCGTGACACTTCGGCCGAGGCTTTGTTTTGGGCCTGAAGTGTCGTGATATCGCGACACTTCGGTCGAGGCTTTGTTTTTGATTAAGGCTTGCTTTTGATTAAGGCTTGTTAAAATGACCAACTTTGCTTTGTTTACTTTTCGACCTTCTAAACTGCTGTGTAAGTGGCTAGGACCACTGTTTGACCTCTGAGGGCTGCCCTGAAAGCTGTGTGTGTCAATGCGATCAGTGTTTGTAGTCACATAATCGGATTGGTGCTATTTTGGTGTCTATAGATGCCCCTTTTTGGGAAGCGCTACGGGTGACGCAGTGCTGAGCAAAAATAGATAACCAAAGCACTAATGATTAGGGTTTCTTGGTAACCTAACCAACTTTTGATGCCCCAAGTATGGAAAGGGCATGCATTCTTGAATCCTTGCTTCTGACGAGCTAAGGAATTTGATTTCAAGTGTTAACCTATTTTGGTGAGGTGTGACTTGAGCTTGGACATTGATCAGTCATGATTAGGCAAAGGGCGTAACCTTTTGTCCATAGGGGAACCTTGTGTTCATGCTTCGGGAATGCCAAGTGTTTGATCAATTTGATTGTTGCTTGTTTACTGCCCCAAGCAGGAGCGTGATTGTCTTTGTCAATGATTCTTTGAATGCATGTCATTGCTTTGATTGGGTGTGTGCTTGTTGATTGGTGACTAAGTGTGACTACCCCCTCAAGCGATGAATCGATGAGGGAATGACCTTCATGAGAAAAGCGACGAGTCGCTTGACCCAAGATGACTTGTGCAAGGGTGCCTTTAGATGTTTTACCATTAAGCATGTGCAATTTCTCGACATTTGGACCTATTTTTGGTGGGTGTTAACCCTTTTGGTGATGCCATAATGGGGTGAAATCGTCGAAAACCCGTCTTCCCGTGGAGCGGTCCGGCTATGGTAGCCTTCTTGGGGAAGTAGGAGAGTGACAATTTGAGCCCCGACATCGATTTTCTATGCCAAGAGGTTAAGTGCAAGAGCACTTGTGTCCGGCAATGCTTATTGCTATGTTTTTGTGTTGCATTTTTGTGATGTTTTTGTTGTTTTGATTTTCTTGCTTTGTGTATATGTCATGATTTTATGTTATGCATAATGATTGATGTTGATGGATGCATGCTACTTTATATTGATGTATGCATATGGTATGATAAATGCGATTGTTGTATGTTGATTTATTTTGATGGATGCATATGTTATGATGAATGCAAATGTTTTTGATTTATATGTGATATGCATAAATGAAATGGATGGATAGAATTTGTGATGTTTGGCTATGGCACCATAGACTATTTAGAACTCTGTTATTTTGTCTTTAGGCGATTGTTGTGATGCATGACTTTGTATGTATACATGTGGTTTTTCTTTTTTTTGTATTTTCTGATGGTATTGTAAGGATGAAAAGTAGCGCAGTTGGTTTAGAAATGTAGCTAAGGTTTTCCGAGACTCAGACGGTTTTAACTTACTAGCCATGACTGTACTTTATCTTACAAGACTTTTGAACAAGGTATGAATCGGACTTGTTTTTGACCAAGCTATTTCACATCCCTGTGTGTGCAATTGAGTTCATTTATGTGGTATTTGTCAGGATACCGCCAGTGCCGGAATGGGCTTTCAACCGAACCTCGTACTTGAGGATCACCTAATTAGCTCCACTAACTCCTTTGTTGTATTTAGTTAGATTAATCTGCGGTGTTATCCAGGATACCATAAGCTAGCTCATCCTTATGCAAACATTGGTCCGCACACATGCAAAGCGAATGTGACAGACATATCGTCATGCGGGTAGGATACCACCATTGCCAGATAGGCTATCAACCAAACCTGTAATGAGGATCACCTAGATGGTTTTCGAATGCTAAGAATTCCAGGGATTCAAGTTCAGGATATTTGTTGGCTGAATGATTTAGAAAGTTGCTCGTCTATATAGTGATGAAAATCACTTGTTTATTTTCTATTAATTCTTTTTGAGCAAGGATTTTGAATAGTAGTGATAACCACTGTTATTTGATTTTGTATTTTGAGTATTGTGAGTTTGGGCTGGTGAGTGGCCTTGATCCTTGTGGCCTTGGGGACGACTACGCATCCTTTGCAGGGACGTGTAGTACGAATCCTTACGACGTTGGGGACCAAGGGGGTGATGGAGATTATGGAGTAAGGGCATTGATCTTTTAGGCCTTGGGGATGACTACCCATCCCGGTTAGGGGCGGATAGTACGAATCCTTACAACTTGGAGACCAAAGGTGAATGGAAAGTGTTAGGATGATGATTTGTTGGAATTTTGTTTGTGAATGGCGTTGATCCCTTTTAGGGTCTTGGGGATGACTACCCATCCTTGGCAGGGACGTGTAGTACAAATCCTTACAACTTTGGGAACCAACTATGATTGGGATTTGGTAGTGGTAAAAACCACTATTATATGGAGGTGAATGGATAGGAAAGAGCTCGTCCTTTTGTCAATTCTCAGCATTCTAGAACCATTCGCACGGGGGGATGAGCAAGATAACCGTTTCACTTATGGTGACCTGGATTACTATGCAGGTTTCATCTTTCGTTCACACAACTTGGGAATTTTTATGTGTTTTAATTTGTGTTGGGATGTTACGTAACAAGGCGTATTTCAAGTGTAACTCTACCTTCGTAAAATCTATCTGACTCGGTACATTACGTAGCTAAAGAGCAAAATGATGACTGAATCACGAAAACTCTTGATACATTAAAAGACCACTGACTCTAGTGTGGTAAAAAGCAATGCATGGTGTTTTTGTTGTTTTTGTAAAATGGAACAATGTGGAACAAGATGGACTAGCAGAGCAATTACAGCCTATGGTGCCTTTGACCTGTACGACCACAAATATGCAATGTATGGATGCAATGCTTTAATGCAGCTATGTATTTTTGTATTTTTGATGGATTGATTTTTGTGAATATGAAGATGAGGTGCGAGAAGAGCTCTCTATTGATGAATTTGAGTATGCCTAGAAATGAGATGCAAATATTTTGTTTTGTTTTGATGATTTTTGTTGTTTTTGAATTTTCTTGATTTTTGACCAAGCGATTGTGGAAATCCTTGGAGCATTTTGGGATTGACCAAGCGATTTTAGGGATCCTTGGAGCATTTTTGGGATTGACCAAGCGATTATAGAATCCTTGGAGCATTTTTGGGATTGACCAAGCGATTTTAGAGATCCTTGGAGCATTTTTGGGATTTGACCAAGCGATTATAGAATCCTTGGAGCATTTTTGGGATTTGACCAAGCGATTATAGAATCCTTGGAGCATTTTTGGGATTGACCAAGCGATTGATGGATCCTTGGAGCATTTTTGGGATTGACCAAGCGATTGCGATAATCCTTGGAGCATTTTTGGGTTTGACCAAGCGATTGCGATAATCCTTGGAGCATTTTGGGGTTGACCAAGCGATTGTGATAATCCTTGGAGCATTTTGGGATTGACCAAGTGATTGTTCCTTTTTTGGGTTGACCAAGCGATTGTGATAATCCTTGGAGCATTTTGGGATTGACCAAGCGATTGGATAATCCTTGGAGCATTTTTTTTTTTTTTGACCAAGCGATTGCGATAATCCTTGGAGCTTTTGGGGTGACCAATGATTGATAATCCTAGTTTTTTTTTTTTTTTTTGGGGTGACCAAGTGATTGCGATAATCCTTGGAGCTTTTGGGGTTGACCAAGCGATTGCGATAATCCTTGGAGCTTTTTGGTTTGGATTATGGCTCTTCAGGGATAGAGGTACCCCCAGCTTGATGGTCTTTGCACTCCGGATCTGGCTCTGGAGGGATGGGCACGAATGGATCGTCCCTATGCACGGATAGGAGGACAGGGTCTACCCTCGGTACTGATATTGCTATGAGGTCTCTGGGCAGAAGTTGATCTCTGTATGCCCAAAGTGGCGGATGTAACGCTTGGTCCCACTGCGGTGGGTTAACGTGCCACTCATGCCCTAGTATTATGTTTATCTGTTGACATGCTTCCTCGATATTTATGGGATGTCGATGCTGTCGCATGTGATTGTTGTGGGCTATCTCTGTTTTATCCTCACCTTCGACCAGTGAGTACAGCTCATCAAAATCTGGAGATTCTGAGACATGGAGGACTGCATCATCAGGTAGCCCTACGGTTAAAGGTTGATCCTCTTCGAAAGGAGCCTCATGTAAGTTGGGCCTTGGGAGCTCCAAAATCTTGGTCTCTACCGACTCTAAGTGCTCTAGCGCTTTGCATGTATCGGGAGATTTGAGCTCCTCCTCTTTGGTTGGTTCTTGTTGAGGAACTTGGGGCTTATGGAGGGGTGGCCAGATAGCACCCCCCATGCCTTGGTGGGGTAGTTCATCCCGCTCTTCTTCTCGCTCTGATTCCTTAGAGGCTTCTTGATGAATTTCTAAAGGTGGCCCATAAACCTGAGTGGGTTCCTGAGGAAGGCGCCCATCATTGGTTATAGGATTAGCCTCCCGCTCATGTCTAGGAGGCATCGAGGGCGGTGCTTGATGAGGTCACGGAGACTTGTCTCGCACCCGAGGGTTGTGCCTCTCATAATGTTTTGTCTTATGTGTGTGAGGGGTTGGAGTCCTCTCCTGCATAGTGTGTTGGAACAACTCATCCTTCTGGTGCTGAAGGTGCTCTTTATTTAGAAGATACCATTGCTCTAACTGTTGTCGTTCTAGCTCAAGTTGCGTGAGTTGCATCCGATGTGCGAAATGCTTGACAGATTCTAAGATAGTTGGTCTTACCGCCTCATGTCTAGAAGGGTTAGATGCCTCTCTAACATATCTATCTCGGTCGTAGTGATCCAAGATCTCTATAGGCCGCCTCCCTCTGTTGGAGGTAGTGGCATTTATCCGAGGCTCTGGCCTCAGTAGGTGATCCTGATAGCTAGCATTTGCGGAGGCGTCTTGCTCCCGTGATGTATATTGTTCTTGAGGAAGGTAAGGGTTTTCCTCTTGCTCTTTTTCATAAGTGAAAAAGGAATGGGTGGAGTTGGCTCGCCCCGCTCGAGGAGCCTTGTGCTCTGGATTTGTCTTTGTAGTCCTGACAACTAGAGGGGGTGAAGGAGGGATAGTGTAATGATGTGGTTCCTCCCGTTGAACCCTATGTTGACCTAGCGCTTCATCGCGCGGTGACCGCTCATAGCGAGCATCTAAGGGAGCTCTCCTATGACTGTACCCCTCATGGAAGGGTGTGTGTTGAGTGCTATGTTGAACAGGAGTGCTCCTCGAAGAGGTGCCCCTATAGTCCCATTCCATCGAGGCACGGAGGGGACTGCCTTGTGTGTCAGGCCGCCAAGGTGGTATGACCAAATCCTTGGGGCTATACCGGAGGTGACTTGTGCCTCCTCTTGGATATTCCCCATAGCATCCGCCCGTGATTGGGCTTGGCTACGGGTGAGCACCATTGTGGTGCTCTTCTACTAGCTAAGCAGATTTTTATCTCGTTTATGATGATTTTTCTTTTTGTTTACACTAAGCAGAAATGAACACACACATACACAAACAGTGATTATCTCTTTTAAGGATTAATAGTGTGTCCTAAACTGGTTTAGTGCATTTTGATGTTTTGTTTTGTTTTTGCAAGTTTTGAAGAACGTTTAAATGCATAATGTTGGCTCATATGACTCCCATAAATGGTCGCCCCTTCAATATACCATTGTCGGACCGATATACCAACCTCTCTATATACCCGCCCTTACGAGAGGGAAACTATAGGTACGTGAGAGCAGATGGTACGTGGAACATAGGCGGTACGGAAGGGGGGATTGTCCTGTTAATGACACCTACCATAGAAGACTTATCCTCGCACGCATGGGAATCACCCCAGTGACACTCGGTCAGCTTTCGTCAGGATTTACGCCTAACAACAGTGACAATCGGGGAAATGGATGCAAAGCTAAGCCAAGGTGGTGATGAACCCACCGTTGGTCTTGCTCAAGGGCTGGGGTCTTACGACCAGCTCCTTGGTTTAATTTACCACGTGATGTGTGTGGGGTTCATTTTATTTAATAAAAATGAAACAAGCATAAACAACTTTCCCTAAGCAAGTAAAAGTTGACAAAAAAATAGAAAAGAAAATAAAAAAAAAAAACAAGTACAGTTTTGGAACCTTACCCCTTTTCTGCTCAAATCGGCTGTCTCTGATTCGGCCCGGTACCTTTAAGCACAAAAACATAAATTTCAATCAATTTCTGAATCTAAAAAAAAAAGGGGACAGGGTCCCACCGTGATCGCCACTGAAAGCATGAGATTCCGAAAATAAAAGAAACACTAATTGCTGCAATGTAAACTAACTAGCTTGATGCATGAAATAACACGGATATAATCAAATCAAAAGTAGGAGCACAACCCTTTTTATTAATGTGATTCCAACTCGGTTACAATACGTCTCCTCCCTTTTTAAGGGCTAGGAGAGTTAGCATGTTTCCATTACAAAAAGTGCATAGTGATCTTCTTTCGCATGCCCACATTTGAAACGGGCGGGCCAAAGTGTTGCCGCCGCTTACGATGATGAATCCTTGCTTGTCGCTTCTTCTGCGATCAAAGAAACAAGAGAGATGTTAGTAGCACCTACAACACAAGGACAGAACGTTTGACTTTAGAAATTAATAAGAAATACATGTGAAAGATTGATTAAATACGTGCAACCCTGACAAAGACCCAAAAACATCACCAAAATGTTGCTGCCAGTAAAACAATCGGTGAAACTGATCGTTGTTACCTGCAAGTTAGCGAAGAACCAACAACATAGAACATAGAACGAATGTAAGATGTTTGATAAATATCTTCTGAAATCTAAATTAGATGTAAAGCGTAATGCAGTATATATATTCGAACAGAAAGTAGAATCTATTTAAACAACATAAATTAAATGATATAAAAAATATTTAAAAAGCGTAAAGGTAATGTAGTATATATATTTGAACAGAAAGCATAATCTATTTAAACAGCATAAATTAAATTGAAACTAAGAATGTGTGTGGGGTGCCCAAGCGGGCCGCCCCCGTTAGAATTTGATTTCGGTGCCAATCCACTAGGGAAGGGCCCAAAATCTCAGAGAATGAGTTGTCGGCGAATTGATGGATTACTGTGGTCCAATGTCGGGTTTTAAGGTCCGGATTCACCTTC